>JAPDRK010000026.1:0-383399 GCA_030247875.1 Cladophialophora chaetospira
AAGTAGTTTGGAAGGAACTTCATGCTGTTGGTTCGTAAGGCGGAGATATTCTGATATGGGCCGGGCTCGTCGCTTCTAGGGGTTGAAGATTGACTTTGCGCTCGAAGAGCCGCGACTCGGTTGACAACGTAGTCGGTAACCTGGATTCGAAGCTCCATCCCTATGCAGCGTTCAGTTTGGCAAGATGTATGTGGGGTTGAGAAAGAACAAACCCAGCATCAGGGTCTCCGGAAATAAAGGTGCCAGTGCCACGAGAAGACCACCGAATCCACAGCCAATATCGGCGACTTCAACCTCCTGAGTCATGACGGATGCCGCTCCGTCTCCATCCTGGTTCTTCGCAAAGGCCGGATAATGAGTCGTCCAGTTCAAATCACCAGGACTTGCAGGGCTGAGACGGGTCAGCAACGGTTTCCCGTGGGAATTCATACGGACTCACTAGGTCAAAGCATGATCTGAGAAGGGATTTGCGTGAGCCCGTTGTCGATAGAACTTCTTCTTGGGGAGCTCGATCTTGCCCCCTCCAGGGCCGTTCGCACTTGCCTTGAAGTCCACCTGGGCTTTCTTGTACTCTTCGCGCTTTTGTCGCTTATTTGGTGGACCTGTCATGGTGCTGTGAGTGACCGCTTGTCAGAGTTTGGGGCTGTCAAGTGATGTTTAGGTGAAAGAAAATGTTCGCGGTGGGGATGAAGAGAACTGGACAGTCAGAAGTGGCACTTGGCGTGCGCCGTAGATATTTCGGCCTGAAAGGCTGGTCATAAGTTGAGTCTGATATCAAAGTCTACAGTGGGAGAAGTGTCTTATTTGATTGGCAGTACCGAATGTTCACTTACATAACCCTCTACCATTGCCTTCTCGGAGGACGCCATTCTCATTGACAAGGCCACTGCATGTGCTTTTTGGAGGCATTGCTGCAGGAATCTTTCACTGTCGCGAATCTAATTCTATGAGGTTGGCAGTACCACGATCCGGACTCGTCGCTTTCCCTTGTCTCTTACGCCGCGCTTCTCCTCCGAGTTGACTCGTACCTTCAGCTGTTGGAACAGCTCCACCGTGGCACCTTCCTGCTCATGGCCTTTCTCGAAAACGGTAAGCCGATATGCTTCGGCGTCGAAGTTGCTCTCTCTCTGCTGTGGCTCGCCTGACCTGAGCTGGAAGTCGTCAAGCCGAACCAGTCCCTCAATACCAAACTGCGGGACGAAGACCACTATTCCATTCTCGAACACTCGCATGACGTACCCCTCGACCTCGATCGCAGCATCAGGAGTCTTCTCTGCTCGAGCCTTGAGCGCCTGTCCGACGTAGTATTCGATGCTTGCACGGCCAGCGAATTGCGCGTTTCGATGCCTGAAATTCAGGTTCTGGCAAACTCTCTCCAACTTTCCCTTATTCCGTAGATCATAGTCAATAACCTCGCTGCCTTGGCCTTCGTACCCGATTGCGTACGCCAGCTGGCGGTGGACCAGTAAGTCGGCGTACCTTCGGATGGGGCTCGTGAAGTGGGTATAGATCTCGCTTGCGAGACCATAGTGGCGGTATTCAGGTTCCGCGTGAGACCCGCTGCAGAAGTACTCGGCCGAAGTCATGCAACGTGTCGCCATTATTCGGATCAAAGTATTGAAGAAAGGATGCTTAGGGTCGATACATAGGTCCAGTGAGTCTGCGAGGGCTCTGGAGCTTGAGACATCCAGTTCTAGCCCGCGCATTCGTTTCAGCTGCTCGCTGAGGTCGGCAAAATTTGTTGCTGGTGGTGTGGCATGCCTTCGGAGCAAGGCAGTTTGGGGAAATACCGTCTGAATCTTCTGTGCAACGGTAATATTGGCGAGAAGCATAAATTCTTCCACAAGCGAATTAGTGGCCAGGTGAGCTTTCGTCTTCACATCAGCCAAAGAGTCCGAAGACTCGCTGTCTGCTTCGATTCTGACTTCGGGGCTCGACAAGTTTAGTGCACCAGCATCCATTCGCTTTTGACGTAATTTCTGTGACAAGGCCAGAAGAGTACGCATTCCCTCCGTAAGGTCGTCCTTGGCACTTGAGTCGTCGATGCGCTTCTGAGCTTGTTCGTATGAGAAACCTTCCTTGGAAAGAATGACGGACTTGGTGAAGGATGAAGAGACAACTTCAGCCTCTGGCGTGATCTCCCACAGTGTTGAGAATGCATATCTTTCCACAAAGGGCTTGAGAGAGCATAAGTCGGTTCCGAGAAGTGGTGGTAGCATGTCGATTCTCTTGTCGACAAGGTACACGGTGGTTCCCCTGGACGAGGCTTCGTCGTCCATCGCGTTGTTGGGCTTCACAAAGTGGGAAACGTCCGCGATGTGGACGCCCACCTCGAAATTTCCATTCGGCAATGGTCTTGCATGTAGAGCATCGTCAATGTCCTGGCAACCTGGAGGATCGATGGAACAAACGAGCAGACTGCGAAGATCCTTTCGACCCACCCAACCAGGATCCGAGCGTTCGGCGGGCACCTTCCAGCCATGACCTTCCGTAGGTAAGCAATCCAGCACAGCTTTTGGGAATGGCCGATACTGAACATCGTACTCAAGAAGTAATGCTTCAGTTTCAGCATCCTTGGTCTCCAGCTCTCCAAGTGAGCGGATATAATGGCCGACCGGGTATCTTGTGTCTCGGTCCCAGGAGTCGATGGTTGCGAGAATGCGCTTTCCAATGAGCTCACTCACTTGACGAGTGCGAATCCGTATTTTTGGGATGCGCTTATCCATCGGCACCAGGAAGACGGTGGTTTGACGATTTCCTGACGTCCCAGAGCCCGCATCAATCGTTCCAACCAGTTGTCGCCAATTCCTCTTCATCACTCCAACCACTTTGCAGGTGGGTTGAGCTTTCGTGTCTCCGCCAGCATTGTGTGCTCGCCGCACATCTTCTTGAAGGGCGCGTCTTTCACTTTCGGTGACGACAGTCTCTTCTTGCTCCTCTCCCTCTGGATTGTCGTTCTTGTTGACGGCTTCTTCGTCCAGGATCTGGGAAGAAGGCACTTTCCACTGCTCTTTCGGCAAGATCTCGACCACCACAACGTCGCCTGATATTGACCGATTACTGCTTTCTCTTCCCAAAACCAATAACGGCTTGTCGAATGCAGGTACCTTGACTGTTCCTTCCAGGAAGTTGTACGATGACACATTGAAAACGCCCTGATGTAGTGTTCCAGCTTTTATGCCTGTCATCATCTTCGACATCGAGTAGTATTCCGGGTAGAAGAGCTCTCCCTGTGCAGCTCGAGCTTCTTGATTCTCCGCGCCCTGGCTGACCATGTCAAGCAGCCGATCCGCATCATACAGGCCTCCAACGTACTCTCGTAGCGACAGAGCTTTCACTTGTTCCTGCTTCGCTCTCTTCCGGTTCTCTTGATCGTTTGTAATAACCACAATCGCAGGAGGTTTCTTTGTAACTTGTGCCAGATGGCTTGTGTACCATGCGGCCGCTCTCCTCACTGCTCTGTCGTTTCTGTCATTGATGGTTTCCCCTTCTGCTCGGCGTACTGCCGTCTCGGATCGGAACTCGTTGAAGAAGAGATAGAAGCGCTTGTCCTCGGATTGAGTCAATGACATCAGTCTGTTGAAAAGAGGGAGACTCCTATTCTTCAACTCTTCCAAGACTGTCTGTAGTACGATCACGTCGCGAAAATGATTGGGCTCCTCGAAAAGGTCCATTGCGCTGAGCAGGACGTTGGTATCTGGCACGAGATAATGGCCACTGGGGTAGGCTTTCGTTGCGCTCGGTCGCTTGGAGAGGACGAATTTGGGGACTGACGGCGGGTTAGCATTGAACAATGAAACAGGAAGATATCGCCTACCAGTCCCATTGGCATCGGCGGCCGCCGTGGAAGCACAGGTAGTACATAGCTGCGATGAGCAGGGAATGTCCTTTCTCAAGTATTGTTCTCGTACGACTTTCTGAACTCTGCCGTTCTTGGTCGATCTGATGAAGACTTTGCTGGAGATACTGGCGCTTGAGTCGCCGGCCAGGCCTCTCTTGAGGCTCTTCATTGTCGCTGGAGGGTTCTGAAGTGCCAACGCAGGCTGTGGAAGTGACCGTCGTTGTTCGAGTCTGTACACAATGATTGAAGAATTTCCCCACCGCGAAGGAGGCTGAAAATTACGGTGGAGCAATGTTTGCTCGGAAGTCGCCCCTCCACATTGGCATGCCATGCTAGAAACAACCATGCCTCGTTCTTTGCCCCTCGTAAACTTGCGCTGGTCCGGCGATTGATGGAGAAAACATGGAACGCCGGCGGCCACCGGGCCCAGCACTATTGATATCTCCTTGTGTCTCTTCGTCGTGATCCTATCGGTTCACTTGTTTTTCCCAGAGCTGCTTCCCAGACATTCGTATCACGTCCCGGTCGCCTCGCTTGCTGACCATAGAGCTCACACCCATCCAGGCGACACAGGTGACCATGCAGTGGTAGTCTCTGGCACTATCCATCATGACCGAGAAACCGCCTTATATCGTCTCTCCCACGGCCGACGCCTCCTCCACCGCTCGCCCTGCCACCCTGATCTTCCTTCACGGCTATGGCGATGATGCTGATGGCCTCCCACTCGGCCTGGCGCAGCAATTCCAGTTCTACAACAAGATGCAATATCTGAAGTGGGTCTTACCATATGCACCCCATAATCAAGAAGCCATGACTCGAGCGTGGTACGTGCCTAAGGCGCTGCCGAATGCTGCGAAACCGCGCGTCCCGGGCGAGGCCGACGACGAAACTGCGCCAGACGATGAGGCGGGCATAATGAAGAGTGTAGACACATTAGATCAATTGGTGGAGCAAGAGATCAAGAATGGCACACCCCCGGAGAGAATTCTTGTCGGCGGCTTCAGTCAGGGATGTGCGGTGAGTTTGGTCTGGGGCCTTACGGGGCGGTTGAGGAATAAGGTAGCAGGAGTTGTTTCCTTGTCCGGCTACCTGCCGCTACGAGATCGCATTGCTGAGTTGCGCAAACAGCGAGAAGTCGGCTCAGACGAGAAGGAGGCCAAGCAATGGTTCTTCGTCCACGGTACGATGGATATGCTCGTGCCGATGAAACTCTTCGTCCAAGCAAATCAGGATTTGGCGGAATGGGTGGACAAGGAGAACATCGATGGTCACGTATACCAGGGCATGGGCCATTCGACGAACTCTGCAGAATTACGGGATATGCTAGCATTCTTTGAGAAGGTCATCCCGGCATGAAGAAGCCATTTTCTCCTAGTCAATAGACTTCCTGCAGAGGGTTGTGCGCAAGCATGAGCATTGGCTCGCTCACCTCGCCTTTAACGAGCATCAATGAGTGACTTAAAGCAAAAGAAGCACCGTGCTCATCGTAAACTCGTATCGTACCAATGCATCAACTGTAACCCGTCCATCGTCCTCCATGGCAGAGTCGCTTCGTCATCACATGCTGTTCGTCTTGAATGGCGGCCAGCGTTCGTTGTGCTGTTTATCGAGGGCAACTCTGCAAGCAGTGGCTGTCAGCTTGTCTTCTACCTCCGGTCATTCGGCGGCGTGCTCTATTCCGAATGCTCTTGGGGCGTCGGGTGTCCATTGTGCCGCCACATGCAATCTTCAAAGATGCCAAACGTAGCCAAGAGTCGTGTAGAGATCGCCTTTTCTCCCTTGGCGACAAGGTAAAGTCTGACCACGATGGCTGAACGCGACGGGACACCATGATGAGAGCTCAGAAACGAGAGGAAGCACTCACCGCGCCGCATGAGCCACAGCTCTTGCTACCAGAGGAGATCGTCGCCCCGCATTTTGGACATCCGTTGTGCGACATATTTTCCATTCTGTGATGTCTTGATAAGATCCGGGAACAGCGGTTCAACGGCTTCGATGATGAGTGAGGGTGGTCGAGGGATACTGCTCGCCTTAGCCGCTGATAGAAGTTCTTCCACGAGATCAAGAACTTACATTATGCTAGATCAGGGAAAGGCGGTTGTTCAAGCTTTGGGTCTGGTTAAGGAAGACACGTTGGAGGACCACACAAGAGGTTTGATTGAGGTTGGAACAGTTATATACCTGACGGCCCCCGCATCTTTCTAGGCTTCCTCACTGCATCCCACGCTCCGCCTGCAGTCAGGCGCACATGACTGGCTTCTGAGAAGATGCCACGCAATGGCTGCCCGAAACGAGGCCTTATCAATATGACTTGAACATGTGGTTCGAGTCAGGTGGTAGCCATGCCACAAAGTCCTGCTAACAAGGCGCAAATCAACAAGCTCTAATTCAAGCTCCAGGTACTCGATGCCGCCCGGCTTATACGAGCTTCCCATGCAAGAAGACGCCGACAATATGCCCAAAATATGCCCATGAAACGCCACGCTCTTTCTTGGCGAAATGGGGTCACAAGTCCACTGGATACTTCTTCCGAATATACTCTCCATGCTTGAAGAAGATCCACGACACAGGCGACATTGCTAAAGCAATGAATGCAAGCAACGAGTTCCCCCAACCCAGCCCCAGTGCTTTATACATGCTCGGACCTGCTAGAGGCAAGAAAGCTCCCATCAGACTCCTCAGCACCGTGTTGGCGGCAATTGCTGATGCTGCATGCATGTGATAAGCATCAACCAGGTATGTTTGAACAGGCATGAAAGTCGCCAGTAATCCCAACCCGACGAATAGGGTGCCAATGATTGGCATGATCCAATGAATGCCTTTGTCTGCCGACCAGCCGTACCAAAATAGACCGATGGGAATGATCAAACTACCAGGAATAAGTGGCGGCAGTCGATATTCTGGCTTCATCTCCCCTGAGGCGGCCATTTTCTTCACCGTTTTGTCGGAAAGTACTCCAAAGATAACCAAGCCCAGCATCGAACCAATACCAATGCCCAGAAAGCTCAATCCAACGGCGCCTTGGCTGAAATGGTATGTTCCCTCAAAGACCAGGGTAAGTGTGGTGAAGAGGAGGTAGAGATAACCGTAAATGACTGCCATATAGAGGGACAGCAGCAGCACGATGGGAGAGAAGATGAGCATCTTCGTTGGGCGGACCAAAGCCCTTGTGAAGAACTGGCGCATAGGGATGCCTGAGTCAAGCTTGGATCGTAGGTTCGGATTGCCCGTCTCCTTTCGAAGTCGCTTCGTCTTTCGCTCCAACAGCACCGGTTCGAATGTTTCTCGCATGAACACCAGCGAGCAGCAGAACGCAACACCCCCTGCGATCGTGATGAGCCAGAAAACCCATCGCCAGCCAGCAGCTTCTCCTAGATATCCTCCTGCGACGGGTCCGATGACAGGGCCCATCAGCGGTCCTAAGGCGAAGAGAGCCATTGCCCCTCCACGCTTCTCCTGAACGATCAAATCGGCAATCGAACCGCCACCAATGGTGAGAGGGCAGCTTCCAGCAATACCCGCCAAGAGACGGAATACTAGCAAAGCAGCGATGTTCGGGGATAAAGCGCATGCCATTGTCCAGACCACGAACAAGAAGTTGTTAACGTGATAGACTGGCAGTCTGCCCCAGATCTCACTACACGGAGCAAGAAAGAGAGGACCTAAAGCGTAGCCAAGAATGTAGATCGAAACGATGAAACTTGCAATCGTGGTGTCTGTGGAGTTGAACTCTCTCATAATAAGTGGCGTAGCCGGCGCAACCATTGATGAAGCGAGTGGTGTCAGAAAGGTCACAGTAGAAATAATGGCGACATTTGACCATTTCTTCTTGTTGGTCCAGTTCAAGGCCTTCTCGGGGTCGTTGGGGCCATCCCAGTCCACGATATTCTCGTCATGAGCAGCTGTCGTTTTGCATGGAGACTTTTCGTCTGCGTCTTCAGTTGTCTCAATGACAGGGATGCCATGCTCTATGTCGGGGTCGAGCTGGCTTTCTCGGTCTTTCTCAGAAAGGACGGTTGAGTGAGTCGAGGTGTTAGCGTCGTCGCGCTCGAGATCTTTGTCATCGATAGAGACCGGATCTGGCGACTGTGGCGCCATCTGCCTTGAGGAGCCATTCTGTCAGTATGGCTATAAATCGTTCGAGGTCACGTAGAGATCGGGTAGACTAACATACCAGTACAAAGGATTCGCTCAGGTACTCCTGCGGGGCTCTGCCTTCCCAATTAGGCGTGACAGTTCGCAATTCAGGGGCGGTAATAAGCACGTCAGCTCGCGTAATCGGCGTCCCGTGCCACAGACAGGGTTGGTTGCTGTTAGAAGGAGTCAACTTCAAGGAAGATTTTGAAGGATTGGAATATGTCTATATGCAAGAAGGACGAATGTCGAGGAGAAAGAATGATTTCTGATTAGAATCTAACGGTCTGCCAACAGCGATCTCGGCAGATTCTTGCTCTTTATGCTGCAGACAGCAATAATGTAGAGCACTTCTTTATGCTCGCGCCCAGCGGCTTCAGCGCGGACGCTCCACGGTCGAAAAGGCTGCTTCCAGTGGCTCTGTCTCTAATGGTCCGCTCCCCACAATCCACACGGCAACAAGATATCCGGTGTGGATCTGGCGCAGCTTGCTCTCTTATCTCCGATACTACCATCAGCAGGAGGCCTTTCCTCGAATATCAGTCCATCAGCAATGCAAGGCTGTACAATGATTGATAACAGACGCGTTCAAGGTTGGATGCTTCTTGGAAATCGTGGTACTCGTGTGGGAAGTGGGATCTGAAGGTAGACAGCAGCATAACTTGGGATCTAAATGCAGTCGACGACAATCGAGTGCATATTATTGTGCAGCGGACACAAATTTATGCTAGCAACCCACCGGACGAAGTGTCTCTGAGGGGCACAGTTCATTCAAATCGTTGCCGCGTCATGCAGCGGTACCCCGAAATCAATAACATCATTCAATCTCTTGGTTTGGTCGGGGAGTTGCAAAAGCTCAGCGCGCCAACCATTTCCACATTGTCCTTATCTCCATAGTGCCAACATTCCAGAGGTCATGGTGATCGCCTGTTAGAGTCGGCTCTTTCCGAGAACAGCAACCTTGAGAGGAGCGACGAGAGCATATGGCGCATATACACAGATGTGAAAAGAATGCATGTATGCAACTCCGCCGAGGTGCGGATAGCTGCAGTCGAGGAAATCATCAGACAGGGCGACGGGGTGAATGAGTGAATCTGATCACTGCAGTTCTCAGCAGACCGGTCACAACAGTATTCACCAGAGAACGCCATGATGAAGGTCTGCTTGGGATGTGTCCTGCACTGGGCGTCGGGTGCTGTGCTACAAAACCAACTGAGAATATCCTCTCCCTGTGACAGATCAAATTGCATAACCACCCGAATTGCGCTGACGAGGTTCTAAAGGTCGTCAGTATCCCATGCGTGTTCAAGGACACGTGAGAACGAAGGCTTGGAAATCACTTACCTCCTGCAGCCTCAAATGTACCATTTACTAGCCGGCGAATACTCTGAGCCGAGCTTTGAGCAGTAGCGATCCAAGTAACATTGTGACCGCGCGCCTTCATGAACGCCACCGTCTCGTTATCATAAGCGTACTCGAACGCCACCTGGTTTGGAATGAGTTGGTCGTGCAAACGTGGATGTGCCAATGCTTCGGGCGCAGTCATGTTCTGATCAAGCACATTCACCAGACTCTGGATCGTTGCGGTGATAATTCGAGAACCTCCAGCAGCGCCAGTAACGTAGTACAGCGTCCCATTTTCGAACTCAGCAATGGTGGGTGATATTGAAGACAGCGGACGTTTGCCTGGTCTGATGTAGTTCTATGAACCCTCCGTTAGCTTGACCGATATTGACGGCACGATTGCAATGCAGATGTCAAGAAGGGAACAGCTTTCCGGTGCGAGGAGGACTTACAGAGGGACTCGGAATGTAGCCAAACGCATTTGAAGATCCAGGGATGGAGAAATCGTTCATCTCGTTGTTCATGATGACACCGGTTTCTGGGACGAGGACTTGTGAACCGAACAACAAATTGATAGTTGTGGTTAAGGAGACGGCCATGCCAGATGCGTCCGCTGTGACAACATGAGAAGTTCCAGGCGTCTCAAGTGATTCGATCCCGTCCGGGTCATATGCCGAGACATTGAGCGTTCTGAGATCAGAGATTTTGTTCCTGATATAACGCGCTGTCACATTGGAGAGCATTTCGTCTTGGTAAGTCGAGAGGTTCGCCACAAACAAAGGATCTCCAAGACTTGTTCGCTCTCCATAGCCGAACCGTATCGCTTCATCCAATCGATGTGTGCTGAGGTTGAGCATTCCCGAGTGGAATAGATCAGGGTATTGCTCAACGATCTTGAGCACGGATAGAGCCACCTCACCAGAGCTTGGGGCGCTGCAACTGAAAAGCCGATATCCGCGATAAGTGATGTTTGCTGTCTCTCGAATGGCGACGGTATAGTTGTGAAGATCTGCTAACGTCATGGTTCCGTTTGCCGCTTGCACAGCCGCAATCGTAGCTTCTGCGATGGGGCCTTTGTAGAACACGTCCGGGCCTTTGTTTGCAATGGTCTCGAGGGTATCAGCATAGCGCTTTCGAGTGATGATCTCGCCCTTTTGCAGCAAAGTCCCGTTTGGAGCAAAGTCGATGGCCCAATTCGGGTCATCCACCAAGAAATTCGGCACTAGAGCAGACGCCATGCCAGATTTCATGTAGCTGACAAGATCCTCCGTCACTTTCCAACCTTGTCTTGCAGTCTTGATGGCTCCTTGCATGACTTGCTTCCACGGCAATTTGCCGTAGTTCTGGTGTAAATGCGCCAGGCCTCGTATCTCTCCAGGTACACCACTGCTACACGTTAGTCTTTGCGGAATACATGGCCTCAAATATGTACCTTGCCAAGCCGCCAAAGATGCTCGCGTTCGTGTTGTTGTTGTACATATCCTGGAAGGCAGCTGCGGGTGCCGTCTCGCGGAAATCTATCACCTCATAGCTTCCATTCGAGCCGCGGACAATCATAAATCCACCACCACCAATGCCACTGTGGTACATGCCAATCACCCCGGTGCAGAAGACGGTGCCGACAAGCTTCGAAACGTTAAGCCATATGCACTCCCGGTTGTAGGGATTGGACTTACAGCATCCGCGGCATTTCCACCTTTCCGTAGTAGGTCCAGTCCAATTTCACTGCAGATGCTGCTCTCGCTAGCTACTGCGCCTCTTGTTCCAGGCACATAGCTCTGGTGGACTGCAGGCACAGGATTGGCTCCAACCTGCTGTAGGAAAGGCGGCACAACCAGGCCAAAGGCCAGCTGTAGGAGCGAGAGCATAATGTACAGGTACCCGGACACCTTGGCTGCTCGGGGGGAGAAGGAAGGAAGGAGGGCGACGACGAATTCTGATAACGCCATTTTTGCAATCGCAGAGCAGCTGCTTCTTAAGCCCGACTAGGAAGTTCACACAGCCAACCCCGCCCGTAACAGCGAAGTTGGACGCAGGAACAGGGTTTCCTCGAAGCGTAGCTGTGGCACGCGAGCTCAAGGCACACACGCGGGAAGAGTAGTAGCTAATTACTCAACATGACGCAGCGCCGCGACCAAGCGTCCAGTCATCGCCTTGAGATACTGCAGGCGGTCACCGCTCAAAGCAACCTAGCCTTGACGATCGCAAACCAATGATGTTGTTGTGGGAAAGGTACCGAGGAAGCAAAACGACAATTATAAACAAGACCGAGAAATGGCGCAGAATAGATTTAGAGGTGCGCAAAGTTTGCAAAGAGATAACACTGCCCTTTGATCATGAGAGACATCAGAAATTCCTCTGATTGAATGAAGTTACTTGAATAGCAGATTCGTAACAGATAAAGATCGGTAATCGAAGCCCCCACGGTTATCGGAACTCCCCACAAATATCGGCGGGCTTATCCGCTTAGGCCGTTGTGGTTCAAGTGGGTTTCACTGTCCGTTCGATGGTTGGGATGTATCTTGGGTATGTATGCAGAACAAGAACCTGAAGTAGCTGTACTAGAAAGCTTTGACCTTTGGGAGAATCTGAGACTCAGAGAAAGAAGATTCTGGATCCCGTATAACATAGTGCCCAACTATCACCTCGCCGGCGACCATGAACCACGACCGATGCATTGCATGTTATCCACTTGCTGGCTCTTTCCGGACAACGACCATTTGGAGTTCACATTCTACAACTTATGATCCTTCTCACGAATAGTTGAAGAGAGTCCGGTTTTGTGCAACCCGAGCTGCTTTCTCAAAAGCTTCATGGTAGTCGTTCGAGGCAATTCCGTCACCTCAAATACTCCACCACGCAACTTTTTGTACCCTGTCACCTGGCTGTCGACGGATTTCTGGATATCCTGCAAGGCTCCGACCTTTTTGCTGATTTGTTTCAGATTCTCTTTGAGTACCACGTACGCTGTGGGCAATTCGGTCATTTTGTCGGCGTCCCAGTTGCCATTGACTGCAGCGTCCGCGACTGAAGGGTGTGAGATAATGTGAGCTTCAAGTTCGGTAGGAGAGACCTGGAAACCGTTATATTTGATAAGCTCCTTGGTCCTACCAACAACTCGCAGATGGCCTTCCGACGAAAGCGTACAGACGTCACCAGTGTTGTACCATCCGTCCTCGTCAAAGGCCACTCGGTTTGCATCGGGATTGTCAAGATATCCTGCGGTCATGTTTGGTCCCTTGAGCCACAACTCCCCAGGTCCGCCCTCCGGAGCATCCTCACCGGTCTCAAGTCTTAGGGAGCAACGGATATTTGGTAGAAGCGAGCCACTTTCACCCAACGCCATTTTCTCTTCAATCTTTTGCCAAGTGACGTATGGGGCTGCTTCGGTCATTCCATAAAGCGTCACTGTCTTCCAGTGCCCTCGGCGCATAAACTTTTCATAGTCTTTCTGCTTGAGTGGTAAAGGGCCACAGACCATATGTCTAATGCTCGAAAAGTCATAACGATCTACCAGATCCGTAGTTCCAATAGCCAGGGCGGTCATCGGAGAGATTTGAGCGGCAGTGGCTTTCGTTCTCTGTATGGTTTTCGCAAACTCCTCGGTCTCGAAAGATGCCATTATGATGTGGACCATGCCGGTCCAGGGTCCAAGAAACAGCGGAATGGTTGCTGACCAGCTTTTGTCAACATCTGTTTCAGACCCCGAGAAGAATCACTGAGGCGAGTGAGGTCTTGAGAAAGGAGCTCACTTACTGTTCGCGATGTGCACGAATGGTGTGTAGGACACCACTCGCTCCTCAGGGGACCAATGGTTTGGATCGTGTGCCCACATCTGCAACACATTTGCGATGTAATTATGCACCGAAAGACAAACTCCTTTTGGGAATCCAGTCGTTCCTGATGAAAGGTGTATTGATGCAAGTCGCTTCTTGTTATCGTTCTGATGGGGTATCTGTAAGGAATCATCCGTCATGAAGTCTGAATGAAGGTTCGGGAAACCGTGAACGTGGGCTCCAATGGCGGTCAATAACTCAGGTTTCTCGAAGTCTGAGGGACCGCTTCCAGCCAGTTCGAGTGCCTCCAGTACCTTCCCAACGGATTGGGCGTATGCAATCACGAAAGCCGGCCTAGAGACAATAAACGCATGGGCTAACTCTTGGGCCTTCAGCTGATGATTGATGGGACAGAACACCCCGCCCAACCACAGGACAGCATGGACTGCTTCTAGGTAAGCAATGCTGTTTGGTAGAACGATTGCCCATCGACTTTGGTCTTTCGGTCTGTAGTGCTCCACCAAGCCTTTCGCGAGCCTGCCTGCGCTCGTACGGAGCTGGCCTATCGTGAGGGTGCGACGTTCGATGTCGTCCTCTGCGATAACATGGTCAGATTGCAACGCAGGCGTGCGAGCGCTGGTGTGAAGCAATTCTGTCAGGTTGAGATCCAACGGCACGTCGATATCCGGCTCTTTGGATTTGTAAACCCTCATGCTTGGTCTTCTCAATGCTCTTGGCTCGCCGTCCTCTGCAATGGACTTCTGGTGCACGCTGGGTCCCACAGTCGAGTTGGCAACACTCATACAAGGGAAGTACTAACCTAGTCGAGGGGCGTACGCCAGCCGGCAACGAAACGCAGTTCATCATGCAAGCTCATCGGAGGGCTTTACCTTGGTTATTTGCGGTACAACTGACGCTGGAAAGCCAGGACCCCGCACCCGTCCTGCAAACCTCGGTTCTTGCGGCGTCTGATATTCGTGGTTTGAGTCAGTCGCAAGAGGACCGTTGGTCCTCGAATAATAGTGTAGACGTGAAATGCGTTAGCAATCCAGTCACGAATGCCATACACGAAAGTGCCACCTCGTCTGTCATACCTACTCGACATGGTAGGGGTTGTATATTGACACAACGACTATCATTCATTTAAGGCTCAGCACGTGTCTGTTGTGCGACCACAGGTCTATGCGCATTCTTCATGTCGGACAGATCTTGGTCTCTGTCGGAACCTTGCCGTTTCATTTCGTGGTCCAAATGGCAGTTGATGGTTCTGAGCGAAATCCACCGCAAAAGCCAGAAGTCCACTTTCATTCCAGCCTCAACCAAAACGAAGGGTCGAAATCGAGTGATAACAACGTTCTTGTAGACGGCCTTTGTTCTCAATGGCAGGACAAGGACGTCGCCCGTGCTTCGCACATTCCACATAACCAAAACCCCCAAGTTCGTTAGCCCACAAGATCTGCATTAGTCGCTGTTCTATCAATGCGCATGCATTCGAAGAGTGAAGCGCATTCCTGGTTGTCGATCATTTGGAAAAACATCTTGCTGGCGAGGCACAGTCATGAGGTCGTTGAAACTGAAACTGAGCCCGAGCTTTGGTCTTGATCTCAATAATGATTTATTTTCCGGCGGGCACGGATGCTGTTGCGAAGGCGATAGGCCACCTCCCAGTCGACCCTGATCTGCCGGAGAATATTGACGTCAATCTCGATGATTGGTTGTCAAATGTCGGAAGCGCCAGCGTTTCATTGCCGACTTAGCCGGAGCGAAGCACGTTGGTGATGTCAAGCTGCAGAAGGCAGACATTTCCTGTGCATAAGACGCAAGCGATAGAAGGCCTAGAACCTCCGATGGGCATGAGATATGCCGGATCCAAGAAGTTGCATATTCGAAGCACTCCACCTTTGAACAATTATCAAGATATGTCCTGAGGTATGCTGGTGGTGGCCTTTGCGTTCAAACAGCCTGCCACCATCTACCTTTGGATCAAAGACAGTATGATCAATCATTCAGGTAATGTGCAGCTTCTGCTTTCTCTACCAGGCGCAATAAGCAGGGCTGAAAACCACGGTTGCCGAATGCGCACAAGTGAAAGACGTTGCACAGTGGATGCGGTCTATCAGGTCTAGACCTCCGCCACGGTTGTGCTTGTCCAACGACCTGTCCCCACCTGGTCTCCTGTCCAGCAATAATTCAGAAAACGCCCTCACAGAGCAGGTCAACCCTGCTGGTCTGAACCGTGCCATCTTTGCTGACACCCCGTCTGAAGAAGCATGCCACTGGCGTCATGCAACTTTCGGCCTGTAACGCCTTCTTTATCTTGAAGAGGACTCTGAAGTGAGGGAAACTCTGTAAGAAAGGTCCTTCAATTCTGGGTCCGGCAAAGGGCGCAGATGCTGCACCAGGAAACATAAGTAGTAGCGTCACACTCGGGTGCCGCAACATTGGATTCTGCTGGTGAGCTGAGTGGCTGGTCCGATGGTAAGAGCCCTCCTTTAGATGCTCTGCTTTGCGAGAGGGCGAAACCCTAGAGCATTTTACTACGTAGCGCTGCGGCCTTCGTTTTAGGTATGGGCCCAACGGCTTTTCGACATGGTGGCACATCGAAGTTCCTCCTGTTGCTCCATGGACTCAAGGGCATGCCCATGCAGCCGTGCTTCACTTGGCTTAACAATATTCCCGCGCTGCTGCACGGGCTTTGGTCTCACCAGTCTTGTCGCACTTTCCAGGCTCAGACCCGTGCTATTCCTCTTGGCGCTCTCCCAGCTGCGTCCCGCTATTCAACGCTATCTGCTCCTCTTCCCCATTCCTCTCTCTCTCTCTTTCCCGCTTCCTAGCGACCGGCCGACTCCCTGCTTGTCTCCGATCATTAGCCGGCAGCTCGCCGTTATTTGACCCTGGGTGCCTAACGTTCTAGACCTCCACGTTCTGCCAGGATTCTTCTGACAAACCGAGCTTGCCTTTTTCGAACTACAAGGACCCTACCATAGATGATGGCCTTTGTGGCCTCAAAATCCTCCCCGAGTAAAACCATTGCGGCTCGTCGACATACCAAATGCGCATGAGGGGCGGTGAAGGACATACCATCTGATCACCTTGAGGAGAGGAAGTGTCCAGTTATGGCAGTGATGGCACAACGACCTCCAGGACTCGATCCGTACATCCCGCTGATCGAACGACAATCGCTGTGTCTCCCTAGCATTCGACCCGGCGTGCCGACGCAATATGGAGAGGACGGCTTCCTCCAGAACCTGGCGAAGCACTTCCCTTCGGCCGAAAACAATGCTCTCGAGAGGGTAGTGCAGCTCAAACGGGAATTGAAGACGGCGGATTCAGAAACATTCTGGAAGAAGCTTATGGAAGGCATGACTGAGATCTGCCATGCACAATACGGATTTGTTGCAAAGAGGGTCCTGGCAGACGACCATCACTCTGCGGTAGAGATGCCACCCTTTGGCGAGTCAGGCTCGTGCTTGCTGGGCGTGGCCTTCTACTACAACGACGGCGACTCACAGCAAGCCATGCACCGAGACTACAACTACCTTGCCTGGGGCTCACCATGTTCTTATATGAAGCACGACAAGGTCTTCCTGATACCTGAAAACATGAGCTCTTTCATTACACACAACCCCAACGCTCTACCCTTTCCAGCAGAAGGCTACATTGGAATTCCACTATTTGCAGAGGGCAAGTGCTTCGCTCATTTCGGGATGATGTGGACACAAGAGGGCTTGGAAAGACGAGAGACAACGTGGAGCTATACCGAACTTCTCCTACACTCGTTGGAAGACATGGTCGTCGAAAGGCTCCTGACTGGTCAAGGCTTCGCAAAGCCTCGGACACGTGCAGTTGGGAAGACTCGACCGACTCACGTCATCCCCCGTGAAGCTATTACGCCTGGAACCCAGTCCTTCCGGCCATACGCAAAGAATATGTCTCACGAGTTACGGACGCCAATGCAGGGTGTGGTGGGAATGCTGGACGTCATGCATGCCACGGTGCAGGAGCAGATCGAAGGCGTATCCGACGCATCTGTCCGTCAAGCATTTCAAAGTCTAAGAGACAATATTGAAACAATTCAGGACAGTGCCAAAAGAGCAGTTGAGGCTGCTGACAACGTTGTGCACGCATATGACATGAATATGCAAATTCCTGATACTCCATCCAAGGAGGACGAGTCACCGGCTACTGCGTCTACTGGCTACTTCGATTATAAACCATCCCGATTGATCGAGGGCAGCGATATACGTGTCAACGCCTATAAACGGAGGAGGAGTAGTCCTTCTTCTTGGTACTTCGGCAATGCCACCAAAGTACGGCAGCTTGGTCCATCGAATGGCGTCGACGTGTCTCCAAAGAGCAACACAAACAAGTTTCCCACACCGCAAATGCCAACGCCGCAAACAACCGGCTCAGGCTGCCGAGTACCTACCCTTTCTACACCGATGCAAGACTACATTACCCCGGGCGATCTGATCACTCCTCCAAACAAACTGTCTTCGGCGGAAAGCGATGCATACCCCACGCCAGGTCTGAAACATTGTAAAATCCGGGAGCTGATACCGACGGTCATTTACGACTCCCTGCGGGTTGGTGGTAGACCGGACTCTGCCATTGGCGAACCGATCGACTTTGGAGAAAGAATCGTCGTCAGGTCGCGCTCGTCGAACGGCCAAATTTCACAGAAGATCATCGAATGGTCCGTGGCTTCAAACGTTCCCGAGACCCTTTACGCCGACGAACGAGACTTAACGAAGCTGGTGTCAGTTATTTGTCTCAATGCAATTAAATTCACAGAGGATGGAAGCATTACTCTACGTGCACGGCTATCAAGGAGTCAGAAATTTCTGGTGATAAATTGCAAGGATACGGGCGATGGCATCCCTGAAGATTTCCAGCCTGAATTGTTCAAGCCATTCTCACGGGAAGATGACTCCTTGACGCGGACAAAGGAAGGTCTTGGACTAGGCCTCCTGGTCGCCAAGGGTCTAGCACGGCGACTTGGTGGTGATATCGTTCTTGTTGCGTCTGAAACTGCTGGTCCACACAAAGGGTCTGAGTTTGAGATCAAGGTACCTTTTGAACCGGGCGAAGGGAGCAATAGTCGATCTGGGACGCCCCACAGCAGAACTCCAGAAGGTACCAAGAGTGATTCGGTATTAGCAAATACGTTGAGAGTACCAGAGTCGTCACCAACTGCCCGGAATGGTGTCAGACCTTCGAACATTCATATGCCCTCTGTCGAGGAGCACAACACCGACCGACCTCGTACTCCTATGCAGACGAGTCCGCTCAGGCGAGACATGATCGATCGCTTCCTCGCACAAAAGCATCCCCTGTCGTTCTTGGTAGCCGAAGACAACAAGATCAATAGGAAACTACTCGTGAATATGCTGGGGAAGCTGGGCTACAAGGACGTTCATGAAGCATTCGACGGAAAGGAGGCTGTGAGGATAATGCGCGAGCTGCATGCTATGGGAAGAGATTGCGGCAGGACGAATGGGAACCGGCCTAACCGGAAGGTCGATGTTATACTAATGGACCTCTGGATGCCAGAAATGGATGGTTACCAGGCGACCCAACATATTCTGGAGATGTTCCAGCACCCGCAAGACGCACCTATCTCTGACTCTAGCCACACTCTCCCACCGATCGTGCTAGCGGTCAGCGCCGATGTCACAGATGAGGCAATTGACAGGGCGACAAAAACAGGCATGGAAGGATTCATGACGAAGCCTTATAAACTGGCGGATCTGCAGAAGCTTATTGTCGAATTTTGTGTCCGAAGCGAAGGCGTTATGGCTGCGGCGGCTTGAGCTGGGGCTCAGTGACTAAGTCCCCAGCCTTTACAAGTCAATCTTTCCGATGGCTTATGTATACATTGAGATGATATGCATTGTCTCACGATAATTACGACGGCACGCTTGGATACAATATGATACCCACTGATGAGGAGTGCCTACTTTCCGTTCGATGTAAGCTCTAGCAGTACTCTCGTGGTTCAATATTCGCCTTGGAACAATCGATCACGCCACAAAGGAGGTTGCAGAATGCAACCGCGTAACGGGTACCCAGGCAGACTGTGCTCTACCCGTTCTTTCAACTGGCCTGCAAGTTTTCCAGGCAACAGCTCGCAGTGATATGCTTTACTACGCCCATTTTTCCTACAATGAAAGCTAAATGTGTTGAAATTCTATCTGGTGAATACATGTCTACCACTCCAAGCGGTCGTCACAAATAAGACTGACGTCGAAGCGCTGATTTCCCTTCCACACCCTCGTACCCGAATTGCAACCGGCAACGACCTGCCGCAGAACCGTGATCATCTCGCCTGGTCCGCTGGCATGAATAGTTGACTGGCCCCGAATCGTTGAGTCCACGAAATCCTTGACGACGGCGCTGAGGTCAGGACGGTGAAGTTCGGTGTCGAGTTCCCAATGCTTCACTGAGAAGCTCGTAGCTTGGCTGGAGGCTTTCTCATCAGACACACGTTCGGGTGAGGCGGACGATGCCGAGCATTCTTCGATCCTGTCATCCCCTAGCTTTTTGTCCAGCACTTCACCTTGTCTGGTACCCTCATCCCTGACACGGGTCTCTCTTGTGACAAAGATACGGATATTCAGATTGTGCGAGGATCGTGCCAAATGAAGTCGGTCAAGCTCCTGTCTAGCCCATTCGATATCAACGTCCCTCCGTACTGCCCATATCAGCTCGATTTTACGATCCGGTATGGCTGGCTGTTCAATGACAATGAGCATTACGGGAAGAACAAAGGTCACTCCAGTGCCGCCAGCGATACAAAGTATATTCGTGCTGGAACTCAAGCCTTTGGTGATAGATTGGCCATAGTTCCCATTGAGTATCACCGGTGTTGTGATAGGGGTGCGGTCAGCCAAGCTCTTGTCTTGGACCAGGGCATTGGTCTTTGCGGCCGCCAGTTCTGCAAGAGCTCTGGTAGCTCCCTTTTTGGCTCGCATGATGTAAGAATGTATCGAACCTTCTGCCTTGGTCCCGGGAATACTGCAAGGTGTAAGTGGATGTGATTGCCAGATACTGAGCTCCGGAAAGCACAGATAGAAGTGTTGTCCAATCTCCCATGCGTCGAGGGGATGCACAAAGTCTAGGCGGACAACATCGCTGTTGGCTGTGTCAGGGAAATGAGTGATCGCAGCATTTGCTGCTGTGAATCCCATACTTCCATCTGAGAGGTAATTGTAGTGAAGTAGCGCCGTCCTAGCGAGCCGTGCGCTGCGATCGAGGAACCATATCACCAAGGATGGGATCAAGTAGCAGTTCAGCTTCGCCCAGTGACCCCAGCATGCACCGATGTATAGCATCGCCAGCACGTAGTGGCACTTTCTGAAGAACTCATAGCCAGTTCGTCGAATCGCCCATGGGGTGCTGAGGATGAACAGCAAGGTGATGAAGAGCATTGCGATCACGCCCCATATCATGTACTGCTGCTTAATCCATTCCAGTCCAACCGAAGGCTGCGGCTGGTAAAGTGTCATCTCGATGATACACCATCCTATTGTATGCAGGGCTGACTGGACGAAGATGATGTAGCCGAGCCAGCGGTGCAGGAAGTTAAAGCTTTGGTAGGGGATACCGGTAAGAACTGACAGCAGGGATTCCCGGCTTGACAGCATTACGGACAATGGTGTCAGGGCGTACGCCAGGACGCCAACGCGATCTGACCATGGCCCAAGACTGGTGCGGGTGTTGTAGACCTCAGGCATGTTCTTGACAGGGGTGACCCATTTGTTGTATTCGATTCCAACGAAAGTAAAGATGGTGAGGTAGCCAGTCAGTACAAGCAAGATCAAGACTTGGAGGCGAGTCGTCCGACTGAAGATCGATCTCAAGGGTGCTTCAGAAAGAAGGTAATGGCGGCATGTTGCCGCAAATGAATTCATTATACGAACGATGCCATCCTTGTTGCCGGGCTCCCGGCTCTCCGAGTTGAAGAACCGAGACTGATCTTGACTACTGGGCGGTACACAACGCATGCCGATAGCCCAGATGAACAGAACAGCTCCGATTGTAGCCCATATGATCCCGCAATACAACATTCCGAGATCGTGACTGTGGTAGACAACGTCTAAATATTTGCATGAGCCTTTATCATTTGTGCATGGTAGCGCTCGATCTGCATATCCCCAGTGAGGTTGGAGATGGTCTGCGTCACTCAACCTGGATGTGACGAGAGAGCAACATGTTGGAATGTAAAGCCATACTGATCGGACTTGGACAATGGTGCTTGGGGAAAGGGGGAATCGATGGGTAAGGGCCTTGAGAGACGTATGTCGGTCTCGTCTGCTAACGAAGCATTCTTCCTACAGTCTTTGGGGATGAGGATCGGTAGTTCGTCTGTTATAAGTCGATTCTCACTGCCAACCATATTCTTGGTGGTATCCATCTGGTTGAGTGCAACGATCGACCCGCCAAGGCCTGAGAATCTGCTCCCACAGCTAGAGAGCTGTAGCACTGAAGAGCCAGATCATCGAGCGTTGTCCCATACCTAGGTAGCGCAAAAGCAGAAATCCCTGCTTATCGGTATCGTTGAGCACTGGTCGATATGGGGCTTGCGCAAGTTTGCCAAGCCCAATGCGCAGATTCTTAGTCGAGGTGAGCAGGTTTTCATATGCAGCTTCTGGATTCCACAACTTGGCGATTGCGAGGCTCCAAGAGCGCACATATTCGCCAATTGTCATCTCGGAAAATGTCGAACTGGCCAATGAGCCATTGCCTGAGTTCACACCTGATCAATCAGGTTGTGCCCGAACCGCTTCGGCGAAGGATCCAAAGGCCGGGTTCGAGGGTAGAAAGGGAAAATATGAAAAGGGCTGCCTTTGCTCTCGCGATCCGTGTCATGTTTTGAGCAACCACAACTAGAGAAGTGACGACTATCGGGAGACTTTCTGTCTATACCTTAGACCATCCCAAGACGAGCCTTGAGACCTGTCACGAACCCCTCGGCCGCAATCAAGATGGATATGTCGAGTATGGCAAGCATGACCATGTCAATGGCTTCCAGCACTGCCACCGCCGCTGCGTCCACATCATCTGCAGCGAGCATGGGCGATATGGATATGGGAGGTGGTTGCAAGATCAACGTGAGTTGAGATTGGAGGTGGTGTCGCGCGATCACTGACAAACGAGCAGATGTTGTGGAACTGGTACACAATTGACAGCTGTTCGTGACCTCGCTTCAGGTCCTGAATGCACATTGACCACCATCGCAGGTTTCCTGGCCTCGAGCTGGCACAACAGATCCAAAGGGGCATTCGCAGCTTCCTGCATCGGTGTCGCACTGCTGGCGGTCAGTATCGAGTTCTTCCGGCGAGTTGGCAAGGAATACGACGCTGCCATCCTCCGCAAATTCCAACGCAGCGTGTCTGCCAGAACAGCGGACGTGAAGCCACCTCATGCCTCCGAGAGCTGTCATTCCGAGCCGCAGTATGTGATCTTCCGCGCAACTCCGCTTCAGCAAATCATCAGATCAGTGATACACGCGGTCACTTTTGGCATTGCATACATCGTCATGTTGCTTGGTAGGTCAGATTCGTGGCCGTTCGTGCAAGAAGGCTGACGAGATCATGATAGCGATGTACTACAATGGCTACATCATTATCAGTATCTTCATCGGAGCAGGAATTGGGAAGTTTGTGTGCGACTGGATGGTGCAGAAGGTTCCCGTTGGTGGCATGTTGGCGAACTCAACTAGTCGGACTGTTGATGAGACCACGGTATGTTGTGGCTGAACATTGGGCGCGAGTAGATTTGGAACTGGGTCCAGCCGGCGATAGTACGGCCCCTGTCAGGCTATCGAAACACGTCATGGCGTTCTCTCTCACGCAATCATCGCCTCCTAAATATGGTATCCGTCGATTTGCCTCTGTGAGACAATGCGAAAATTCCAAGAACGACGGTGGTAGAAAGGGCGGCCGGCCAGACAATTGTTGGCGGTGATATCGTAGCAAGATAAGTTTAGAAGAGTGGACGCCAGTTCAAACGAAGGTGCTGTCAGGGAGGCTTTCGGTCCAAAGATCACAGTCGCAGTTGTGAGCGCCCGCAAACACCCCGTTGGCACGACACCAAAACATCCTCTTTGTTGTTACGGTTGGCGCTGGAGAATATTGATCTGGAGTCAAAGCTACTCATTCTCGGCTGCACGGCTCTCAATAGGCACGTCTGTCTGACGAATGGAATTAAAACAAATACTACTGGGAGCGCCTGGCCTCGAGCCAGATTGCTCAGTCAGTCAAATCTTTTGTCTGGCGTCCGCTGAAAACCAATCAACATGGCCACCAGACGTCACTCTCGCTTCCTCACTTCTCGTTCGCAAGGCACCACCGATTCTACTCCTACAATTGTCCTTTTCTCGATTGCCATCTTCTTCCTCTCCAGCTAGCTTTTGAGCCTGTTCCAGCTGTTGACTGTTTTGAACCATAGAAAAACACGCTGCACCGTCCCGAGGCAATCGATCACCAGAACCAAAAAATGCCTACTCCGATAGATCGAGCGATGCAATCTCGTGTACGTGGCAACTTCTCTCCACATCTTCATTCAGAGGACCTTCATCATGCGTTTCACTGGAGGAAATCAATCCGATTGCCCGTCACCGAGTTGACTTGGACTAATCTTGACTCCTAGAATCTTTTCCTCGGTTCGTCTTTCCTGAAAGTATTTGCCGTGGCTTAGCCTTGGACCAAACCATCTACTTCTGTCCCCACACCAGACAAGACTCAATCCTTCAAAGACATCTTGACCAAAGAAGCCTTCTGCTTACCAACTCGGCCCACTGTCACGACGCAGTCTCTCTTTCGCCTACCTCAGCCCGGCTCGCGTCGAAAGGAAATCATGCAATCCACTGACTTCTTCTACCTGTTCCTAGGCTTTGCGGGACTCGTGACCATGGCGTCCTTATGGAATATATGGGGAGGAGATATGCTCCCTCAGGAGAAAGACCCCAAAGGCGGTATGTACTTGGCACGCGTTTCTGCTGCTGTACAGCCCCCTTCGCACGGGCTGTGGCTGTGAGTCCGACGGAGAATGCTGACTTGAACGAAAGACCCGGAGTACTGGACAGAAACAGAGCTACGACGATGGTTGAAATTGGTAAGTGTAAAATCACAGCCACCGGATCCCTCGCCCTCGTTAGACAACGATTGGAGATCCAGCAGCTGACGTGTTTCACAGCGAAACCTCACCGCAGAGTCGAAGTTAACGAGAGCGGAGCTGATCGAGCGGGTCAAAGCGAACATGAGGCCGAAGACGATTTCATGAAACGCAAGTGGTCGTGACACTTAGTACAGCAATTGATGTCACGGACGGATGTGGCACACAACGGTCTCGTTTGGTCGTTGTTCTTGGCAGAGCTTAGTGGAACCTCCCTGCGCGTTTGGTGTATATCTGAGTAGCGTTGGATTCGGGAAGGGTCGGTCTACCATCTAGCAACTACGCCAGCAATATCATGCTTTGGGTTAATTTTCCAGGCGTCGCCAGCTCCGAATGCTGGCAAGCACAAAGGACAGTGGGCAGCTCGCATCACAATCGCGTTCTGCCTCCGATTTGAGGTTGACGAGATTACGACGAACCAGACAGTGCTAGAGGGCTCGGGACAGAGGAAAGAACAAGGCACAACGAAGATTGAGCAGATCCTCTTTTCGCGCGTTCACCCTCAATTCAGTAGTCATGTAATTTGAAGTATTCCGAGCATCCTGGCACAAGCAGCTTTTATATCTCATCTTTACTTGCCCCTGTGGTCTTCACATCACTGCTCAATGACCAACAGGCTTCTTCGGTGTAGGATAAGCAATATGTGCCGCGCCGTTCAAGATCCACGAACTCTTGCCGGTTGCTTCTGGAGACTCTCCCACAAATGTAGATGGGAAGCCCACATCGAACTCCGTTTGACTTTCCAGGTACTGGATCTGCTCGTCTGTGAGCTTGATGGAGAGTGCTTTGATGTTGTCGTTCAAGTGCTCGACCTTCCGTCCGCCGATGATGGGGAAAACATTTGGTGTCTTCTGGATGACGTACGCCAGCGCGATCGTCGAGAGGGACTCGATTCCATGCTCGCCCGCCACCTTTTCCAGTGCAGCGGAGACCTTCTCCTGTTGCGGGGATTGGTCCTTCTGACCCATGAAGGCGCGGAGTCCCTCGCCTGCTTTCTTGCGCTCTTCGATCTGTTTCTTGCTCTGGAACTTTCCTCCTCCGATCACGTCCCACGGCGCGAGAGCCATGCCGAAATGACGAGCCATGGGGATGATTTCTCTCTCGAAGTCTCGAGCCATGACGTTCCATCGTCCCTGATACACGCTGAAAGGCGTCTTGCCGTGGGCGCGGGCGTAGTAGTCTGCGGATCTTCGTTAGTCTGTACCATTGTTGACGGGACAGTAGCAATAGCCCTGTTAGGAACGGAAAGGTCTTTCTCAGCAACAGGGACGTACTAGCCGCTGCGACGATCCAAGCTGGCGTGTCGGAGATGCCCAGGTAGAGGACTTTGCCTTGCTCGACGAGAATGTGGAGACTATCCATCACTTCTTCAATGGAAGTGGTCCAGTCCTGGTATGATTCAGCATCTGTAGGTGTGGACAGAAGAGGAGCTTGTTGCTGACTTACCCACCAGTGCACGTACAAAAGATCAATGTAGTCAGTCTGCAATTTCGCGAGCGAGTCTCGAACCGAAAGATGCAAGCTTTTCTTGTGGTTGCCAGAGTAGTTGACAGTTTTTCCTTTACCAAGTTCATAACTTCGATAGGGAGTGGTGAACCTGAAAGAAAGGAGTAGCCGTTAGCAGCTGATCAGTCATCAACGGGGAGGTGCCGATTCCTCGAAGATGCGAATGACAGTTTCCCACGGATCAATCGAGGATCGTACGCACTTGGTAGCAATGACCAGAAGATCTCGATTCTTCTTCTTCGCGATCCATTCGCCCAGCCACTTCTCGGATTGCTCGTTTTGGTAGTTGTTCTAGTTGAAAGGGACCCCGTCAGCACTTCGAGATTGGGTTATTGATAAAAACCCGCCCCAGCATATCGCTGGTGCTATGTGCGAATGCTTTGCGCACAGAAGCGCGGCTAGACTGGAAACTAGGGACGGCATACAGCGGTATCAATGAAGTTGCCACCAGCTTCGTAGAACGCGTCAAGGAGCTTGAACGATTGCTCCTTGCTCATGCTGCCCATGAACTGTTGAATCGCCTCGTGATTAGCATTTGCTCAGCCTGTTCGAGAGATCCGGGAAAGTCTTTTCCCTCTTCTTTCTGGAGATCCTAGAGTGGGTGAAGAACTCACATCTGCCCAAGCATCGCCGATCGACATGGCTCCCAGACATAGCGGCGAGACTCTGATTCCAGCGGTACTGGAGAGGATTCGATACCTTCCCAGCTCCGTGGGAGGCTCTGGTGCGGGGGCGAACAAGTCAGTCATGACTGCTGATGATTGTACGAAGTAGACAGAAAGAATTCTTTTGGTTTCAGCTTTGAAGGCGGCAAGATTAACAAGAAGCTTGAAGGGTGCTGTTCCAAAACAGAAGAGACAGATGATTGCCACAAATCGCGGAGTAGTCCTGGCAAAAACACTCCTAGTTCTTCACGTATTAGGAGCGGTGAAGGACGAAGTGATGAACAGGCGTCCTGTAGTGGGAAGACAAACGCTTTAAATACACCTCTCAACGCCGTCGTATGGATAGATTCCCTGTGCCGACACTCATAACGTCAGGAGCAAGTGGAGTTACGAGCAGTCTCGTGCGGGATCTGCAGGTACTGGACTACGATTATCTCCATCCTGTGATAGTTCACGGAAAAGCATGGAGACAAGGTTTTCTATTGCATCAACCGGACCTTCCTAGCCATTGCCTGTTCCAGAAAGAGTATCGCCTTTCCCAGAGCTGCTTGAAGAGCTGTAGTTCGGCTCTTCTTCCTGCAGAAGCTGGAGTTTTCGAGCTCAAGGTGGGCCTCGGACCAAGGACATCCGATCGTTAGCCCCATGAATCTGGCGGAGGGTATCGCTACGTGCGCAAATGCTCGTTTTCAGCTGTATGGATGCTGGCCCTCCTCGCACGACGAGTTAACGTATTCTAGTCGAGCTGTAGCCTGCGGAGTTAAATGGACATAGTGAGGAGATTAGGATCTGTCAAAGAACAATTATAAAAAAGACGCGGGGAGATGAACACATTTACAAGTCCGGCACGCTCAGAACCGGCCGATGGGGAGCATGAGGATCATTTCTTCCCGGCGGAGAGCGGACGAAATCAGAGGGACTGAGTGCTGGTATTCGCACCGTCTGACGGAGAAGCTTCGCAGCCCATTGCGTCGAATACCACGGTTGCCATCATGAGTGTTACGGCGATGATAAAACAGCCCGGCTTTAGTCAGACTTGCTGGTTCTTCATTGAGCCCAGCTTGCCTCTAAAGAGCCAGGGGATGCGATTGAATGTCGCCATTAATGCGACTCGTTGAGACTGCTGCGGTTGTCAAGAACTTTTCATTGACATAAAACTAACTAAGCAGAAGCAATTGTGGCCTGGCAAGCCTGATTCTAATAACGCGCCAGCGAAGACCTTTCCCTCTGGTCTCGTGAAGTATGCTCAGTCAGCAAGCACAAGCCTTCGAGTGTGGAAGGGGACTTTGGACAATGAAACTCCGGGAAGATGCACAGGATCTCGTTTCTCCCTTTCTCCGTGCGTAGAAGATTCCATCCATTTGGTCCCATTGATTTCCCAGCTGTCCCATGAGCCTCCCATAAAGGCTCGTGATTGATCATTTGTATCATGTCCACGTGTCGAAGAAGTCTATTTGATCCATGCCCACATGATGGCGAAAGAGAGAAGAAACCTGCAATAACTTTTGGTGCTTTTCGTTGAAGAATGAATCTCAGTCGAGGCCCGGAGGATGGCTCCGGGCCTAGAAGCCTCCTCGTTGGAGACAGTCGGTGAGTCTCATCATTCATTGCTGCAAATTCGTCTTGCGCCGTCACCACTCTCTTTTCCGTGTTGACGCCGTCTGTGAGTCTGGTGTTCATGCGTCGCACACATCGTGTGTCATCCTCTGTTCACATGAGGATGTTCGACATGCTGAGGGGGTATCTGGAAATCGATCGGAAAAAGCCAACGCTATCTATCAGTGTATCATGCTGTGCCCGGTAAAAACAGTCGTCTCGGAAATCGTCGGTTGAGTCGTCGGTGTCGATATGAGCTCCAGTTGAGCAAAGGCTTGCTCAGTCGCCGCGACAATTCGGCCGCACTTCGAGATGCAGTGTCGAAGCAAAAAGGAAAAACCATGACGCAAGAAAATGGCGATGTCGTTCCAGAAATGGACACCGACACCTTTTACCACCAGGACGATGGCCCACTGGCACCACCAGGGTTGCCATACGATCCGCCGTAGCCACCACCACCGTAGGCTCCACCGCCGCCATAAGCCCCGCCGCCACTGCCGTAGCCTGCTTTTGTCAATGAATGCTTTGAGGAAATGGAGTGGAAGGACTTACCAGCACCGCCACCACTGCTGAAACCACCACCACCGCCATAACCGCCGCTATAGGAAGGAGGACCTCCTGCACCACCGCCGATTCGACGAGCGTCACGAGTAGCAGTAGCGCCACGACCACCGCCGCCACGGCCACGGCCTCCTCCACGACCACCACCACCAAAGCCAGAGCTCTCGCGAGCAATGTTCTCCAAGAAGCCCGGAACTTCCTGGTTGGCCTCCTTGAGAAGCTCGATCAAGTCACGAACAATGCCACGATTACCGCGATTGAAGAATGCAGTCGACAGACCAGTATTGCCCGCACGACCAGTACGACCAATGCGATGGACGTAATCATCGATATCGGTCGGGAGGTCGTAGTTGACAACGTGGGTCACATTCGGTATATCCAATCCTCTAGCAGCAACAGCAGTAGCCACCATGATTGGGCATCGACCATTGCGGAAGAACTCGAGGGCACGCTCGCGCTCTCGCTGAGTGCGGTCACCGTGAATTGCTGTGGCCGGGAAGCCCTGGTTGATCAAATAGTCGGACAAGGTATCGGCCATGCGCTTGGTCTCCACGAAGATCAGGGTAAGACCTGCTTTGTGAGTGTGGAGGATATCGAGCAAGACTGAGCGCTTGTCATTGTCCTCGACATATTCGACCTTCTGGGTGATGTTCTCCGAAGTTGAGCCAACACGGCCAACAGACAAGAAGACGTAGTCCTTGAGGAAATCTCTGGCCAGCATCTGGATGTCGCGAGGGAAGGTTGCAGAGAACATGAGGGTTTGACGATCCTGAACGTTCGGCATGTCCTCGCCCTCAACGATGCGGCGAATCTGAGGCTCGAAACCCATGTCAAGCATGCGATCAGCCTCATCGAGAACCAGGTACTTGATGCTGGACAGGGAAATGCGGCCTCTCTCGATGAGATCGACAAGACGACCCGGAGTCGCCACAAGCAAGTCACAACCACGTTCGATGGATCGGAGTTGAGTACCGATGTCGGCACCACCGTAGACCACACAAGGGCGCACCCAGGAGCGGTAGGAGAATTTTCTTGCCTCGTCGTAGATCTGGGAGACCAACTCACGAGTGGGGGCCAGAATCAGTGAGGTGGGAAATGCCTTGCGTTGACGGAATCCACCTCCAGTTCCTGGAGTGCTGGAAGGACCATTCTGAAATGCCTGTGAGAGGATCGGGAACAAGAAACCACCAGTCTTGCCAGAACCAGTCTGAGCACAGGCCATAAGGTCTCGTCCACCCATTACAATGGGGATGGAGTACTTCTGTACGGGTGTGGGGGTGGTGTAGCGTGAAAGTTTGATGTTGGTGAGTAGATGGTCATCCAAAGGAGGGTTGGTGAAGGACAGGACGGGCTCGGGGACGTCATGACCGCTGGCTTCAACAGGAATATCGTCGTAGTTGGCGAAATTGATGCCAGTGGCCTGCTTGGTTGGATCGTTCGGCACACCGAACAATTCACGCTCGACCTTCGGGTTTGGTGGGCCAGCAACGTGTTGACCATCTCTCCATTGTCCTTCTCCTGAGCCGCGAGCTGAGCCACCGCCGCCACCACCATAGCTGCTACCATAGCCGCCACCGTGACCACCACCAGAGCCACCACCGGGAGCACCGTAAGCGTTGGGATTGAATGGACGAGGAGCATGGCCAGCGCCCCAGCCATTAGCGTGAGGAGCCGGAGCGGCACCAGGGACAGGACCACTAGGTGCGCCAGGACCTGGCTTGAAGTCAGGAGCAGCAGCCCAGCTTCCATTGGTTTGACTGAGTGACTGTTAGCAAACGCTTCATCTTGATTTCTTCAGAAGTTATCAATCATACGTATTGGTGGCCCAGGCACTGCCATTCAAGCCCTGAGGTCCTCCATTTGGTGCATGGCCAGGTCCAGCGCCATCCATGCCCATCATAGGGGGAGGGCCGCGAGCGGAGGAGCCACGAAGGTGAGGTGGGATGTAGGTGGAACGACCGCCTGGGGCATGGCGAGAATCGTTCAGGGAAAGACCGTTCATGTTCAAGGAATCAGCCATATTGAGGGGCAACTGAGTGTCTGATCTGTTGTAGGGTGAGAGTGTCAGTTGAGGCCCAAGAGAAATGAGACAGACGAGAAACAGAAACGCGGCTTCTCAAGAGAAGATTCTAGAAAAGTGAAGGCAGCGTGACAAGAGACGCGGAAGGCGAGAAGTGTGAAGAAGCAAGGAAGTGGACAGCTGGATTGAAACTCACAGGTTGCTTGGGTTTGAGTGGTGAATGAATTGGTAAAGTGTTTCGAAAGTGACTGCAGTGACAGTTGATTGAGGCTTCAATGCAGGCTGTTGAGGCGTCTAGTTTGAGAAGTCGATAAAACTACTGGATCTTTCGTGTCCGGCAGATAGAATGAGAGACACAGAACGCCTCTCCAAATCTATCCGAAAGTGAAAACGAAATGCAGGAATGAAAAGGACAGTAGAGTGTGTCGATTGTAGTGTCGTGGATGAGAAAAGGTGTTGTTGAAATTGAGGCTTGAGGTCTGAGGTTTTGTCAAAGTCGAAAAAGTCGACAGCGCAGGCTGCTTAAAATTTCTCGTCCAGGGAGCCAGCGGCAACCTGCAGATGGGCTGATAGGCTAGGCTCCGTCTACGCCGCCAAGAGCTGCGATTCGCCACGAAAGGGGTAAGGCTTATTAGTGATGTGGTTGTATCAGTGGCGAAATGATCAAGATGCCCTCATAGCACATTGACTATTTGTCTAATTGTACGGAAAAGAGAATGAGCATTGAAGCTCTTTTACACCTCTTGTAACATGGAGGGCGCTGTTCGTTCAACCAAGGCTGTCGTCAATGACGATGCTACTCTATGTTTTGGAGATTGTGCATTGGAGCTCTTCACATGCCAATGATCACGCAGACGAAGGGCGTTGTTCACTCAACAAAAGGCAGTTATTTGAATATTCTTCCATGCATTATCTATGCCATGCTTTTCTCATCCACTTTTTGATATGCCGTTCGTCGCCTTCTGACCAGATAAAGGACTACGCCCATTATCAAGAGAAAGAAAACAGCCTTCTGCATGTAGGCTTCTGTGAGCAAGACCTCAGCCGGAGTGGAGATCTCTCCAGCCGCTGGCACTTCCTTGGCTGGACTTTCAATCTCGCTCTCTGGCACTGGCACCTTCGCGTCAATCTTCTCGTCGTCATCATCGTCTCCAGCATATTCGGGATGCAACGTGGAGTATATCGGTTCTTCTGTCAAGGCCGTCTCAGTGAAGATCCAACGGGGTAGTAATCCGAGAGCAGTACCTGCCCTCAAATCCTAGAGTTCGTTGTGAATACCTTCCGCAGGCACCTCCAGCTCTCCGCTCTTAGCAATCTTGACCGGCTTGGATGGACGGTCTCCAGAGCCTTTGGGAACGTTCTCGATCTGCTCGACAATCTCGTAGCCCTCGAGGACTTCGCCGAAGACGACATGGCGGCCATCAAGCCAGCTAAAACCAGTTAGAACGGTACGACTTGAGACGAAACTGGGCGCTGTACCTGGTGATCACAGTGGTAATGAAGAACTGCGAGCCATTTGTGTCCTTGCCGGCGTTGGCCATGCTTAGTATGCCCTTCTTGGTGTGCTTCAACTTGAAGTTCTCATCTTCAAACTTATTTCCGTAGATGGACTTGCCGCCTGTACCATCTCCTTTGGTAAAGTCGCCGCCTTGGATCATGAACTGCTTGATGACTCGGTGGAAGGTCGATCCTTCATAACCAAAGCCCCTCTCACCGGTAGCCAGTGCTCGGAAGTTCTCCGCGGTCTAGAGAAAGGGAAGAGTCAGCAAGGCAATGGGACCCTCAGGAGCATTCGGGCAAACCTTTGGCACAGTTTTGCCGTATAGACCTATGACGATGCGGCCCATTGGCTGGTCGTCATGCTCAATATCAAAGTAAACCTTGTGGGTGATCTTGGGGCCTTTCGCAGCTTGCGCAGTCTGGCCCATGAACAAGAATGTTGCGGTCAAAATGACCATCAGCGAGATGATAACTCGCTGGATGTTAGCCATCTCGAGCCACATCGATCTGGGTATTGAGAGTTATGGAAAATAGACAAAGCTGCTCAAAGGTGGTAGGTGGAAGGATATTGATGCGGAGGAGACCTGCTTGTCTCATACCCTCAGAGTTTCGAGGGCGCTACGGTAGAGCATGCAACACTAGAGCTCACTGCGACGAGGCTGATGACTTTCTCCGAGAACGAGCTTTCCGCAACTCGTCCAGATCTCTCGGCTTGCACAAGCAACAGCGACGACAGCAGTCCAGGTTCTCGGAGGAGGAGACAATATGGTCAGCACTGAGACTCATGCTCGTGTGCATTTCGCAGGTCTAACATTTTCATAGGTCTTCATCTTGGGGGTCAATTTCCCCGAGCACCGTTTCGTATGGGTATGCGCCGTCCTTTCTATCTTCTCGTGCCACGCTGCTCACACCATTTGCAGCGCTCTCTTGAAACATTCTTCGGCATAGGCGCAACGACTCGCGCTAAGATCATGTCCCGCTACCACCTCCATAACACCGTCAAAGTCGGCGAATTGACCCAAACACAAGTCCTCGACCTGACAGCCCACCTTGATTCCCTTCAGATCGAAAACAAACTTCGTCGGAAGGTTCAACAGGACATTACGAGATTAAGAGACACAGGCACATATAGAGGCCGAAGACACGCAATGAATTTGCCTGTACGGGGACAGAACACCAGAAACCAAATCAAGACGGCGCGGAAGCTCAACAAGGCCGAAAGGTATTAAGACACGACATCTTCATCCACTTTCATTCCGGTTGCATCAAGGCCAAGTCTCCTTCGGATCTGAAGCCCAACAGACATCGCCCACGAAAGGCAGGGCGGCCAGGCGATATGCACGAGGTTACAGTCGTCGAAGCACAATTCGGTGGCAACGATGGCGGATAGCACGTCGCCAACCCAGAGCAGAGAGTCCAGGCAAACGCAACGAGAAGGGCGCCACAGTTCCGTAAGCCCATTGGAGGGTTTGGGATGGTCACGGAACCAATGCACATAAGAGAAAGCAGGAGGGACGAATTGTATGTTATGTACATCTACTATACCCCGAATACAACGCAAACAATTCATTCTGAGCCAGGTATAATGGGTATCATGAAGCTCTCCTCACTCATAAGTTCGTAGTGACAGTCATACTGTTACTGTGTACAAGCAACGTCGGCGGCAATCCACCAGCCAAGACTTCCAAGTCGCTAATGTACGAGAGACTATCCGTCTCGCTCCTGTAAGTTCCTTCAAAAGGCGCAGGTAACGTGGTGAAGACCACCGCGGTATCATCGCTGTTTTGTGATATTATTTCGTTCAAGATCAGGTGCTGTGCCCGACTTGGCAGATCATTGAACGAGAGTGGCATTGAGGTGGCCGTAGGGAAGCCTGATGCGGAGGACTGAGGAGGCATACTGTCATCTCGTGTCCGTTGATAGATTGATGGTTTTGCTCCCGGCTCGTTCTCATCTGATGTTTGTCGCCGTGGATGTGGGCTTTCGGCAAACATGATCGAAGGACCAGCGTCCTCTTCGTTGGCCACCTTTGCAGGTGGGATTGGCTCAGATACGAAATTTGACGACACCTGTCGAGAATCTCGCGAGGAGCCTGCAGGGCTGCGTCCTGGCGATGGAGCACCAGAATCGAGAAGCCCGGGACTCCGTCCTCGACTTCGACCAGGATCGGCTGAGTTCAGTAGATCCTCATCAAACTCAAGTTGTGGACCAGGGGATGGTGAGATGGCCCTGCCAGTGGCCCTCGTGCTCTTCCCGCCCGACTTCTTGGAGCTAGCTCTGCTGCTCTTCTTAGACGAGGACTTGCTTTTCGATGTGCGCTTCAGTTCTCCGGCGGACTCGTGCATTCGCTCCGACAAGCTGAAGTCAGACCCGTCTCCACCATCCTCGTCTCCAGCTTCTTCTCCTTCGTCGTCCATCTCGTCGGAGTCAGACTGCTCCGAATCACTTGGATGAGATGCGTGTCGACTCAGCATGTCGTCATCTATTCGTGAAGTCCTCATGGAGAGGCTAACACCCAGACTCGACAGGTTGCCATAGGATGGTCTCTTCCTTGGATGATTCAATATTCGGCGTAGGCCATCCATGCGGACGATTGCGCTGTCTCTTCTAGTTGGGAAAGATGAGTTGGGCCAGACCACGTCGTCAGCCAGAGATAGCGCATCGATGGCACTGACTTCCCCGGACCTCGAATTGCCTCGAGCCCTGAGGAGTTCTTGCCACCAAAGCTCATCCTCGAGGATTTTGTTGACTTGCTCCTGCGTCTCCGCGTCTACCGCTTCCCCGTTCACGATGTAGTTGTACGATTTTATGCTGCCGCACGCAAACCAGTACACCATCACTTGCGCCTTGATGCGAAGGTTCTCCAGTAGGGACGTTACCCGGGAGCGCTCCTCTTCGAGGTCGCTCTCGTATTCGACAAACACTCCGACCCGAAGCTCGTAGGTCCTTTTCCATGACGGCACAGTATTGAGGATGCATCCGAGCTGCAAGATTAGCGTATAGGTGTCAAAGTTTGTGGTTGTGACATTGCGTTGTTCACCATCAGTGTCCGATGTCAACTCCGCAGACATCTGAATTGGCCAAAGATCAATGTATTTTTTGGTGCCATCCTTCGTATTTGGCAGCTCCAAATCCGAGAAGCCGATGGCGATGGCGACGTTCGTGCGGAGTTTAATGATCATGTCTTCCAAGACCATAACATAACTCTGAATGTCTGTTCGTTTCTCAATATAGCATGTGTCAGTGGGTAGCTCTCCTTGGATCTGGCTACGGCTCCTTCGCCGCTTCCTTACTGATTGTGCCTTTCTTTCTGGCGGAGGGCTAGGCACGTCGACGAGAGGTTGTTCAGACCGAAACTGTTGCAGATTGTAGAAGCCGAACACAACAATGTTTGGTCGCATCCCACCCAACCCTGCTGACAGGAAGACGTTTCTTGCTCCCCACTCTATCGAAGGCGAAATGGCCACATTCACAAAAGCTTTGATTCGGGATACATCAATGAATTTGTTCCAGGCGGCTTGCTGACGACGAGCTTCAGGCACCGAATCTCCAAAGTTTTGTGTGACGATGACGTGGCCAATGATGAACAAGGCACCCTTCTTGAGCGAGTTGCAGAATTGGATGAGCTTGTAGCTTCGCCTGGGGTCATTGACAAGCAACAGAATTTGGGGCCGCCAGAACTTCACGTGCTCATTCTTCAGTCTCAGCAGGTATTTTCGGACTTGGTGGTAGATGAGCACTTCCGAAATGGATCCCCACGGTTTTGGTGGCGTGGTGTAGTGGATGAGTACGATCAGGACAAGGAGAATACAGACGGACCCAGATGCTGAAAGCCCGTCGACAAAGAACATACTAGCGACACTGAGGAGTGCACCAGCAGCTGCGGTCCACCAATTGAAGTAGGAGAACGAAGGTCGGAAGTTTGGAGCTGAACCGATTTTCAGCAGGAATGTGGCGGCATTTAGAGCAAAGAATGTCCTAAAAGATTGTCAGCGACCTATTGCAAGAAGACTGTAAGTCACTCACATCAGGTAAGCCATCGTAATAAGGGAGGCAATTTGGTTGATATCCAGGAGCAGGACAAGCTGCGTCACCACAAAGGTGCAAAGAATGGCAGAAATTGGCTCGTCGTTCCTTGTAGTACCCTGCCCAAAGATTGACAAGCCCGGGATTACTTTGTCCCTCGCGATAGCCTGCAGTTGCTTTGCTGGTCCGATGATGCCCATTAACACTGAAAAGAACGTCGAAGACAGCTCTCCAGCTAAGATGAGAATCCCCGAGATACTTGCGTCCTGAACGACGTTGACATTCTTGTAGAAGGATTCTCTCGTTATACTTGCCGCCATGGCCACAATAACGAGAGCGTACGCGACAAAGGTCAACCCGAGTCCGGCCAGCGTGCCTCGAGGGATAGATGAGCTGGGGTTTTTCAGATCGCCGGACATACTAGCCCCTGCCAGGATGCCACCGGTCGCAGGGAAGAGAATGCCGAAAAGATCTTGATAATTTTCTTTGCCTTTCAATTGGCTGCCAGCAGCTCCTCGTGTGAAATGAGGCAACAGGTTTTGCTTCAGCGTGTCAAGCCTGAAGCCCGTGAACTGTAAGAATTGTTTCTTGGTCTCAAAGGGCCCTCGCACGATCGACGAGAGTGGGACGCTGAAAGTTGCAAGCAGCAGGATGAGAAGAAGACCATTGCTTGCGCGGGCGAAGATTGAGCTTCCGGCCATGCAGATGACGACGCAGAGGATGACCACCAGAGTGCTCCAGAGGTACGCCCACCACTTGCCCTCAGGAAGTGTGTTGTCCCAATTGCCGGTGTCACGACCAAAGTTGTAGGTCACACAGTCAACGAGACCAGCAGCGTTCATTCCTGTGTTGAAGACGAAGCCAAGATATGAGACGAGTCCGATAGCTCCACCGAATTCAGGACCCAGAGATCTCGAAATGAGGTAGTAGGCTCCTCCGCCTCTGACAGTCCCGTTAGAAGCAACCGCAGACAAAGACAGCGTTGTCACTAAGTTGATGACATATGCAGCAACAAGCATGACCAGCATGGCTACCGCTCCACTTTGACCGAGGATGAAGCCGAATCGGATGAACATAAGAATGCTCAAGACATTGAGACTGGTAGGAACAAACACCCCGGAAACCATTCCCAGCTTCTCTGAGCCACCAACTGGTCGCAGCGGGTTGCTGGCTTTGCTGACCTCGGACTTCTCGAGCTTGCCACTCGCCTCAAGGGAATGTGCTGCTGAAGTATCCTCTGGCACGGTCGGGCCTGTCACGATAGGGTCTGGCTGCTGTTCTGCATCAGGTCTATCCGGAGGTCCGTCAAAGGTCCCGTAGATTCTAGATTTTGTATCATTAGCACCGTCAGGGAGGTGATCTGCTGCCACAGACTGGGCTGTGGCAGGCCTGGAAGGATTGTGCAACGAGCCCCCATGTACGGATTGCGGACGTTGCTCAGGTGTCGGAGGAAGCGATGATCTTCGCAGTAGTTGAGCAGCTTCATCGGTCGCTGTCCGGGTCAAAAAAGCTGGGCCACGACGGCTAACAGAGCCTCGTCCCATTCCCAAGTTGGGCCGGCCTTCCCCTCCTGTCCCGGCCATTTGATTGATATCAGCTTCCAGTGGTAACCCATAATCAATCCATCCTAGCAGCAAAGGTCGGGCAGGTTGGAGAAGACAACATCGGCTAGCTAAGTAATGGTATGCGATGTAGTCGTGTGGTCTTGAGCCCAGATCCTAGATTTCGCCGGATTTAGCTGTGGATACAATCTCTCAGATCAGTTCTCGATTTTGTAGATGGCAGTCCACCACCTGGCAAAATCTGAGGACGTCTGGGGACGAAATGGGCAATGGTGGTATCAAGTACGTAATCCGTGCTTAAGAGTGATGTGGTAGACAATAATTACAAAGAAATGTCTAGTATGGGATGTTCGAAGCTACCTGGAAGGGTTTTCATGATGAAAGTCTCAGGCATGGTGGTACCCAAAGGGTTGTGCTTAATGGTTAAGAACGCCGATTGGTTCAGGTGCCAACGGCGAAATCCGCCTCAACAATAGGCGATGCCGCACGCGGCGACGTCAGAGGCGAGAAGGTTTAAAGTTTAGGTGCTTCCACATGGTCGATTCCTTTGCTATAACGTGCCGAGCACCTGGTGACCTCGCTCACATGCCATCTCCCTTTTTTATGTGACTTAGATCAGACTTCTTCTGTTGCGAAACTTCTCATGTATTGACACAGTAACCTACTCAGGAAGCGTGCGCTATGTCGTCGCCAAACTCCCGGACAACTCCCCTGGATATTCGCTCCAGCAGTCCTGTGCCAGAAGCAAATTCCCACTCCAGACATGCCTCAATAGCACGACTCTCTTCACCCGTGCCATCAGGTCGCCTTAGCACACCGCCGGTTCAGCAAGTGCCCACGCCTCAGCAAATAGCTGCCGACATCGGTGACTCTCCATTGCCCAAACTCGACCAGTCTGGGTCATTACCAGGACCTGGTCTATCTGCCTTGTCGACCGCCCTAGCAGATGCGTCAAGTCGAGCTCCTTCACACTCTCGCACTCCTTCCGTTACAACACCGAAACAGCCTCTGCTGAGCACTGCTGCAGGCTTAGGTGGCCATGAAAGATTACCCAGAAGCAATTATGGTTCTTTCAGTGCCCGCGAGGTGGCCGGTAGTCCTGCGCCCACTCAAGATCCAGAAGTGGTCAAGCGACACTTGGTGCAGCCAGATCAAGGCTCAACGAGATACGGGAGGTCGCTTCGTCTGGACTTGAGTGATGGCACTGGTCTGGACTCGGGTGAGTTCTCTAGCTTGAGGCTACAGGGAGGGGACGTGACACGGGCCGTGTACCGATGGGCAGAAGAGCAGGAAGGCAACCAGCCAGGCAAAGCGCAGCGGAGCAAGAGCTTTACTATACCACGGCCTGAGCCTGAAAGCGAGACCCTCGATGTTCAGCATATAAGAGTACCAGGCGGGTTCCGCCGGCATTTTCTGCGCACGTCCGCAGAGAGTCCTGCTCCATCGGGTCGAATGTCGAATGGGAAAGCTGCGAACGAGCGCCACGGTAGAGTAACTTCTAGTGGCAATGCTCAGCCTCGCCTTTTTACCAACAATTTCTTGGAATTCCTTACGCTGTACGGCCACTTTGCGGGTGAAGATTTGGAGGAAGACGACGAAGTGCTTGAGCCGGACGAATATTTCTCCTCTGACGCCTACGACGACGATGCCAGCGATAGGGAGCCCATGGAAGACAGTGCACTGCTTACTCCTGGCGGCTTGCGAAGACGGAAGCACAAGGGGCGGGCACCAACCGGCACTGGCAGCAGCTTCAACGCCGCTTTGCTTCTGCTCAAATCCTTCGTTGGCACAGGTGTCCTGTTCTTGCCACGAGCATTTCTCAACGGCGGCATGCTCTTTTCATCTCTCATTCTCCTCGGAGTAGCCTTGTTCAGCTACTACTGCTTCATTCTGCTGATCAGCACCCGCACCAAAGTTGAAGCATCTTTCGGTGACATGGGCGGTATTCTGTATGGCAAATGGATGCGAGCAGCTATTCTGTTTTCTATTGTCCTGAGCCAAATTGGCTTTGTGGCCGCCTATACGGTCTTCACGTCGGAAAACCTACAGGCGTTCGTACTAGCAGTCTCCAAGTGCAAAACTTTTATCGACATCAAATTTATGGTTCTTCTGCAGCTGGTGATCTTCTTGCCCTTGAGCTTGGTCAGAGACATTGGGAAACTTGGCTTTACAGCTCTGATCGCGGACGCGTTCATTCTCGTTGGTCTGATCTATCTTTACTACTACGATGTCGCCACGATCGTCGACAATAAGGGCGTATCTGATATTGCGCTCTTCAACCCTTCAACCTGGACCCTATTCATTGGCACGGCAATTTTCACCTTCGAAGGAGTAGGCCTTATTATCCCCATACAAGAGTCTATGAAGAGACCTCAGGATTTTCCGGGCGTCCTCGCTACCGTCATGGTCATAATCACTTTACTCTTCACCTCAATGGGCGCTTTATCATATGCGGCCTATGGCTCAAAGACCAAGACAGTCGTCCTTCTCAACCTCCCACAAGACAGCAAGATGGTCAACACTGTACAATTCCTGTACTCGCTTGCAATACTGCTCAGCACACCGCTACAGTTGTTCCCGGCTATTCGTATCATGGAGAACGAGCTTTTCACCCGCTCAGGAAAGTACAATCCATGGATCAAGTGGCAGAAGAACACCTTCAGATTCTTCCTTTGCTTTGTTTGCGCGCTTATTGCGTGGGGTGGAGCTGGTGACTTGGACAAATTCGTTGCCCTCGTCGGCAGCTTCGCCTGCATTCCCCTTGTGTGAGTGCTCTTTAGAACTTGTCACATACCGTGCTAATACCCCGGCGCAGGTACATTTATCCCCCTTTGCTCCACCTGAAAGCAGTCTCGAAGACGCAATGGCAATGTGGCTTGGATTATGCTATGTGTCTCTTCGGTATTGCTAGCTGCGCTTATACGACAGTTTTGACAATACGACAGTGGGCAGCGGGGAGTGCGGGGAAGGAACCTGGATATTGTGACTCTTGAAGTGGACAAGAATGGACTGAAGAGTCATATTTCAAAGACAGGAATACCAATGGGTATGGATTTGTACCCAATATCTTGTTGTACCAGGCTCAGGAGTTTAGCGATGTGACAGAGAACCTGACTGAGACCTTAAGAAAAGGAAACCTCAAGTTGTGCTGCTGCCTCAGGCGGCCGCTAGCAGTACAGAGTGACCCTAAATCCTCTATCGCAGACAGGTCTTTTTGATGTTTAGGAAGTGGTGCTTTGAGGCCCCACCTGTGTCAACACCTTGATCTCCGGTGCACTCCGGCGACGCCACGCACAGCAACGAGCACTGTGATCAGCGTGTTAACAACGGCCTCGTAGCTATCGTACTTGAAAACGCCCATCGCTTGACCCTGTCATAAGAGGTTCGAAAATCAAGGAGTTCCACAGCCTCACAGTCTCGCAGCCTTGCAGCTCACAGGGACTGGCAGCCGCCAATTTTTGGAGATGAGAAGATGCGGAGAAATTTCATGTCGACAAGTCGTAGCTCTCGGAGCGTGTTAATCAATCTTCACGCGTTTCCTGCTGCCCGACTTTCTGTAGGGATGCTTGCACTCGAGCATCGAGCCCGGAGCTTCTTCCTTCAATGTCGAGCTTCTGCGCGATGTCGGCCATCGTTAGCGACCCGAGCTTCTGGCGGTTTCCAAAGACGCGGACTTGCATCTGCGATTGAACCTGAGCCACCGTCCACACCTCCTGCAAGTAAACCTTACTATGTGACATCCCCAATCTTTTATGTCAATTCAGGCAAGTCTTGTCCCTAAGTCGCTCCGAGCCGTCATCTAATCTTCCTATACAGCACCCCATGTCGGTCACCTTTATTCCATGGTCCTTGCGGACGTGCTCAAAAGATGGGCGAACCTACGTGGAGACGATGAGGCAAAGATGCTCACAGGGACGGATGAGCATGGGATGAAAGTACAAAAGGCGGCGCAAAAGGCGAATACTGACGTCAAATTGCTCTGCGACCATCATGCCGAGCAGTTTAAGTGTCTCGCGGATGCTGCCAACATCAGCTATGACCGCTTCATGCGCACGACCGACGAAGATCACAAGGACGTGGTCCGCTATGTCTGGGAACAGCTGAATAGAAATGGATACATCTACGAAGCAAAGCACGAGGGCTGGTATTCGGTCAGCGACGAGACGTTCTACCCCACAACCCAAATCCACAAGGTGCTCGATCCGTCCACGGGTTTGACCAAGATTGTCTCAATCGAGACAGGCAAGGACGTGGAGTGGACCTCGGAGACGAACTATCATTTCCGGCTATCTGCCTTCCAAAGACCTTTACTACAGCACTATGAGAACAACCCCGGAGCCATCGTGCCTAAACAGCGGATGAATTTCATCATGGACGAGATCCGTGCTGGCTTGAAAGACCTCTCTATCTCTCGACCTTCATCGCGACTTACCTGGGGCATTCGGGTGCCCGACGATGACAGTCAGACCATTTACGTCTGGCTCGACGCCTTGTTCAACTACTTGACCATGACTGGGTACCCCTTCCCCAACAATTACGACTCTATCACGGCCTGGCCGCCAAACTGCCAAGTCATAGGAAAGGATATCATCCGTTTCCACACTATTTACTGGCCTGCTTTTCTCATGGCTTTGAATCTACCTATCACTCACCGGTTTCTCACTCATGCGCATTGGACAATGAATAATGAGAAGATGTCGAAATCGTCCGGCAATGGTGTTAATCCTTTCTATGCCATGGATCGATTTGGAGTTGATTGTATACGCTTCTATATGGTGCACAACGGTGGCATTGTAGATGACGCCATGTACGAAAACTCGTTTATTGCCGAGACATACAATCATTTGTTGAGGGGCGGACTTGGGAATCTCATCCATCGTGTCTTCAAGAGCAAGCATTTCAGTGCCCAAGAGGCTGTGAATGCTGCAAAAGAAGATGAGCAGTTTTGGGATTTCCTTTCTCTGGAAGAGCTCGGTGGTAATGACCAGAACCTGCAGCTGGTTCACGAAAGCCTAAGGTCACATCATAGCAAACTGAACTCAGTGAGAGAGATCGCAAACAAGCACATGGACGAACCGGACCCACGCAAGGCTGTCCAGTCGATCTGTCAGCTAATTGGAGAGGCAAGTAGACCACTGCAATCGAGAATCGAATGCTAATAACATCGCAGACAAATGCCCTCTTCCAGAACACCGCTGTTTGGAGGCTTCTTTCGGGTCAAGGCCCGGAAGCCAGAAAAATGGGACAACGCGTTCTCTTCATGAGTGCCGAGTCCGTCCGGATCATGGCGATTCTCCTCCAGCCTTTCATGCCCGACAGGATGAAAGCTGCCCTAGATCTGATGGAAGTTGATGAATCGAAGCGATCATTCCAGTATGCCGAGATTGGAGCGGATTTGGACTATGCACCAGCTGTCGTGCCAGTCGACACAAAGGGCTTTATTGATGTCGTTTTCCCCATGCTACTGTCTTCTCACTGAGCACGCTCCTGGATTTCAAAAGCCCGCGACTTCATCGTTCCTACGCCGCGAACCTCCATCGTGGTCTCCCGCAGTTCCGGCGAGGGCAATCTCTACCTTGTTAGCCACACGACTGGCAGGAATACAAATAACGCAGGATTGTCGCGTGGGTTCACCGCCTGGAATGGAGATCGACATACTTCTCGTTCTGACTTCCTTTGGATCATTCACCAGCCAGTATCAATGGAAAGCTGAGCTCCCTTGTTGCGAGATGCAAGAGCCCAACCGACAGACGCCCCCAGCGACTTACGTAACTTTCCCCTGCGCTCATTTCGAGGAAGCGAAAGTCCTCGCGGGTTTCATTAAGGGCCTGGATACAAGCTAGATCATGGGACGAAATGGCCGAGACAGGAGGCATGAACTCAAAGAGGAGACGTACTCGACGAACCAGTCATTCAATCCTTGAACCTCTTGCTATACAAAGGAATGTCACAAGACTGATGCACCTTTCTCGAACACATAGAAATTCCTGGGAATTGACCTGAGAAGGTTGAGAGATCTAAGGCCGGGTATGCCATGATATTGATCCAGAACGACAATGCTGCAAGAAGGCCTAGACGAATGTCCAACTTGATACCGCACCATTCATGGGTCCGCCTTCCAAGTCAGTCCACGTGAAGCCGCGCCCTCATTCTAACACGACAGCCAACGTCTCTAACCCCGCCCCGAACGATACATCCACCTTCTCAATCCTCAAACCTGCATTGCAGCGTCAAACAACTCCTTCCATTTCGCTTGTATCGATGAGCTGAGCGCGGGCCACGAGGATGTCCGGATGTTCTTCCAGATCGTGGTAATTTCGCTGCCCGGTAGGTCGAAGGATGGTTGAGAAAGGGAGTTGCTGAACAGCTGGTGCTCAAGAGCTGTTGCCACCTTGACGATTTGAGATGCAAGATCGATGAGGGAAGGCGTCGGCATGTTGAATCACGGACGTTGAGGGGATAACCGCCTTTGTGATGTCTAGCTAAGGTCTTCATTACGAGGCTCGTGTCGGCTTTATTCTCAACTTAAAGGGGGTCTATCCTTCTGCATGACATGTTGCGTGCCTGGTCGCACCAGCTCTGTCCAAATGAGGAGTTTGGTTGTGAACGAGCTGAGCGGATTAACACCGAGTGGTGGCAATCAATTTGTCTACAGCGACCGAGGGACGGCAACTCTCTCACATCGATTGCAAGGGTTATCTGGCTTCACGTCCCATTCGCAGCTCCGTAGAAACATCGAGAATACGGGACTCTCTTAGGCTGCAGTGGAGTGCACATGCAAAAGCATTCCACATGGTGTGACCGTCCAAAGTACGATATCACCAAGCAGCCTGAGGATGGGTCCAAGAACCAAGACATTACAACTGCGATCTGAATTGCTCGATAGTAATGTGGCATTCCCGTGCCATAGATGAAGGCCGGGCCAGCCCTTTTCTTTGTCTTGAGGTGGACCATTTCATTGTTGTTGCCATTTTGTCAACTGTTTGCTCTGATCAGGTGTGCAGCTCACCTCAGGATATCAATAGACACCAAACAAAGAGTGGACAAGGACATTGTTGCTCTTGCTGCTAATTTTGAAACAGCCATCTCTCTCCTTCATAACGATGTCTGCCGTGTCAGAATGAGACAGAAGCCCGAGGTGAGCATTTTCTGCCTTGTTCCGTTGACACAATGTCCCAGCGCCGTGGTTCTTGACCAACTTGTGTCGCGGATCGGCAAGAACCAGAAATTTTAAAAGCTTTCCTGGAATCCAAAAACACACAGCTGCCTGCGTTTCTGCAAGTTGACACCTCTTCGTCCCACACGACAATCACTCCCTGTAATCATCAAAATGTGCACCACTAAGCGGTATTTCTTCGTCTGCGACCATCCCGCCACACACCGATTTCGCAATGAACTCTGCGATTTCCCCAGCGTCCGTGGGTGCACCGTCCGCGATCACAACATCAGACTGCGCCAACCCTGCCAGAAATGCCGAAACCGGGGTATTGCCTCCATGTACACTGGCGAGAAGGAACCTGAGTACGACGAGGTGTGGCACATCCCCCCTCGATGTTTCGTCGACGTCGGCTTTCGAACACTGGATCCCTTCAGAGAAGAGACCTCAGAACCCGCAACATCCAATTCAACTTCACTCAGACCGTCCATAGACGAAGATCCCGTCGCCCCACCGAGAAGTCCGATCGAAACGAAAGCCAGCGAACCGAACATCTGCCAGAAGCTCTTCCGTCGACTGACATTGAGGAAGCCAAGTCCATGTTGTGCTAGCCAAGCCCAAAATGGGCCGTATGAGGCCACAAGGGTCGAAGGACGGGACGAGCGTGTTAATGGTGTCATTCCGGCTCGGTGTGAGTCGCCCATATGACGACTCAGGGCGTGAGACTGGTTGTGTCCAGATTCTCGAGACATCGCAAATATCTTAGATAGATTGGGAACACAAATCATGATATTTCATCAACCACCTCTTGTTTCTCCCTCAACTTCAATCTCGATCGGCTCCCGCTTGTTGCCCTGCGCTGCAATGAGATCACTAATCTTTCCCGCCTTGCTCATTTCCTCTTTCTCGTCGTCCGCACAGCCGCAGTCATAAAAGTCACCGATATTGGCACAATCGAAGACGGGTTTCCCTTTGCTTTCGTTGACGACATTGTGGACGAAGCACGCCCAAGCTGCCGCGCTGGATCGTGAGCTCGTCTGCGGAGGATATTTCTTGAGTATCTGTTGAAAATGCTCCGCACATTCGCCGCAAGGATACAGACGGGCAAAGAGGTACATATAGCTTTTCAACGCGTTGCTCTCATCTTGCGTTGGCTTGTCTGGGAACCGCGCCATGGTTGTATGGAGAACTTTCCAGGCTGCCTGGCCAAGCTCAGCTTTCAGAGTCTCGTTGCCCAATTTGCCCATGACGTGCTCGCCATGCAATGTCTCTGGTGTTGCAGTCACAGTTGGGACATCCGCAGCGTTCGACACTCCCAGTTTAGGTTTCAGGCGGTCGGAATATGATAGTGCATCCATGGGGCGCTCGTGATCACGCGTCCATACGACATACCAAAGGAACAGGGCAATAGCGGCGAGGACGATCATAAACGGAGGAGGACCTCGAGGCATGGTGTCGAATGTTGGAGTTTCGCAGGGTGGCAAGGTACACGATGTGAGAAGGGCTCGAGGTTCGGATTGGGCAAGATTCAGAGGACGAGAATACTAAAGCACCGCCAAAGAAAGGCAAATAATAATAGAAGTACTCGAAACCTCAGGTGATGTCGACAACAGGACTACACAGTACGCCTGCAACGTTCAAGTTTCCGTATCCAAAAGTCCGGGGTACGCAAGCCTTGCAGCAGGACTAAAGCAGCCGTTGCTCGAATAGCCGAGGATTGTCTCGTCCTCCGATCTCGCACCTATGCTTCGAGTTCCAGGCCAGGAACAAGAATATTTTGCCGAATGACACAGCGTCTTACACTACCAACCCAGATATAGACATTTTGTTACTGAAGCAGCGCACACAAAGGTCATTGCTCTGGCCGACGGACGCCTTCGACTTGTTATAGAGACACGATCGGCGGAGCTGTGCTCATAGTCGGTGGGTTGTGCGAGTTAGCGGTCGGTCTTTTGCGGGAAACGACCTTGTTCAAAAAGAGGCTTGTGAGATTTTGTGACTGTTGTGCTCCAGAAATAGCAGGTCGAAAGGTGGAAAAAGAACTTCACTTATTCAATACCAACAACATGGCTCCTTTTCCACCTCCCCCGGTCAGTACAATTGGTAAGTCCTGCCTCACAAGCACCAGCCAAAGCGCAAGCCATCCAAGCTGCCCTACCTCTAACTATTTACCAAGACTGGTCCAACGTCGGCTTCAAAGTCCGCGAGGTCAACGGCCACATCGAGTCCACCTTCCGCTACTCCTCCTCCGACAAGCCAACATGGAGCCCGCCTCGCTTCGTGACATCGCCTCACCTGTCGATCCACGGTATGGCACCTGGCCTCAACTATGGCGTGCAATGCTACGAGGGCATGAAAGCCTTTCGCCAACCAGATGGTAATCTCACCGTCTTTCGACCAGATCAAAACGCCTTGCGGATGCAGCGGTCTGCTGAGTACATCTCTGTGCCGCCGGTGCCGGAGGAGCATTTTGTCGAGTGCGTCAACTTGGCGGTGTCGATGAACGCGGAGTTTGTCCCGCCTCACGAGACTGGTGCTGCCATGTACATTCGTCCGCTGCTGTTTGGGTCGAGTGCGCAATTGGGTCTCAACCCACCGGACGAGTACACTTTTGTGGTGTTCGTGATGCCGACGGGCGTGTACCACGGTGTCCATGCTGTCGATGCGCTGATCCTGGAGGACTTCGATCGTGCTGCGCCCGAGGGAACAGGCAGCGCTAAGGTGGGCGGAAACTATGCCCCGGTCCTTCGCCACAGCGAGAAAGCCCGGAATCAAGGATTTGGAATCACCCTGCACCTGGACAGTAAAACACGCAGTGAGATCGACGAGTTCTCGACATCGGGATTTCTGGGCGTGCGGAAAGACGGCGACAAGACCACGATCGTGGTCCCAGACTCGAAGAACGTGATCAAATCTGTCACCTCGGAATCTGCGTGCCAGATCGCACAAGATATCTTCGGCTACGGCGTCGACAGACGACGGATCGAATATAGCGAACTGCCCGAGTTCAAGGAAGTCATGGCTGCTGGCACAGCTGCGAGTCTCGTGCCCATCAAGAGCATAACGATGCAATCCAAGAACGACAAGTTCGAGTATCCCGTCAATGAAAAGTTGGACCCTGGCCCTGTGTGCTCACAGCTGTTGAGCACGTTGAAGGGCATTCAGCAGGGCAAGGTCAAGGATCAGTTCGGCTGGAACTTCAGAGTGACGGCGCCGCCGAAGGAGTTCCTCAAGGCATCGGTCAATGGCGCTGTCAATGGTGCGGTGGACGAGTTGCCATGAGCAATAAAAGGAGGAAGCCGATCCGGCGTTCGCGAGGCGGTCAGGCTTGCAAAGTCAAGTGCAGTAGAATGTGTTTGCCCAAGCAGGAAAAGCAGGAAGAATGTGCACATATGCAGGAGACTCGGTACATAATGCATGGTTCGTAGCCTTCGCATTATAAGAGGTTGCTCTGCTATTGATTGATGCTCATTCATCAGCCTTGTTCAAACGCCCGTGCCTTATGGTCTATTCAGAATGGGTATTAGTCGTTAATCATCCGTTATCATAGCAGGACTTCCGATGGCAAACTCTCCCCTATAAATGGAATTGAGTCAGATCACTCCGGCATAGGCAATTGGAAGTCCTCGTCATCCAACTTCGCGTTGTCGAAGGGGAAAAAGTCGCTCTCGAACAAGCTCTCCTCCGCGTCATCGTTGTCTTGCGCCAGCTCTTCTTCAAGCAACTCATATCGCTTCAGCCGGAACCACATGTCACTCTCCTCTGGCGGCGATCCATACAGGTCTCTGAAATCTCGCGGGTGGACGGACGCCTGTTCTATCTTGACTGGTCGAGAAGTGTGCAAGGCTCCGCTTCTTGGGATGATGGAGGGCGCTTTCTTTGCTTTTGGGAATCCGATGGTGTTCTTGGAGAAGGCGGCATGTTTAGTTCGGACTGGAGTTGGCGGCTCTCGCGCACCTAAAGCCTTGGGTCTCGCTGAAGGGAGCGCGTGCTTCTTTTTCTGCTCTGATGCTTGAGTAGGCTTCATAGCAGCTGACGGTAAATGCGACTGTGATTCTGAAAGTGATGCAACGGCAGACCTTGCTTCTGTGGAGTCCACTCTTGACAGCGGTGCACGCTTCTTCTTTGGACCAGCAGCAATCATATCATCAACCTGCTTGTTGAGTTCGGCAAATGTGGGGAAGACGGGTTTGTCCAGGTCTTTTGCACTCTCCCGCATTCGTTCCTCGTCGAACTTCCTCCACTCTTCCTCCTCCTTCTTTAACCGCAGGGACAGGCCATTCTCGTCTTTTGGAGACTTGAAGTAACGGTCCACATAGTGATCGTGTCGGAGATCTTCGGTGAGTTCAGGGTTTTCTATGAACTCGATGGGCGGGTCTGGTAGCTCGACAGGAGGAGGAGGCGCATATCCGAAATCAGGTTCCTCTTCCTCCGCAGACGGCCTCGTGAGGACGTCGGCATCGACAGGTTCAGATTGGGCGACCGTGATTTTCGATCTCTTTGAGCGTCGCGCCCCCGTCGATGGCTTTTGCACAGTTCGACCAGGCTTTGCAATTACAGGTGCAGGAGTTTGAAAGCCTTTGGGGTTGGTAGTCTTCGCTCCGAGAGGTGCTCGATTGCGCGGGGCTAATGGTGTGACGAAAGCGTTCTTGTCAAGTTTGCTCGGTCCATCTTGCCCGAACGTCTTCTGCCCCTTCTGAGTGATGGGTAAATTCTCATCGTTTGCTGACCGGAAAGGAGTCCTCAGATTGCCAGGTGTTTTTGGATGGAGTGCTCGAACATTCTGGTTGAGAGGTTTCCCGGCGGCCGTAGTCCGGTGGGCATGGAGGAGATTCTCCTGGTCTCTTGCTGCCAACACGCCGGCCATGATGTGTCGATATCAGATGCTTGGGTAGTCGCGTCAGTGCAGTTCGCCGTCGATAATGTTTGAGGAGAATTAAAAGAAGCCTAGTGGAATCCAAGTCGGTTGCTGGGTGACGACGGGTGCCGATTGAGAAACTTAGTTCGCAGCCTGAAACAACTTGAACGCAAACGGGGAAGCCTAAACCTCACAAAGCCTCGCTCGAGCAGCCCAACGCCATTGGCCTGTTCCCCTCCATGCCGCCGCTGACCCTAAGCCCTTTCTTCGACTAAAGAGCAACTGTGACCGCCTGTTGTAGTCCCTGCGAACAAAGTGTCCTTCATCAACAACATCTACTAATTTTGAATACAGCGGCTTCCAAGTGTTCTCCGGCCTCATTTCACTCCAGCCTTACTTGCGCCCGAGTAGCATTCACCATGGATCGCATCAAGGAGGTACGTCTGCGACTGCCACACCCTGCACCTTCCCTCTCGTGCTCCTGCCAGGCATCATGCAATTCACCCGCGACTGCCTTCGCTGCACCACAGCGCCCTCAGTCAGTTTCATTTGCACCCTACCTGCTGCAGTCGTGTTCAAAACATCACGAACCGTCATTCTTCCTCCAATTCCTTCAGACCTAAACCACCCCGCAACTCCGTACTCCTCCTCTGCTTCCCGCACCACGATCACTCACCATGGCGAACGCGTTCGCTAATTTCCAACAGAAAATGAACTCTCTCCGCATTGAGGCGGATGAGAATGCGTCCAAGGCCGAAGAGTACAAGACCAAAGTCAAGACACTCGAGCAAGACAACCTTCAGAAGGAACAAGAGATTACCTCGCTCAACCACCGCAACCAGCTGCTCGAAGCCGAGGTTGAGAAACTCGAAACCGGCGTCAAAGAGGCCAAGGCTCTTGCCGGTGAGTCCGCCGGCCACAGCACCCAGAACGAAGCCCTCCAGCGAAAATTACAAGTCCTTGAGGAGGAAGCCGAACAAGCTGACAAGACACTGAGAGAAACCAACGAGAAGTAAGACTACCACCAGCCAGTTTTCGAACTCTGCTAACACTTTCTCTTAGACTCCGACAAACCGACGTCAAGGCTGGCCACTTCGAGCGCAAGGTTCAGGCGTTGGAGCAAGCCCGCGATGAATGGGAGACCAAGTACGAGGATATGGCCAAGAAATATGCCGACCTTCAGAAGGAACTGCAAGAATTGGAGCAGAGCATGGGCAACATCTAGTTTAGTATGAGAGACATCGGTGTTGGCGGCAGTGTTTGAACAAGTGGAAGGACGAGCACGATGCATAGACCACAGCCATACCTACGATACCACGGGCATTTGATACAGGGCGAACTCGATGGCAAGCGTTGCGTTGACGGTTCCGGGGAATGAGAACCCAACAACAGTGTTACGATCCACCAGCTCGTCGTTCCCGAGCCTGTTTTGAATTCCGGGACTTCTGCCTCGACCGTGCTGCTTTCCGGTCCACTTTGCTCTCGTACCGGAAGTTGCGTTTCTTCTTGCGCTTCCTTTCACCGTCCTTGGGTTTGTCCTTTGTCCATTGCCGTTTCGGCTTTTCCGATGAGGGAGTCTCCATAGTGGCGTTGTCGTGCTTATCTGAGTCATTCTCATTTCCATCCTCCTGCGCACTCGACAATCCTTCCTTCGACACATCCATGGCCTCGACTGTTACGGTCGTGTATTTCTCTTCGTCGACGTATTCCGCCTCATGATCGATAGGAGTTGGTAAGGGTTCCGCGGTGCCCTCCCAATCATCGTCGGAGTCCTTCTCATCCTTGTCGTCCTCCTCGGTTTCGACTGCAGTGACTGGCCTCAACATGGCGTTGACTTCGTCCACATGCCGCTCTAATTCGGCCTTTCTATGGTCTCTCAGCTAGTCGTAGTCAATACACGAATACGAGTGGCTTAAAGGCGCAATCTCTACCTGCTTTCTCCCTTCTAATTTTTCTGCTCTCGCTCGCTTCTCCGCAGCCTCTCTTGCATGCTTTGCCCTCTGCAACTTGCGCTTGTGAAATCCGGTGAGATATTCCTGTCGGGCGGCAAGGTCGAATGATATCTCCTCCACCACAGTGGGCTCGGTGCGTCTGCGTTTGGTCGGGGGAGGCATGGCGTATTTGTTGTGAAATCCATTCGACGTTTGGACGAGATGCGGCATGAAGAGAATGTACTGTTTTTGTTAGGGCGAAGCATAGAAGCTGGTCACGCCTGTTTCCGGGCTGTAAAGTTTCTGCCACGCTCGAACTACTTGAATCCTTGCGCAACTCGGATCGCCGAACCAGGTTTCTACTCGGAAGAGCTCCTGCACAAAGCTGGATAATCTATTCGATGATGCAGTTTTTCTTTGTTATGGAAACAACTGGGCATATTGTGATGCAGGCACTGTTGAGCTGAGACGAAAAATGCCGACAACTTCCACTCATCGCACGCGATCTCCAAGCTCTGCTGATTAGGAGGGTGCAAATAGGTGGCCACCTTAACCTGCTTGAACTGGATCGCTATATGGCGAGCCAGGCGCAGAAATGAATGCCGGTCAGATTCGCGTCAAACACAGACCGTTCGGCAATCCCAATGGCACGCTGGATGAATCTGGGGCCTCGTGGTGAGCAACTCCCCGTTGCAACAGGGTTCAAAGTCGACTGTTCAGATCGTGTGCCATTTGTGTATCTAGAATGGCTCGATGGCTCGCGTACGCCTCGCCCCAAGCTGTGTTGTTTCTGCCAGCAGATCGTCCACGACGGTGGGGACACGTGCACTCACCGCCTCCTTGGCACCCATACCACCGACAAGACTCGGTCTGTTTTGCTGCTCGTAGTGGTCAAGCACGATCTTTGTGGTGGTACGAAAGGTGTCGAGTCGTTTCTCGATGGTACCCTCAGCATCCTGCTGGCGTTCTCATGTTGTTGCTCGGAATGATAGCCTTTCCTTCATGACTTCCTCAGAACACACCAGCACTATGACAGCGAGTGGTGGTGCAATAGATGCTTGGAACAGTTTGGCCGATCCATCTTTCGTGCAAAGCCCGTCAGCACAGTCGACAAGAGGCCTTGAACTGCTAGCGACACACTCTACCATATGTCACGAATCGAGCCTTTGTCGAAGACTTCTTGCTGACTTTGAGAATCACATTCCTCGAGAAGGAAACAGTGATTTCTGTGGGCACTACTTGACTATTGCGCATGTTATCCTCAATGATAGGCGTAATGTCCACTTCGGCTTCCCGATTCCCGGAGCACATCACCGACACTGAGATGGATCAGACTTCGTTGACTGCAGAGAAGGCCGCTTTGAGTTCCTTTGGAAAGCCCTGTTTCGTGAAGCAGGAAGCAGATGTGAGGAGCCTGCTATGTGACTGTGTAGTCGCAATGGAGACGATGGTCATCGGACAGTTCTTTTCGAAGCCCTCGTGGGACAACAGACGCAGAAACGCTTCTGGCTTTCATCACTGCTCAAACTGCACATACCTTCACTTGGAGCGCATGTGACAGGTCAAATACCGATGAATTGAACTTGTATCCGACTGAAGTTATATGACTGTGCCTGGCGGGTACTACAGCCTTTGCAAACGCTGCATCATCTCCATATACAGTTGGAGTCCTCCTTCGATCTTCTTTGTCCGATCTTGAGGTTCAGATGCGAAGTCGCTAATACCTGCTGCAAGGTTACCTCACGCCCGCCAATAGCGAAAAGAGCAATGGCTTTGGAGCATGGGACAGTACTTGCAGGCTGCGCTTTGCTCGTAGCACTTGCACCTGCTTGTGAAGCAAACCTCAGCTCGAGAAAATCTTCCCAACGATCAAGGACTTGAGCGAGGGTCACCGACCGTGCATACTTCCTGTCCGTGCAATCAGATTGGGACACATATTCTCCTCTCATCGGTGTGACTCAGTTGGGCTAGTCTACGATCTCGCTTCTAGCATGAACATTGCCTTAGAAAGCCATGCGTCATGTCTGGAAGCCCTGCGATGGCCCGATCTAACGGATACCTACAGTGTCAGCGATGCAGACCCCAGCACTCAACGACCACCGAGCACCCGTTACCAACCTTCGGGCTTGGAGATGCATCTTCGTGGCCGCGGCAAGTCGGCAGAAACCCTACCCGCTCAGGAGCCTACTCAGCATCATAAACACACCTTTTGCGCGAAGATCCGGACTGAGACGAGTGATTGGCCGCCGCAAGCAGGAATGATTTCCAATGCAACGGTCCTTCGTATGCAGACCACATTAGTCCCTTGGTGACGGAGATCGTGAACACACTCTCGGGCTAGTCGAGGCTGTCGCGCACGGCGTAGTGCTCAAAACGCGTAGAAAGTAGAGGACCATAACTCTAGGGGCCGAGTCAAAAATAGGAGAGCAAATCGACGTTCATGGCTTGCCTACGGATCTTTGCCAGGCGTGAAGCGCCAAGCCGCTGGATGCTTCCCAAACAGGCAAAGGAGCAGGGGTCTATAACGGTAGTCTATACTAACTTTCAGAGTTTTTCGGCCGTTCTCGAGTCGCTAAACTTATCTAAATTATACATCCTCCCAGTCTTATCGAGTCCAATGTTGTTCGCTTCATTTTCATCACATCCTCCTTTCGTTTTTGACTCTAGACGAAACATGATTGACGGCGCAAGTCCGCCCTCAGCACCCTGCATCTCCTGATTCTGCCTGCATGGACTGCTTCAGCTGCAGACAACGCTACTCGTAGTCGACAGTGGATTCTGCCACATGCCGCACCTTCTACCGGATTTTCCACGAAGCAGAAGCGAGCTGAGGAAACATCTATAATGACGATTCTCAATCTGGCTCAATCTCCGCTGTCCCAGATCTATTCCTATGATCTCTCGCTCAGCTATTGGTTTCTGTCTCAAACAGACGGCATTTGGCCTCCTGAGCGCTACCGTGGGCCATGCTCTCAACGGCCCTTTCATTTAGGAATGGAACTGGAGGATCCAATCCATCCCTGCGATGAGATGCATGCCCCGTATGGGTAGGATGGGGGCGAAGTTTCCATGTCTAAGGGAAGTCGAACGGCGGCAGCTTGAACTGTGGAATTTGGTATTTAAATTTTCGCATCCTCGATATTGTGCACCGCTGAAGACAAGTCCTGGAAAAAATACATTGACTTTGGAACCCATCCCTCCTTCCAAGCGAAGTACGGATCAGCCTATTACGACGGCACAGTTCATCAACTTGAGGTCCAATCTATGGCGTGCCCTCAGTATCACTACCCTGCTTCCAGCTGTGCTAGCAGCTCCATCCTCAATTACTACGAAACCAACACCGACCGCCAAGCCCTGCGCCGCGGTCAGTAGCGCGCTACAGAACGCGGCCGCCCAAGTCATTCCTGCTCAGCTTGAGTACGAGTGCTTACTGTGAGTTTCCTGCAAGAACTTTCGAGTAACCTCATGTCATCCATCCTCCAGTCTTCTCACCGACAGTTTGGGAGCTAACAACCAAGTAGCTCCGTTCCTGTCGACGTCAAAGGCGGTATTCAACAGATCGAGGATTCGAAGCTTTACCTTCAATGGCTTACTACCACTGCATTCATGAAGAATCAACCAGCAACCTCACACGAGCCACCATACGACCTTTATGGCGAGCTGGATAAGATTCTTGGAAAGCTCAAATCCGGAAAATACAAGAGCGAATACGTCTTCCAAAAGGATGTCTTGAATGCTATTTTCCTCTGTCATGATGGCCATGTTATCTACGGCGCTGACATCCTCCTTGATGTGATATCCTTCACGAGGGCTCCAGAAGCTGCTCTAACCTCAATTTCTATCGATGGAGTTTCATTGCCCAAACTCTACTCATTGGGTAAGGCTTTCATGATTCAAAACCCAAAAATCGTTGGGCTGACTTTTTTGACAGTCGATGTTACCCACGCAGCTGTTGACACATCGTTCAAACCCTCTGCAGTAACGAAGATCAACGGGAAAAGCGCTGAAGGATACCTCAATAACTTGGCGAATATTCTCCCTGCAATGGACATCGAGGCTCGGTACAACAGTTTACTATATAACCAGGCTACTACTTCCACTGGCACTCCTTCACTAGGACACTTTCATTCACAATTTATTTATGACGGCCCTACGACAAATTTTACATTCGAAAATGGTACGAGCAAATCGTTCACAAACATCGCAACTGTTTTGGTGGACTTTACGGGTGTCAACAACGGAGAGACGTTCTTCAAAAAGTTCTGCAGCGGACCAAGCTCGACTTCAGCATCTGCAACATCTGCCACCGCCACAGCATCATCTGTCACATCTACTCAGCCTGCGCCGACGGTCGTAGGTATCCTTATCCGGTTATCAAGTCTGATCAGAATGTCCTGTCGGGCTACTTCCTCAACGACACAGGATACCAAGATGTTGCAATCCTGAGCATGCCAACATTCAATCTTCCGTACATAGGTCCGGATTCTGCTGCCCAAGTAGCATTCCAGAGTGTGGTCCGCGAGTTCCTGGCAGAATGCAGAGCGGCCAACAAGACACACCTGGTAGTTGACCTTCGTGGAAACACTGGCGGCAACACTGTTCTTGCGCCAGACGCCCTCCGGCAGCTGTTTCCTACGACTTACCCATGGGCTGGTTTGAACTTCCGGGACAATGAGGCATATCATGTGATGGGCCAGACTGTTTCCAAATACCTCGAGGGCGGCGATTTGAAGACAAAAAATGTCACAGAGTACGACCTCGCCCGGCTTTCGCTGGAACCTGTCGACTACAAGAGTCTTCTGACCGCCGACAATCAGAAGTTCCACAACTTCGCCGAGATGTTTGGGCCGGTCAAGATCCACAATGACAATTTCACCAAGGTCCTCACCTCAAATGTGAGTAAAAGCGCTGGAGCTGCACTCGTTCTCCCAAATCATGCACAGCAGATCAGACTGACGTCCGTAGTACTCGGATCCATTTTCTTACAGCTATCCGGGATTTGTAGTCACGGGATTCCTCAACGATAGCGAACCTCGCCCTCAGCCATTTGCGGCAGACAATGTCATTATGGTGAGCTTTCCTCTGGCTTCTCATCACTCAAGCTCTTTATCGCTGACCAAAGCTTGAGCTTCACGACGGTTTTTGCGGATCGAGTTGCGCGATTTTTGCAGAAATGATGACCAATTTGGCCAAGGTCCGAAGCGTGGCTATAGGAGGCCGAGCAAACAACTATCCTATGGCCGGTGTCGGGGACACGAAAGGGGCGGTCGAACTAGGTTGGATCAATATTCACAGCGACGCCAAACTACTGTACGGCCTCGTGCCAGAGTCCGAGAGAGCCTACCTCAACAGCACCGACGTTGGCAAACTCATCTCAGCGACTCAAGCCTTGAAACGTGCAGCTGGTAGTGGCCAACTCGCACATCTCAACGCCGCCAACAACCTTCGAAAAGGGGATAAGTCTTTGACCCCTTTGCAGTTCTTTTGGGAAGCCGCGGATGAGAAGATCTTCAATACGGCCCAAATGATTGTCGATCCCACCGCAGTCTGGCGGGCTGCTTATGGCTGTGGGTTCCACAAGCTAGGCTGCGTCAAAACCGTTGCTCCTAAGTAATGGAACAAAAGTGGGCACACACATTGATCTGTGGACTGAACCAGGTGGAGCTGTGACATGGGTCGAGTCATGGACTGATCTGTCTCCAATTTACTTCTTGTTTTGCCATTACAATAGCATGGAATAGCATGAATGAGTGCGATATAATCTAGGTTCTCTCTCCTAGAGCTGCTCTTTGACACGTACTTCATCACTTCGAGTACAGGTTCGTTGGGGTTCGAAATCCTCTGGTGTCATCGGGTGAAAGTCGCATAAGCCAGATACAGCCAGGCTTTGATGCTTCAAGGTTTCAAAGGTCAACTGCGGCTTGACCCCTCCTGGCAACATCTTCAGATCGTTCACCATGTCAACAAGCCATTTTCGCATCTCCAGGGGGGCATACACCACCGATAGACCGACCGCCGATGTCACAGCGCGAGGTCCAAATGGCTTTCGCAGCCTGGCCCACTCAATCGCCATCCAGATTCTTTGAGACAATGCATAGTTTTCCATCTCTATATCCTCGCGGAGTTCTGGCGAAGAAGTAAGAAAAGATACCATCCTGTTTATAATGATAGTGCTCTCGGCGTGACCGATCATCATATGCGGAAGATTGTAGTCGAGGAAATTGTAAACCTTTGGTACCGGTGAGCCTGGGATGACAGAATCTTGAATGACTACCATCTTCTCATCGCTCATATAATATTCAACGGTGGATCCGATCTCGCTGAGCAGGGCCGTTATGCTTTTGAGCCGCAGAAGCAATGCATCCAGGTTCTCTGTACTTGGCGAAAGCCGGTGAATTTTCATTTGTCGAAGGAGAGTTGGCCAAACAATCAGCATTCGGTAGAGTCTCTTACCCATGAGGAAGAAATGGGGCCTTCCGAGGGGTCTTTCAAGTACACGGATCCATTCTGGTCGAATCAGGATACAGTCTTCTCCTTGCTCTATTGCGTACATCACCTACTGCAGGGTTAGCTTGGATAAGCGATTTTATAGGCGGGGACCGGGCTCACCAGCGTCAATACATTGGCCAAGACAACATTGGCGCCGAGGATGTCGTCTTCACGAGGCACCCCATACTCCTGGATCAACCTTGCAAATCCTTTGATGTGCAACATCTCGGTGATTTCACGGCTCGGATTTTGTGAGAACTAGAAATAACGGGATTAGATGGTGGTTCCAGCCATTCTGCATGTAAAGACGTACAGTTGCTTCCAAGCGCGCTATGAGTGATACGGCGCACAACGTGGAGGACGATACATATTCAGCAGGGTTTTCGAGAGCTTTCTGTATACTTTGCAAGGCTCTTCCGTAGAGGTTCAGGTCTAGGCAATTGTTGATAGGCACCCCATGGAGCGCTAATTGATGGGCAGAGACCAAACATCTCAACGTGTCGTCTAGAGCGGCACTACACCCGACCCTTGACGGAAGAAGACCAAAATACTTGCTCAACGAGTCCAGTTCTAGTCCTGGACGTGAGTGATGCATTGACTCGATAAGAGAGTGTGCGAGCAGTTCGGCAGGACTTGGATTTGGCGCTTTCGAAGGCGTAGGGTAACGACCGTTGCCTTTCGGTCTCGCGGGTAATGCCTTGGTGGGTAGAGACGGCTTCAATTTCATCTTATGGAGAGCTCCATTTTGCAAGACTTTATAGTCTAACAAGAGCATTATAGCCGGGAACTCTGGTGGAAGCACTCGTTCTGCTTGGCTTTTCGCTGCATCCGGGTCCTGGATCGTCGTTCGATTGACAAACTTCATCGTCGTGGGCGGCCCGGGACAAGGTCGTTTGCTTTTGATGCATGGTCCGCACTCTGGCCATGTCGCATCACACTGATAGCGTGAGCAGGGAACAAACCTAACAGGGAGGGAAAGCTACCTTGATCTTTTTCTTCTTACACGCATCACACCGGTTCGCTTTGGCGATTTCAACCATTCCAGATGTATCAGTTGAAAAGTATTATGGACTGGCAAGAGAACCAAGGGCAAGAATCTGGCTCCGATTTCAAGAGAGGTCGATTCTTCGACAACGATTTCGAGGTCCAGGATATTTTTGCTGCCTTCATTATGCAGATATGAAGAGTACCAACGGTACCAAACGTGAAGGAGAAACTCGGACATGGTCTCGGATCTTCAACGCCGTTCCATGAAGATGGTTTGGGGTCTTCGCGGCGCAATATCCGGTTGAGGCTTGGAGCGAGTCACCAGGGGCCAAGCTTGCCATTACCGATTGGGTTGTAGCCATCGTAACCAGCCTAAGCTGTCGACGGCATCTTTCAGCCGTGATTATAGCTCTTGACTGGCAGGACTGGTCGTTGAGGTCGTTTCAGCTATTGATATTCACCTGAGCAGGGGGCCTGACTCCTATTCATAAAGATTAAATGTGTACAAGTTATAACCTGATAGTCAGAATCTAGAACCCCTTGGATATGCTCTGCGACGTAGATCCTACCTGACACCGCTGTACAGCCGCTTGAAGTGATACTGTTTGACAAAAAATACCAGGACAAGTGGTGCTGGACGTTACAGGGCATCTTTCTTTGAGTAGTTACCTTTCGTGGTTTCTCTGGTTGGTCCGAAGGGCTGGGAGCACGACGCCACTGACATCGATGTTCAGGAACCGCGGCGGGGTTCCGAAGCTCAAACAATTCAAGAAAGGGAGACTTGACAAGTTGAAGTATGAGAAAATGTTACAATACTGGAAAGGAAAGTGTACTAGGGTCCTTGAATCGCCTTCGAGGAGGCGCCACAACTGGAGAACATATCCGGGGCGACGAGGCAATTGCAACCTTTCGAAGTCAAATTTGACGCCCGAGGGCCCTTTCTTGGCCGCATGCTATGACTATGTATGCTTGGCCAGCCCTGACACCGACACGAGATTCCGAAGTCCCCATGACGATGTCCTGTGAGTCTCGGGAAGAACTACGCGGAGCCATCACCTTCGACCTTCAAGACTCGCATGCGATCCTGGATCTCTCGATAGACTAATCCTTTCCCCATGATGTCGGTCTTGTCTTCTTGCATAACAAGCATGCTTCTGCTGGTTGCTGAAATAACAGCTATGACCCGTCCTCCCTTATTTCTCGGCCGATGATCCATGCCTTCATTTTCTCCGCACGGTGCGTGTCAGAAGCGTGACCTCGCCCTTGTGCGCTAAACGCCATGGTAAGCGTGAATCTTTCTTGGTATCGCTCGAAATCCCGGGCTTGTAGGTTACCAGACTTTCAGCATACCGACTAAGATGCATGAGCGGCTGCCACGCCGAAGTCGTATGGATTCGGACATTCGTGTAGCTCTGCATAGTGGCTCCAAGGTCGGCTCAACAGACCACTGCCTGTTGTAATATGTCTCGTCAAGTCATCTAACGGCCACCAAAACCCGTCGGAGGAAATCCTCTCCCCTGCCCAGGCGGCGCTCCAAACCCAGGAGGTGGTCCACCCGGCGGTCCTCCAAAGCCAGGTGGTGGGCCGCCGAAACCTTGTGGTGGTCCCCCGGGCGGTCCTCCAGGCGGCGCGCCAGGTCCGCCACGCCCAGCAAAACCCGGTGGTGGCGCTCCTCCAGGGAATCCTCCTGGTGGCGGTGGAGGGAATCCGAACGGTGCACCTCCAGGCGGTCCTCCTCCAGGTGGTGGTGGGCCTCCCATGCCAATGCCCGCGACTGGCCCGCCAAGTCCAACTGGAAGTCCTCGTCCCGCTGGTCGTGATATGCCTGTTCCAGCCTGCAGTGTGGTTGGTGCTCCTCCCGGTGCACTTGTGCCCAATCTCGCGGAAGGGTCTGACGGAGGTGGTCCTTCAACTGAGCAAGACACGATATTCGTCCCTCGAAGTATGACGAGCCCGAGTGTGCGCTTTTCTTCAGCTTCTGTTGCTTGAGAGGCAGCGGAGCCCGGGGCGGCCGGTGCGGAGGGCTTGTTTTGTCGGCGTCTGACTTTGCGGAACTCTTCGGTGTCGGCGAGGACGAGGTTCATGTGCTGGAATTTCAGAAGTTAGTGACATCGAACTATGGTTCTTGAGGAATGTGGTTAGAAGTGGGCTAACCTTGTCGAATGCCAGCATCTGCCCAGTCATCTGCCGGCCGTCGTTCATGGTAACGCGCATACGGTAGTTGATCTGTAGGTTGGGTTAGCAAAGGGCTGGGAGTTTCGAGTTTGATGTCGCCATACCAGATTTTGCTGTCGCACAGTTAGCAGCTCGACTTTCAGGTTAAAACCGAATCATTGACACGTACCATCTTCCCCTGTTTGTTGGCCATGCTGAGCGTCGTTGCGCACGAATGCGACTTGACCTTGGTCTTGATTTCTCCTCACACCGCAATGAAGTAACAGCCAACGTCGGAAGATTGATGTTCAAAAACTGGTAATGCGCAATTGCGAGCCGCAACTCGACTACGCGCGTCAGACGATGGCTGCAACACACTTGACGCAAGATATGGAGCAGGCTCGAACTGACGTCTGTTTCATTTGTTCTGGCAGGCTGAAGTGGTCGCAGACCTTCGAAAGGAAAATTGATGCCGCAGCTCCCGATTAGGCTTAGTGCTAAGCCGCCAAGGCCTCCTCCGCGCACCATTCTGATTTTCGAGCAAATCGACTGCATCTCAATCCATTCCGGCCTTCCCTCAACCAGAACCCATCTCCGTAAACTCTGTCGCAATCGTTAACACCACCATTATCACAATGGCGGAAGGCAACGACAAGAGCTCAAACGCGATGCGGGAACTCCGCATCGACAAACTGGTGTTGAACATCTCGGTTGGCGAGTCTGGTGATCGTCTCACTCGTGCCGCCAAAGTGCTCGAACAACTGTCTGGTCAAACCCCGGTCTACAGTGCGGACTCGCCCTTCCTGTTGCCAATGCCTCCATTTGCTAATGACATTGTACAGGCAAAGCTCGCTACACCGTCCGCTCCTTCGGCATCCGTCGTAACGAAAAGATCGCCGTCCACGTCACAGTCCGAGGTCCCAAGGCCGAAGAAATCCTCGAACGTGGCCTCAAGGTCAAGGAATACGAACTGCGAAAGAAGAACTTCTCCGAGACTGGCAACTTTGGCTTCGGCATCTCGGAACACATCGACTTGGGCATCAAGTACGATCCTGCGATTGGTATCTACGGGATGGACTTCTACTGCTGTATGGGACGACCGGGCGCGAGGATTTCGAGGCGGAGACGTGCGAAGGCCAAGGTCGGACGGGGTCACCAGGTTACCAAGGATGATTCGGTCAAGTGGTTCAAGACACGATTCGAGGGTATCGTCCGATAGATGGGTCGAAGATCGAGGTCAACTGGTGGATACGCCATGAAGACACGATACTCTCCAGCAAAAACTGAGATGAGCAGTGATCTGGGCTAGATCAGAGGCACAGGACGAGATGGGAGCCCTCCAACACTCCAACCTGCGGTGTATGAAAGCCACCTCACGAATTTCAAATCTCTGGAGATGGTGACATGAGCTCACAACGAACGAGGTCTCAAACAGCGATGTGCTAGGGCAATGGAAAAGAAGCTTGCCTGCACAGCCATGCTGAATTCAAAGTAATTGATCAACCTTGTAGGGCTTTCTTTCATAATCGCATTGATACCTTTTCTTCCATGCTTGCTTTGTTTCGCAGGCTCACGAAAGTTTATCAACCACGCTGGATGTCATGTGCTAGTCTGAGTGCGACGAAGCCCCGTGATCCTTTGCTGCAGCTCCTCTGTCGTATCTTAAAGCTGACGTGATGAACGGTGCATAAAGAGCTCAGACTTCCAGCGAAAACAGCCAGAGACCAGCACAGATATATTTGCAATGTGCCTGCATATCCAGCTGATCCCATCCCTCATGTCACTCGACTTGTCCAGCCGAAAAGTCGAAGCTATGCCCAGGTCAAATATATCATATCGCCCAGGACGAAATGTAGAAAACTTGACCCATCCCCCAACGCCGTGCTTTTTATGCATTTACATTGCTCGCTGTTCCAAATAACCAAGTGTCCTTTCCGTCGTAGATCTCATGCACATCCTCTCGCCATACCACCGCGGGGTCATCCACGAATTGACATATAAGAACCAAAATCAAGGCCGATTGCGAGCTTCTGAAGTCGTGCGCGAGTCGTCTCTTGCATTCTCCACCACTGTATCCATTGTATTCCTTGCAACAGGTGAATTCGGAGACACTGTGTTCGATGTCGCGGACTGAACACTGGGCGACACTGGCGTGTTCGGTTCTGTCGCTCCAGAGACACTGATTCTCGGCAGATTCAGTTGTGGTAGTTGAGGCGCACCACTGGCAGTCGTCGGCGCGCTACTAAGAAGAGCTGATCTTCGACTCGCAGCGGTCGCACGACGGGCAACGGCGGCCTCGTATGAAGGAGCGTCACCCCAGTCGAGGAATTCGTAGTCGGGCGGCAGGTTCACGTCGTCCACGCCTGCTGGATGTAATCGAGATTCGCCAATATCCTCTGAGCCGGTACTCTCGTCCGGCGTGAACCTGTTAGCTGTAGGCGAAGAATTTGATGTGCCGCTCTGCGGATCCTCGCTCTGTCTTCTCTCGGAGAGGGGTGTGGGTTGGTGATCAGCGTCAGATCCCATAGTCGAAATGCTGATTGCGCTTCCTGAGCGCTCACGACTGTGCATCGACGTTGCATCTGAGAGATCTCGAGACCGACCAATGTTCTCACCCATCGGTGCCGCACCACTGAGAAGGCCTCCCCTCTCGGAGTCATTGCTGTTTGCTCGAAGACGGGTTCCATCGTGTCGAACTTCGCCCAGAGCACCGTAGGCAACGCTTGATACTCTCCTTTCCCGGCCGCGTGATTGGTGCTCTGCAATGAGGGTGGCGGCTGACACGCTGACGCCGCCATTTAGCGACGTGGTGCTCTCGTCGGCTCTCTGTCGAGCTTCCCGTCTCAGCTGCTCTAGTCGGGCTGTGTCTCCTCTGTCCCGGGCCTCTCTTCGTTCCCGTCTTCGCTCTTCTCGTTCTGCAATTTCCCGCCGTCTTGCTAGGCGGATCTGGTATAAGGACTCCATCTGCTCTTCGCGACGAGCCTCTTCGTCATCGGCGTTTTCCGGGAATTCCACGACCGTATCCATACCACCCCTCTCGCCCTCTCGCCCGATAACTTGTTCCGAGTCTTTGGGTGTACTTGAATAGGCAGGTAATGTCATCACGGAACGTACACTGGTGTGTCTGTCGACGCTCGTAGCCCCTCCGGTACCAGACTCGAGTTCATTGCCATTGTATGCAGTGTTTGTCGAGGAAAGCCCCCGGTTATTGAGGGCGTTGTACTTGCCGCGGGGTTGCCATTGATCCCATTTTCGCTTCAAGAACTTCCCTGGAATGTACTTCGGTTTCTTGCCTTGGGCCCGCCATCTTCTGAGCATTGTGTAGAAGACCACCACGGCGGTTATGAGGAGGACGATGCCGGCAATGGCCTAGGGAGATCAGAGTATGTCTGACGGTCAGTTTGCATCTACTCACCCCGATAATGACCGCGCTGCCACCCAGACCTCCACCGCCGCCGCCCCCATCAGGGCCCTGCCTTGGGGACAGTTGGTTCCCATGTGTGCTGCGCTTTCTTCGCCTGAGAATTGCTGAAGTGGCTGTCATACTTGTGACAAGGATAAAGTACAAGTCGAATAGAGTGGATGAAGGGTACAGAGCTTTGCTATCGGGACATTTGCTCGAGGTCGTAAGAGCTCACGAGCCGTGGTGACCGGTCAGATTCGGGACGAGGGATTTGTACAACGCGGAGAATAAATCGCAGTCGGAGTCAGAACATTGAGTCAGGTGAAGTGCCAGATTCATGTAAGCAGTGAAGATGAGACAATAGTAGTATTTCCAAACAGATGGGCGCGAAGTGTAGTCAGCGCCGACGAAGCCTGACAGGTGCAGTGGAGGGCCTCGAAAGTTGGCAGCGCTGAATTCAAGCACGATCGAAGTCGCAAGCAACGCCATGCGTCAGCCTCCCCAACGGCAATGGGTCAGTGGCCGGACTGCGCTCATCTTCAGGGCTGAACAGCCTAGGATTGGTGGTGCAAAGCTGGGCTGTGCGAGACACGCAGGTAAGGGTCCATGCCCATCGCATGGTCGCGTAATCGCCAACCTGATTGGGTTGCACGCCTGCTGGAGCCGCGTGGAATTTTTAGAACACCCAGGAACTCCCCAAGTCTATCTCCCCAAGTCTGCGTGATAGCATGATCTCGACCAGAATAATATGAGTTCTCTGTTCCAAGAGCCATCCGAAACATTTCGAACCTCGATGACCTCCGATGAATCTTTAGAGTCTTGCTGAATAGTGGCCACTTGAACGTGCACTCCGTGGAGCAACTCTCCACGATACAATAAGCGAGCGAGCCACAGTCCACCCGGAAGGGACTTCGTGACAAGAACATTATTCCAAAGCTGGAGAATAGGAGCACAGTCTTGTAGGGAAAAGGATGACTTGCATCTCTTTGACAGGAGTGAGCGCTGGAGCCAGCCGAACATGTGCTGGTGAAGGATGAGTGAAGGAATCGGATATGCTGCCTCGCTTGGTTGGGTGCGGCGGGTCCTTCCTGTTTCGGGAGCCACAACAAAACATTGAAACACACATGCAAATACGTTCTCAATGACTTGCATCCTTCATCTCCAGCATCGGTTGCGCAGCATCGTAGAGACGACATACTAACCCAACAGTCACCAGCCATGGCACCCTCCAGGTTCGATCACGGAACCCTCAACACCAACTACAGCAGCATCCATTCCCATGAAGCATTCGTGGGCGAATACCAGGTACATGAATTCTGATCTGCTCAAAAAAGCCCTGCTAACGGCTTTCCTTCAGGTCATGTACACCCCGGGTGCCTCACCGCCCTTAAACCGCGTCAAAAAGTCGACTCGCTTTAGCAAACCTGCGTCGTCGCGCTCTCAGCCCAGCCAATCCTTCATGCTACCCAACAACATCCCAAATACCTCTGTCATCATGCCCGACCAAGGTCAACTGCCCAACGTCAACATTCATTACAGCGTGCCTGCAGACGAGAAGCAGATTGTCGCGTCTTTACGCACCCTCCAACGCGATCTCAACGAAGCCATCCAGACCATCAACTCCATCACCCGCGAACGCGACGAAGCGCTGCTTGAACTTAGATTGCTTAGGGCTGCATCTAAGAAACAAACCACTCCCGCAAAAACGAATAGGGCCGCGTCACGCGTCGAGGAGGAACTATTTGATATCAGCAGATCCATGACTCCAGAAGAAGTTCCAGTGCGTAGAACATCCTTCAAAGAGAAGACCACAGACACAAAAGGACCAAAGACAACCATCTCAGATGAGGCTCGAGTCTTGTCTTCCGTCAATCTCAACAGACTGCCCATCTCTCCTGTCTCCGAGAGGCGAATCACTGGCAAGGTCGATGCTAATGCCCGGAGCAAGATCCAGTCCTACCAGAAACCAGCCGTGAATGATACCGACAACAGTATCGTGGAAGATCCTACTGCTGCGTCCAATACTTCTCGCCGCCGAAGACGCGCGTCGCTGGACGACAACATGACCTCAGCATACATTCTACCGGACATCACAGTCAACCAGCCTGCGAAATCTGCTAAAGCTCAGGTGTCGACAGAAGCCCGACACGTTCTCCATGGCCACGGTGACCCAGAGCACATCGAGAATTGCACCGTCTGCCAGCGCCTCACAGCTCCAACCCGACGAACTAAACAGCTTCCTCGCAACACACGTGGTGCATCCGCCCCGGTACAACAGCAACTCGCTCGCAACGTCCGCGCTGCCTCCGCTCCTGCCGAGTCAAAGCCCGACTTCACCGCACAGCTCACTCACCTTATGAAAGAAGCCCACCTAGAGGAAACGACTATTCGCCCCAAGATCCACCCGTGGTTAGCCCTTGCTAACGTCAAGAAACTCCTGACGGACCAATTCGAGGCCGCCAAGAGGAAGCACGCTCTTGCGTGGGAGACGTACGATGCGATCGAGGCGCCGATGAGTAGCAAGAAGCACGCTGCTGCGAGTGAGGCGCTGTTTCATTGGTCGACAAAGATGGAGGAATGCCGAATCAATCTCGATCAGCTGAGGGATGTGGAAGAGGGAATGAGGGAGGAGGAGAGCGTTCTGTGAGAAGTGAAGCCCGAGAACTGGCCCAGGGACTGCCTGGCAAAGGTGTTCACTCTTCTGAGCCCTCCTTTATGCATGCTTGCTTTTATTGTTTATAAGCGTGTTGGATCAACCTGGAAAAGCGGGCATTGCGTGGAATTTGGTCCTCAGAGTTGCGTCAATGCCACCGAGGCAAGATGGATTGTCTGCTAGAACCATGTGGCTGTCTATTAGAATGGCGGACAAGGCCTCATTGCATCATTCAACGTGCGAGCAAGAGGACATTCAGAATGCTTGAGAAGATATCTTTGTTCTGAATCGGTTGTGGTTCCACACCAGTGCAACATGTCGATGATCCTAATCTCGATACGTGAATCATGCTCGCGCCATGCCAGTGTCTACAAGCTATCATCACTTTCCTGTGGTTCTAACGCGCTTTTCGTGTCTTTCGAGGGATTGCCCTTGTCTTCGTGCTCGTGGTAAAGAGCTCAGGCTACAATGCCCAACAAACACCGTAAGAAGCCCGCAAAGCTACCTTACTGCACAATCTCCTCCGTCTCATCGATCACCTCCTCGATGTCCTCTTCCACCACCTTCTCCTCCTCATCTCCGCTCTTCGTTCTCTGCAGCGCAAGTTCCTCCTCAGGATCCCGTATTCCAAGCTCCTCTCTCTCCTCAACCAAGTCCTCTCTCTCCTGACTCAGCCAACTCGTCCATTCCAGGTACAATCTCCGTCGAGCGTCGATAACAGCTTGATTGGCGCCTTCTTCCATTTCCTTATCCAATTCGTCGAATTCCTTGGAGTATTCACGCAGGTTGCGGCGGACGGTGCGCTGCTCGTCTTTGGAGAGGAGAGTGGCTGGCCGGGGACGCCAGAGGAGTTGCTTGAACTTTTCGGTAGGGTGTTCAGAGAGGAGGGTGCCAGAGAAGGTCCAGATCCGGTAGCCGTTTTCCATCTAGCATTTCGAGTTAGTACAATACAGCTTTGGAGTGCGGATATTTATTACCTGATGAGTCCAGACACTGGCGCTGGTGGTGACATAGCGACCGGTCGGATCCCAATCGACATCGGTCACACCGTAATGGTCCTCGCTGTTCATTAGCATGAGATTGGCGTTCAGAGCAGCCGCAGCATCGTTCTCTGGCTTTTCGCCTTCGTAATCTAAGTCGTAGAAATCAAGGTCCGAGTGCTGCTGGACGGAGACTGTCGCCACCACCACGAATCGACCCTTCGGTGACCAGTAGATTCCATTGCTGTTTTTCTTGTCGAAGGTCTTGACGTGCTTGAAGCCTCCTATGCCAGGCCCTTTGACCTTCTCCGGTGCGAAGAATGAAACTGCTGTCTTGGGGAGGACATTGCTTCCAGCGACCGCTTCTCCTGCTGTGATCAACACAAAGCGATCGCCCTTGGGTTCCCACGCGAAGTTGATGACCGTGTCCTTGAGTGAGTCAACAACTTCAACGGGTACGCCCTTCTCGCGTATCCGGAAGATTTCAAGGTTCGTACCAACCGATTTCTTCGACTTGCTATGCCGGTCGACTTTGACGCACATGAACTTGCCTTCTGATTGCCAATGTAGCTTCGCGTCTGTGACGTTGAACAGGTTTCTGGTTCGGACTATTTCTTTGCTCGGCACGGACATCAGTGCAACGCTTGCGGGTTTTGAGCCAATCTCTGGTGTCCAATAACTTAGGAGGGATTCGTATGTCTTGATGCCTTCACGTTGGGTAAGGGCCGGGGACCACTCAAAGTCCACGATCCCTTCAATCTTGACGGAGGTCTTGTCGAGCAGATTCATTCGTGGAGTCTCGTAGATGGAAATGCTCTCGTGGGGTTTCATTCTTGCGACGTATTTCTCGTCGGCGGACCATTTGAATGCGGGCCATTGGACCTTGGCCTTCGGAGGGAGAGCGGCAGCATCGGCGCCAGGTGGAGGTGTGAGATCGTGCGCGTGGAAGGACCGGAGTGGTTTGCCGGTGTTGAGGTCCCAAATGATAATATGTTTGCCTTCTTCATCGAGAGACAATGGCCCTTTGCCTTCTTCGACTGTAATGGGTTGATTCGACCAAGTGGTGATGTATGACTCATTGGGAGAAAACTCGATCAGGCTGACGAAGGGATGGGGGAATTGTCTGATTCTCTTGAACGATTCTCCTCCCCATAGCTGGACACCTTGTTGATGGATTGAGGCGAGGAAAGTTCCCTGAGGCGACCAGGAGACGAATAGTTGTGTCCAGTGTTTTCGATCGACAATAGGTTCTGGCGCTTCCTTCTTGTTGTTCCAGAAGACGCCGACGTTATCGCCGCGGAACATGACAAACTGATCTCGGGCTTGCGGATCGAACAGCCATGACCTCAAGTGTTCTCGGTCTGTGAAGGGCTCGATTTCAGGAGGGTGGTAGTCATCGTCTATTCTTCCTTCTCTGCCATACTTCTCAATGTCTGTAAGTTTGTTGACTGCGATCGTATGTTTTTTGTCGAGTGCTGTGCCATGCAGTTGTTTTGTGGCGGCAACGGCTTGTTCGGGGGAGGAATACTCGACAAAGGCGAATCTAGGCAGATGTCAGAGGGCATCGACTATAACTAAGGAGGGCGACGTACCCTTCGGACATGCCCTCATCGTTCATAGGCATGAAGACAGAATCCTCGCCATCTTTGATTTTTCCAGCAGTGTTCAATCGCTTAATCAGGAACTTAACAAGTTTTGTCTTCTGCTCGCGGTTGACGATCGGGAGGCCATCGACGACCTGTTTGAGTCAGTCCTATCTCTCCTCTTCTGTCTAGCGTACGTACGACAAAGGTGTCGAGGCCTTCTTCCATGCGCACATCATAGCGTTCTCTGAGATCACTGAAATCGATATTTTCGAGTTCTTCGTCGTAGTCGTGGTCGGACAACTGATCGAATCCAGGCGCCATGATTGCGGTAATAGCAATAAGCGTAAATTCGAAGCGCTACCTGAATGTATGATGACCTGGAGAAAAATATTCGTCACAGCGAAGGCAGATGCGGCGGATTGGACTTCAAGTTGAACTGGGGTTCTGCTTGGCGTGCGAGGCTGGCTTAGTCATTTGGCGAAGGGCATTTGGAGACGATGCCGCATTTCACATCGCAGTTGACTGCTCCGTAGCAAGCCTCCCACCAAACACTTCTACACACCTGGCGCTCTCTTCCTTTCGACCCAGTCGCATACCTTCGCTTTACACTCTTGAGTCACTTGTGCTCTAGACGACTCACTTCAAAATCGATTTGGAGTCATATCGCTCTGCCCAGCCATTCTCCGCGGCTAAGCGCAAGTCCATCACACATTCACCGTGCTTGGAGGTGGAGGGAGCGGATGCGCGCATGACTTACCTTTCACTTTGACCTGGCGTTTTCTTTCTCTTCCACCTCTGATTAGCGCCTTGCCCTTTTCGATTACGGGTGCGTTCACTTGCTTTTGGCATACGGGTCACTATGTCGTGTGAGCCTACCCTGGCTGCATTCCTGGTCGCGATCTTACTAACCCCAGCCAGTACCTCCAGAAGTCCGAGCACGCTATGTTGCCATCATCGACTCCATTCTGGAGGGTGCCGATCTCACCAGTATCACGACGAAAACCATCCGCCAGGGAATACAAGACCAGGTGGAATACGATATCACTCCACAGAAGGTAGGTCCCGAAAACATGTCTGCTGGGAAGTGTGCGTTGACTAACGGAGATAGAATGCTATCAAGGACCTAATTGGCGAGAGATTCGACCTTGCGAATGCGAAGCGCAGCGGTGAAAGTACAGTGGTAGCTTCTGTCGAGCCGGCCGAATCAACCAAGTCTACCCCTCCGACCAACGGCGTTCACCACTCCACGGAAAGCTCGCCTGCTAAGCGCGAAGCGGAGAGCGATGAGGTCTCAGACGTAGCAGACACGCCACCTCCCAAGAAGAAGCAGAAGTCCACGGTCGATGCCGATGCCGCGTTCGCTGCCAAACTACAAGCCGAGGAGGATAAGAGGGCTCGACCAACACGAGGTGGTACAAGTCGAAAAGCGGCTCCAGCAAAGAAGAAGAAAAAGAAGCCCAAGAAAGACCGCATAACAGCTTCGGATGACTCGGAGATTGATGGGGAGGAGAGAGAGATCAAACCTAAGCGGGAGACAGGATTTCACGTATGCCATCTGTGGAGTTGTGGATTATCCGGCTGACTCGTCCAGAAACCGCTCAACCTGTCCCCCGCCTTGTCAAACCTCTTCGACGGGGAAACTCAGGTAAGCAATGCTACACGGTAGGATGGAGCGTACCGCTAACCGCTGTACCAGATGTCGCGACCTCAAATAACGAAACAAATATGGGCATACATCAAGAGCAACGACCTTCAAGATCCGAACGACAAGCGCTACATCATTTGCGACTCGAGGATGCGCGAAGTGTTCAAGCAAGATAAAGTGCACATGTTCACTATGACCAAGCTGATCTCGCAGCAACTCTACAGCCCGGACGAGTGAAAACTTGGCGTTGGAAGTTGGCGATCTATTTAGAAGAAAGGATTGCTCCCTGAGCTTGTCTTCACAGACGGAGAATTCTTTTTGTGATTCAGCAACGCCCAATGAGCTGCTTTGGCGACCCGTGCTTCGATGACAGAACGGCGTTTGCCCGCAAGAGGCGACGAAAAGGCTGGGACTGGGCCAAAGTTTTCACGAGCTTGCGTTATGCTCGCACGAATATGATAATATGGGTTGCAATTTTGGCGGAGGACAGATTACCGCAGATATTGGACATGGAGAATATCAGGATAGAACCGAGCCTTCTAGGTCAGGAGTGACAGCCTTGCTGACTAAAGTTAAATGGCAATACATCCCACTTGCTGCTTTCTTGGATGTATCACTCAAACAACCGGGAAATGACTCATGTTGATCCCGACGCTCGACGTCCGAACAGAAGTCGCGAAAGTGCCATTTAAATAGTGCAGAGACCTTTCGTAGGCTTTGTCCAGGGAGGGAAACTGGAAGAAGTACAAAGAGTGGAGTTGCTCCATCAGCTGCCGCTCATTTGTCGGTCCCTGAATCGACTTGCATGCTGCTGCGATTTCTTTGCCCCACCATTCTTCCGCACTGCGCACTTAAAGTTGGAGAGAGTTCTGTCACTGAAGTCATTGTTCACTGCAGCACATCTTGAACCACGCATACCTACCCAATTGACCCTTAGCAGTACAATTTCGTGACATCTAACTTCTGCATAATAACATGGCGGACACAGCGGCCGCCACAGAAGCACCCTCGACACCGCGCGGCGGAAACAGAGGGCGAGGCAATCGATCACATCAACACAATCGCAACGGATCTCACGATCAAGACTCTCCTGAAAATCGTGGTCGGGGCACCGGCTTCAGAGGAGGACGAGGCTCAAGAGGAGGCAGAGGAAGAGGTCGAGGTCATCCGCGGGACGGCACGTCTCCTCCCACCACATTCCAAGCCCGTCCTGGCGCAGAATCCAACTTCGGACGACCACCTGGGGGCGGCTTCGGTGTTCGCCTGACCGAAGCTGCCTCAAAACCTGAAGGCGACTCGAAAGACCCTCAATCACTTCGAGCAGAAGGAACAGAATCAACGCAAGGCGAAGAAGTGGAGCTCTGCTTCATCTGTGCCTCGCCCATTGAGCACGTCTCCGTCGCACCTTGCAACCACCAGACATGCCATATCTGTTCTCTAAGATTGAGGGCACTCTACAAGACACGAGCTTGTGCTCACTGCCGGGCAAGTCGCCTCTCCTCTGATGTGACCACCCATAGACTGACCTCTTCTGCAGACAGAAGCACCCTTCGTGATCTTGACCGACAATGCCGAGAAAAGATACGAGGACTGGAATGACAACGAATTTGTCAAGATCGACGAGAACCTCGGGATCAAATACGAGAAGGATGTTATACTGGAAGATACAGTCCTCCTTCTCCGGTACAACTGCCCCGACAGGGATTGCGATGTCGCATGTCTTGGTTGGCCTGACCTCCACCGACACGTCAGAAGCAAGCATGGGAAAATGATGTGCGACCTGTGCACACGGAACAAGAAGGTGTTCACACACGAGCACGAGCTGTTCACCTTCGGCGACCTTCGAAAACATGAAAAGTTTGGAGATGATAACCCCGGCGCAGTCGACCAGTCTGGCTTCAAGGGACATCCAGAATGTGGCTTTTGCAAGCAAAGATTCTATGGGGATGATGAGCTCTACAACCACTGCCGAGAGAAGCATGAGAGATGTCACATCTGCGACCGAAGAAATGGAGGTCGAAATCCACAATACTACTTGAACTATCAAGAGCTGGAAAAACACTTTGCAACAGCGCACTTTGTCTGCTTAGATGCAGAATGTCAAGCGAACAAAACGAACGTCTTCGAGTCGGAAATGGATCTGAAAGCCCATCAGCTGTCGGAACATCCCAATGGACTTTCCAAGGATGCCCGCCGAGACGCACGCTTGGTCGATCTTTCGGGATTCAACCTTCGAGAGTCATATCAACCTCCATCGCGAAGAGGAGATCGAGGCGACCGAGGCAATAGGGGGAGTGGCAGGGGTAGAGACCCCAACGCCGAGCCATTGCCTTTGTCCAGCGCGCAGCCTATCGGAAGGGCAGAGTTGGCCTATCAACGACAGCTTGCCATCCAGAGTTCTCAATCTGTGTCAGGCCGGACCTTTGGCGGACAGCTCACTCAGTCCACACCTGCAGCTCGCCCTCCTCCTTCATCTGCGCCACCCGCCCAAGCAACTCCTGCTGTTGAGAGCCTCAGTCTCGAAGACGAACCAACATCGACGGCCAACGCGACCCCGCAAGACCAAGCCAGAGCACTGCGCCACCAAGCAGTAACAGAACGTGCTACCTCCTTGCTGAAGAACGACAAGACAAAGCTCTCTCAGTTTCGCACACATGTCTCGGCCTACCGTAGCGGCACCAGCTCTGCCAACGATCTGATTGACGCTTTCTTCTCGCTCTTCGACTGTCCTAGCTCGGAAATTGGCAAGCTGGTTCGCGAATTGGCAGATCTTTATGAAGATGAGGCAAAGCGACAGTCCCTGCTGGAAGCCTGGAACAACTGGCGCAGCATCAACGAGGACTACCCAGGTCTGCCTGGGCCTAGTGGTACTCTGCCCGGTATCACCACTACAAACAGCAGTGGGCGGCGAGTATTGACCCTTAAGAAGAGCACTGCACAATCATCTCGGTCGGCAGTAGCAAGACAGGACTCATGGGGCAATTCGATTACCACCGGAAGCAGTCGAGATCCGTTTCCTGCACTGGCGGCTGCGAACAAAAGTGCTCCTCGTCCTTCTGGAATGTCGATCCCTCCCGTGTGGGGCAATACTACCGCTCCCACCATTTCAAGCACCAACATGAGTGCTGTACGACCGCCACCGACTACAGCATCGACGATACGCCAGAAAACACATTCTAGCAACGTGGCTCCTCCTCGCGCCACACAAGATGCATTCCCTTCTCTGCCCGCAGCGGCCAAGCCCAATACCATGATGACTGGATTCAATACCCGGGGCTCTGCCAAGTGGCTTTCCTCGCCCAATGCGTCAGGGTCAGTCACGCCAGTGAACCCGTGGGGAAGTGGAGGGACGACTCCGACGCCTGCGCAGGCCCAAGCTGCCGTAGCTGCTGCGGCTGGTCATGCCAGAACCGGTGTTGATGGAGGCGGAGACATTGTAGGGAAGAAGAAAGGCAAGAAGAAGGGAGAGACGTTGTTCCACTTCGGTTGAACAGGTTGACACTGCACAGTCGGACATGTACAGCTTACCGCGGGAGACGAGTTATCTTCGTGGTCATGAGCCACATTAAGCAGACAGTAATAGAATAGTGTGTCAGCCATTTGCAGACACCATGTTGTGCTAATCGACCGTCATCCTCATGATCGATATCGTTTTGGTCGAAAACAGGCCGCGGCTCCATCGCGCTTCCGGTAGTAATGTTGAACGCGGGCGCCGCCAGCCTCAGTCTTCGACCTTTTGGGTGCTTGAAAACAGGCCGAGGATTTTCTGATCTGGCTGATATTTTCATACGGGCGTACTCTAAAATGGCAATGTCGACCCTGGATGAGCGCTGAAAACAGTCCGCGCGGTATACTCTGTATAAGACAACTTAGAAACGGGTGGAACTCCCAACACAATAAGAGGACTTTATTTTCGAGCTCTGCATACTTCATTTTCGCTATGGCCTATCTGTGGTAGCCTTTAGCTACCGTGCTGTCTGGTATCAACCTATGTCATTTTGCCCATACTCCAGACGTGATCTCTTCCCGGTCAACCCATCTCAGTAGCCCATCGGTTCACCATGGATACGGCACACAAGTGTAGTCCTCGACGTATTGAATCTGATTAGTCCAGAGACCTGAACCACAATCCATTTCATTCTTCACCTTGATAGCCGTTTCGATGTCGCTGAACTCCAATATAGCATGGCCCACAGCATTATCCTCCTCGACGTAGCTGTAAGCGATGACGTGCTGGTCATGTGGAGACTTGACTTTGTAGGGAATCATGTTGAAGGTGTATTCATCAACGTTGTGGATGACAAGGATTCGGGTAGCACGCAGCTCGCCGAAGATTGCTCTGTCGACGTAGTGCTTTCGGGGGTAGGTAGGGTCACTGGGCATCCAGCAACGAACAATTCTGCTTTGGACCCTGAAACGATTGAGATCGGCAGCTAGTCCTGGCTTGGCCTCTTGATGCTTAATCATGTTGTGGGCAGATCGCTCATAGACGAAGACCACTCGAGCTGTCATGGATGGCATTGAGCCGCCGATTGGTGGGAACAGCTGAATCTTCTCTATTGGACCACCTTTGACAATGCTGAGCACGTGCGCCATAGTACTCCCCACTGGAATGCCATTAATCATGACAGTGCGATAGGCGTTGGCATTCACCGCTGCAGCTTCAGGCAGGTAGCGGACAGGATGATTCCAGAATTGGCTGCTGTTGTGGAAAGCCAGGCCATTGTCGCCAATACGGTCCCATTTTTCCTGCTCGTCTTCAAAGATCGGGTTGTCTTTGTGAACTCGCCATTTCGTGACTCCGTAGAGATTGGTCTCCATCTTGAAATTGAGGCGAATCTTAGTCGGCCGACTGGTGGATGGATCCGCAGGAGTTGTTTGTACGTCGCCATCACATGCTGAGGAAACTGGAGTGAGTCTGCCGTAGTCCTCGTCTTGTGAAGAAGACCTGGCTTCGGGACCAATGCGCAACGATTCAAGCTTCTTAAGGTGTTGCATGTTCAGATCGGCACCGTTGGGCTGGCTTTCGGATCAGTAGGTTGCAATGTGGAAGAAGAAACAAACGAACCTTTTGTTCCAAGGGTGCAGGCGCAGACTTGTCGCCGCACTCAGTGACATTTCCTTCACTCTGATAATAGGTGACATCGGCATGGTGACCAGCATCAAAGTCTTCCGGGGTGACAGCTGGATCTGTGGTATCCTGTTGCTTGTCAGTCTCTGTCGATCTATGCATGTCGATTTGTTCACCGACCGGAAGTCGAGTTTGAGCTGGACTCAGATTCCCATTGACGCTTGTCGACGAGACTGGCATGTCCCTAACGCTGCCGACGGACTCAGTAGCAATGTTGACTAGGTTGTAGAGACTGCCGCGTTTCTTTGAAGGAGGTTTGCCATCGTCGGCACTGCTGTCAATGGAGAATTGCTTGCGGAGCGTTCGGCGCAAAGCTGGATCGATGGAATTGTCAGAGTCTAGGTTCTGTAGCAGGTCAAGATTGAAGAGGTGCAGATCGTCGACGACCTCATTGGCCGATGCGGCAGCGACTGTATGAGCCGCGTCGTTGGTCGGTTTCTCGTCTTGAAGCGGGTCCGCATGGTCGACCTGTTCTCCTTTTGTGCCCTCTTCTTGATTGTCTGTCTTCTTGAGTTTCCTAGTCTCTCGATAGTACTTATTCAACCCAGGATCCGCGGCGTCCTCTGAATAGCGCGCCTCCTTATTTGATTCCATCTCGTCGGAATCCCGCTGACTCGCATTGTGTTTGACGATGGCTTTGAGGAGGTCAAGTTGTGTTTGCATCTGTGCAATTTTTCGCTCATACGCCTCCAGTTGCTTGGCTTGCTCAGCGCAGATTGTGATTTGTTGCGCAAGATCCGCTTTTGTCGCGTTGTGAGCACCCTTTTCATTTATGTGAGCGTGTTGTTCGTTCGCAAGGGCATTGAACAGTGTTCCGGTGACCGAGGCAGAGTCAGAAATGCCGGCGCTGTGAAGATCGGTAGTGGGCATGAAGTTGGCAGCAGTCGGATCCATGCTGTTAGCAAGGAACTGAGGTGAGATCACTTGTGGAGGCTGCACACACTATCAGTCATGGAGAGTCCTCTACCACAAAGACAGGTTACTCACGCTCATTGGGTTGTTGGGGCGATTGTGCTTCGCATTGAGATCAGGCTCCATGTAAGTGAATTTCTTCGCGGGACTGCCGCCATCAACAGCTGTCCGCAGGACTGCAGGACCAAGTCGCAGGCGAGAATCTCGAAGGTCAGGCTTGATGTGTTCGTTGAAGTAGCTGGTATTGCCTGATGACATTAGCTGAGGTGGAGCTCGTCCAGAGGACAGAGTGCTGCCATCGTCCGGGAAGGCTTCCGCAGAAGAGGTCGACGCGTCCGGGATTCTTTGTTTCTGGGACAGCTGCTGTTGAAGGATTTGTGCTGCATTCTGCGTGAGGGATTGTATGTCGTTGACAGGGTCGACCGGAGTGAATTTGAAGCTACCCAGCTGAGACTGGTCGAGATCCTGTCGTTCCATGGGTGGGTATCTGAAGAGCTGATGATTCGCCATCGCCAGATTAGGGGGAGGGCCAGATGATGCACATGAAGAGATGAAGTATGATTTGATAAAGGGAGAACGAGATGGAGGGGAGAGTATGGGAGGTTGTCGGTGAGGATCTGAAGAAGTTGTGTTGTCAAAGAGAAAAACACAAGGAAGGAACCTCGCTGGTGCAGCCTCGCCTGCCTTGTCAACAACAACAGCAGCAGCGAGCATCTGCTCAGCCGTTCACCAACGGACGTGCTCTTGCCAGCTAGATAACGATAAGCTCCCCTTGGTGCCATCTTCGATCTCGGACTGTCTTCTCAACTTTGACATTTGGTGTCGATGGACGCGACATGTATCTTTCTTCGCAACCATCCATTTCACCCTGGGACTCGAAAGGTCTGCTCTCAACAGGTATTCCCAGCCCATGCACTAACCCGGAAAGTTCGAAGTACGAAAAGCTCACTCGAACCTCTGCAGATCAATCAAGTTTGCTGGTCACTTTCCAAAAACCACCTGGGTGGAACGTTGCTCAGAGTCCGTGTTCACCTCCACCCGAGCTCCGTTGAGGCGGTCTCGACCATCGAGCTGCCATTCCCGCCTGACCGCTCATGGCATCTGTCTCAAACGTATCAAACCGGCTTTGGAGGTTCGAAGTGAGTGCGTGCCGCCGACTCAACCCGTCAAAATACGATATATGATAAGGAGTGGTGTGAGGAAAAGACAGCTCTCCACAAGGGGAAACAGCTGTTGTGCAAGGCCTGTCGGCGTATTGGCCGACTCCCGAGGGCGCGCCGTACGGAGGCCGAGTCTATCCCACTTCCACAAACGCCTGAACTGCACAGGAGCGCCGTTGGACGATTGGTAGGCTGACACAGAGAGAGTTCCTCCCCTTCGAGCCTCCTCCCGGATACTCATAAAGTCAAATACGAAGCCGTCGTGCAGCAAAAGCACCTTAAGACCCTACCTCCGCTTGAAACCTTGAGCGCAATTACCGGATGCCGGGGGTGTCAACATGAGAGATCTGTGCACTACTGCTTACCGGAAAGCACATCTCACCTGTTGGGTGTGCTGACGTGCAAAATACCTCGGGCACCCACAATCATCACCGCCGGCAAATGCCCGTTGGGTCGATGATCTCCCCGCGTCTCGTGTTCCCTTGGCTGATGTAGCCCAGCCAAGCCCGCCAGCCCAGCCTTGGAGCGAGGTCGATTGTTAAGGCCAGTGAGCGCCTTCTCCCAGACTTCTAGCGTGCTCGGGGCGCGGGAAGCTTGACAGAGACAAGAGGTCTTGAACGTCAATGGCTGGCTTGGGTCCGCGATCTTGTCTGTCATTCACGCTCACTCCACCTTGTGCCTCCCGATCACCGTTCCACGTCGTTCGAACTAGAACCGCATCAGGCAGGACACCATGCTCGTACAAGGATGTATTCCCAGCCTGACGTCTTCTGCCCATGCACCAGGAGCACTACCGAGAAGGAGCTGCATCTCTTTCTCCTGCAGGTGGTCATCCGGCCTTCCTCCCTTTAGCTACCTTAAATAAAAATATCCTATCGTGCCCGGTGCTTCCCCATATTTTCTTTTCTCCAGATTGCGGGTTCATCTCATCTGGGTATTTAACATTGGATATCCGCAGCCAGATTACCTTCAATACAGGGTAAAATAACTGTCTATCGCTGCTTATCACAATGGACAAAGCTGAACCGAAGATTTCCGACTCGGACGACGCTCGTTCCCCTTCCGATAACGAGAAGCACGTCGACGGCGGAGCGCCTGTTGCTGTCGCCAACATTCCTGACCCAGATGAAGGACTAAGCGAGGAAGCGCGCAAGAAAATCGTAGGGACCGCCTGATCGGTTCCGGCTTCAAATCAAGTTCTAACACGCCTCAGGATCGCAAATTGCTCTGGAAGCTCGATATCCAGCTGATTCCATGGCTTGCCTTGCTTTACCTTATGTCCTTCTTGGACAGAACGAACATCGGAAATGCGAAGATTTCCGGACTCCAAGAGGACTTGAACTTGACCAACAACCAATACAACGACACTCTGACAATCTTTTTCATATCATATTCGCTGGTAAGTTTTCCTCAAAACATTTGGCGCGCAACATGGAGTTTGCCATCCTCCAGTCTTCCCGCCGAAAGGTTCGAGAACTAACAATGATATAGTTCGAGCCTTTGACTCAGATTCTCCTGAAGCGGTTCAGGCCTTCGATATTCTTGCCTGTCACTATGATTCTATGGGGTGAGCAGTGGCCGCGACCTCATCAAAGACTTGTACCTTCAAGGATTGTTTGCGCTTTACTGACCAATCTCACTCAGGCATATGCATGACTACAATGGGCCTCGTCCACAATTTCGGCGGCTTGATGACAGCACGATGGTTCCTTGGCATAACCGAAGCAGGACTTTTCCCTGGTATGACGAAGGAGCTCCTCTCACCTCAGTTTGAGAGACCGTGCTGATTGGTCCGAAGGTGTGAATTATTACCTGTCCTGTTGGTACAAACGGTCCGAGTTCGGTATCCGCGCTGCCATCTTCTTTTCCGCTGCCGCTCTAGCCGGTTCTTTTGGTGGCCTTCTTGCAGCAGCTATCGTGAACATGGATGGAGTTGGAGGAAAACCCGGTTGGGCTTGGATTTTCATCCTCGAAGGCCTTGCTACAGTCGTCGTTGCGTTCTTTTCATTCTGGATGGTGAGTACACACGAATTATGTGAGATGAATGCTCTTATCATTGACATAACCCAGGTTCACGACTTCCCCGATGAGGCTAAATTTCTCAGCGATGAAGATCGACGCCGCGTCATCCGCCGTCTCAAAGAGGACAAGCAATCCAGTGCCGAGCACGAAGAGTTCAAACTCGAATACTTCTGGGCGGCTGTGAAAGACTGGAAGACCTTGACTGGCGCAATCATTTACATGGGATGTGATGGCGCTCTCTACGCTTTCTCGCTCTTCATCCCGACCATTATCCAACAGATGGGCTACAAGAGCGTTCACGCCCAGCTGCTCTCCGTCCCGCCCTACGCTGTGGCCGCAGTCGTGACGATCACTGTTGGTTTCATCGCCGATAGAACAGGAAAGAGAGGTATGCTTATCAGAGACGTAATCTTCCCTTCTCTAGTCCCCTGTGCTAATAACAATTCCAGGCTACTGCAACATGGTGATGTCTCTCTTCGGGATAATAGGATTCGCCATGCTTCTCGGCTCAGGCGTACCTCACGTACAATACGCAGGCGTGTTCCTAGGTGCAATGGGCATTTATCCGTGTATCCCGAACACCATCTCTTGGACGGCAAATAACGTCGAGGGCGTCTACAAGAGAGGGATCGCTCTAGGCTTTGTGATAGGCTGGGGTAACCTAAATGGTTTGTCTCCTCTTGTCAATTTGATACCGCAGCCCTCCCAACTTCGGACTCGACGTGGATTCTGTTGGCTCCCCGGAGCACCCCTGCTACAACCCAGTCCATATCGCTCGTACTATTCAGTCTCAACGAACGCACTAACACTCCTCCCAGGTATCGTGTCCAGCAACATTTACCGCACCGAAGACAAACCCCGCTTCAAGCCAGGTCACTCGGTCGTATTGGTCTATGAAGCTCTGTTCTTGTTGGGAGGTTCCATTCTCCAGCATTTGCTGTTGAGGAGGGAGAACGCCAAACGCAGAGCTGGAGAACGAGATGTTTGGGTCCAGGGTAAGTCGGAGCACGAGGTTGAGAAGCTGGGTGACAAGAGACCCGACTTCCTCTACACGTTGTAGACGCCGCCATAACCATCCGGGGTCGATGGCCAAGGGAGAGGTAGGGGGTCTACCCCAGTCAGGAAGGCCAATGGTACTCGTTGGATTCGAGGAGGACTATTGCCATATCGGCCGATACAAGAAGGATTTCAACGGAATCGTTGTCAGGGCTGTTGGCCAAGTCGTTGGGTCCAGCGCCCGCCGGGCGCGCAAGCACCATAGCAACTATGCGTTGGTGCTCAATGTCGCTCCCTCGCCAACGCAGCTCACAACAGCACTCATTATCTCATCAGTTGTCATCATCGTTGCTACATCCATCGAGCGCGGTGCCGCCCTCGGTGCCATCCTCGCTGTCAGAGTCACTAGCTAGCTCCTATCCAACTCTCGGGCTCTTGCTTCTATTTGCTCCTGGACTATCAATCCGCGGTGGGCTCTTGCTCTTCCGGCCTGGATGCGGTGAATTGCTAATACTGCGTCTCCGCTCGCCTTCTCGTCGAAACTCATCAATGATCTTGAGCATTTCCTTTCTCCCCGCCGTCGCATCCACGGTCCGTCCACCCAGAGACATGCTGACCTTCGAGTCCGTACGCACCATCAGAAGCCGCTTGAGCAAGAGATGCCTCATGTTCAAACACACAAAAACTCCACAATCGCTGCTGTTGTCCTGCTGCGGCGAGTCCGCCAGATGAATGAATCGGAGTGGTTTGTTGATTAGTCTGCTGAGTTTCTGCGTCGAGTAGTGCGCTTCGGACTCGTTGCCGGGTGGGAAGCTGTCGTAGTGGAAGGCCACGCCGTCGACTATGCTGACCAGGAGCAGAGACCAGTGCGAGCCGCCTTCGGCTGTAGAGACGCTCTGGTTGTCGTTGATGGGGAGGAAGATGTGTGTGACGTTTGTAAAGTCCGGGAGGGCGTCCTGTGGTCATGTTAGTGGAAGTGAGGAACAGGTGAGATGAAATTGCGACGAACTTTGATGGTTCGTGGATCGGGTGTCTGCATGAGCATGAAGGACATTGTGGGTCGGAGGAGGACAATGTGGCTGTGTTTGTAGTTGGTGAGATATTCGCGTTCGAGATACCTGCATCGAGGTTGTCAGAACGTTGTCGGCCCTCACTTGGCTGTCGCCGCGGCGACGAGGTGTCCATACTCTTCCCAGAATGCGATGACCTAAATAACACAATCAGCCTCTCAGTTCTTATTGCCGCGACCAAGAGCATATGTCTCACATTGTCTGTCAGCCAGTCATTCTTCAATACCGAGATATCTTCTCTCGTCACTGTCGGTATCGTCTCGTACTTAGCCCAGAACTTATCGACCAAGCCAGGAAGATGCAGTACCGCGCGAGGCGATCGCCGCAGAGGGGGATTGGGTACCAACATCGTATGTCATAATCTGGGACGCGACATACAAGGTCAGTAACTGTGAGGTTGAAGTGAACTGAAAGGCCGACAGTGTCAACACTCACAACTCAGGTATGCATCCTCTGGCGCCAGCTGTTCGTCCATAGCGAGCAATATTAGCCGGGTTCTATGAGTATGCGGTCCGGTAGTGAGAAAGGTGGTGGCGGCAAAAGATGCATGGCAGAAGAGCCTCGTCGCCGATATTGACAAAAGGCACGGACATGTGCCGAACAATGAATAGAATGGCCGTGTTCATGCAGCAAGCCAACCTACCGATCTTCCAAATGCCCTACTCATTCTGCCTCCAAAAGGGTGGAGATCAGGCATGGTGCCTGTCTTCTCTGTGTCTGCTCAAAGTCGAGGGGGAAGACGAGGTCGTGATCTCATGGAAAGTAGGAAGTCGACGGCGCAGGCAGGGCGGTACCGATCGCACGGATTGTTCTGGCCGTCCACCAGCCGCCTTTAGCAACTGCGCGACAGATGCTTATGTTGTTGAGTCTGAGCCGTCATGCTGGATTGAGGACGAAAGGGAACACGCTCAATCACATCACACGTCCTCCATGAAATGCGTGCGCAGGCGGCTCCAAGATGCCATGTGCCTGAGAAAAGGCATCTCGTTCCGTTCCCGATCTGCCCCAAGCTAACCCGCTACGTACGTCACCGTGTGGCTCCTCCATCGCCGAGAGTTTATCTACGCGGCTTCAGTGTAACTATACTTGTAGTGGTTAAGATAGTGATTCGTTTGTTTTGTTCCATAGAATCTGTCTGACTACAAGATAACCCCATCCACTGGTGTTTCTCAGCAATATTTCCGTCACAATCCATACCCCGATACTGTACAGTTTCCGCCTCTCCCGTTTGCTTTTGTGGCACAAGACAACGCCCAACCCTCCTTTGTTCCGCTTGAACGCTCGAGAAACAAGTAATGAAATCATGTTGCAGCCCTCATCGAGTCATGGCTTTCCTCGAAGAGCGCGCCGCTGAAAGAGCCACTGCTTAGCTCTCTCCTTGTGTATGCCTTCCAATCTCGGAGGGCACGTCCAGGAGTGTGTTATCCAGGACTCCGCCTCAATATCTCATTGCGATATCGATAACCGTTGTTCAATCACGATGCCAACTTTGCAAAGTGCTTGTTCCATATCCATCCAATCTCTCGCGTTGGATCATCCTGATTGATCGCCAGCCACAGCTCTCCGTGTTCGGCAATAACGTCAAAAATCTCCCCTGTCACGTACGTGAGGTAACGGAAGCCACCCTGCTGCCGCGAGCGATCAATGTTGAACTCGTACACGCTGGCCGCGGTGAAGAGTACTCCAGGTTCGTTGCGGGTCCCTGGGGTTGATGGAGCTGGTAGAGACTGCTCTTCCAGCGGCATAGCCGATGAGAAGACACTCCCTCCGCCGGTTGTTGGTAGGTGTGGCTGTGATTGGCTCAAATCAGGAGTTGCCGTATAGAATGAAGAAGACGATATGTGGCGAACGGCCACAGGGGATTCGGTCAAAAGCTCGCCTAGTGAGGGAGAAGGGGCTTCCAAGCTCAATCTCGGAGCGAATGGAACAACATCTGGCGCAAGTCCTGGACTGGTCCCAGGTCGAGACACGTTGACGCTGTCAACCGTATGGAGTGACGCAGATACGCCGCGGCTTCCTGTGTCCGGAGTTCTGGGCGGCCGTCCAGATGCAGCCGAGCCTGCCCGATATCGTCCATTAGCAAATGTCGAAGAACTCCATTCGGTGCGGTCATCGCTTTGAGAGCTCAGCGGGCCTCCACTATTGCGATGATAGTGATCCTTCATCGGCAATGGTGGCAAATCTTCGGTCGTCGACATTGATCGCTTGGTGCCACTGTTCCACGACGGCTGTCGAGGAGAACCCTCACCTGCTAGCGTCGAACCGGGCGTCAAAAATGATATCATGTTGATTGCCTCCGCCAACAATGACCCGTTGCAGATGCTTAAGGTCAATGCTGTTGCTTCCTGAAAATCAAAGTCTTCCTGCCAGTCCTTGACAATGTCAGATTCATCGACCCTATCCAAGGGAAAGTCCATCGCGGAGGCAAACTTCTGGCGGCACATAGAGAGCCAGTTCAGATGCAGCTGAATGAGGTTGGCTTGACAGGCATGAACGAGGTCGGCAGTGGAGCGCAGAAGACGCTTCATCCTCTCTTTGGCTTCGAGGTTCAGCGCTTCCCATTGCTCCATACGTTCAGTCATCTTCTTGTCAATCTTCTCGCCTCTGTCCCTTTTGTTTTTGAATTGATTGTAGTCAATGAGTCGCTTGTCGCGCTTTTGAACCAAGCCCTTCGGATCAGTCTTGAACCTCTCGAGCATTATTGCGGTCTTCTCCATGGGCTGCACAACTCGCCGCGCAACCTGCTCATTGTGGTCGGGAAGGGCAATGGAGTTGACCCCACGAACTACAATGGCGAACTGTCGGAGCTTGCTTTCAGCTTGTGCATGGGGTGTGTGTCCGACGTCGACCCATGCCTCGGCGGCCGCCGCCACTTCACACAAGCGACCAACCCACTTGGTGATGGCTTCGACATATCCCTGGCAATCCTTGGTAACCAGAAACAGATGAGCGATGTTGTTATCATAGCTGATCTTGAGTTTGGAATACTCGGGATCCTCGAACATTTCATTGATGCCAACGTGTTGTCTCAGCTTTTCCGCACGGCGGCCAAAGGCCTTGGTCAAGCCATTCCGAACGTCAGACTCTTTGCGCTTTCGGTTGAGTACTTGGTCCACGAGTTCGGTATGTTTCTTGACTTCGTTGATTCGCACATTGACCTCAGTAATTTCAATGGTCGCCCTACGTACAAACTCGATATCCGGATGAGTGTCTGGAGTGGCCTCCAGTAGCTGGTTGAGCAGCAAAGGATACTTGGTGATGCGTTGGATCGGCTTCACGAGCAGGGCATCAAGACTCCAAGCGTTGGTTATGTCACTCGAATTCTCGCTGCATTCTTTGAGCCATTCTTTGACCGTGCTCGACGACTGCAGAACCTCGAACCGTTTGTTTGCGGCATGCCGCGTCCGGATGTATTCCGTATAGACCTTTTCCATGTCGCTCATTGAAGCCTCGAAAGCAGTGCCAACCCTAGTAAGCTCGTCTTTCTCAAAATCAGTCAAGTCAGATGGACCTATTATGGAGGCTGCAGAGCTCTGAATGGTGGATGCTCGATCTCCTTCTTTACGTCGGTCAGGCCTCTCCATGACGTATGCTGGTTTGACAACCAGCTTCAGGTACGCAAGGAAGTCCTTCGAAAACTGCTGTACCAGGTCGACATTTCCGAAGAGAATCTTAATATCCTCTTCGCTAATGGCGGGGATTGCGGTCTGCTTGTAAATGTCGCACAAAACTCGCATATCTCGTTCGTAGGTATATTCGGTGTCTACAATCTCTTTCAGGATATGTCGTCTCTTCTTCAAACGGCGTTGTTCTGGACTTTCGTCTTCCACCGAGGGTCTCGTGGCGCCGGGTCCTGATTGTAGTAGCGGTTGATCTTCGCTAGACCGCGTAGACATCTGCGACATCGCAGTGAGCGGTCTTGAAGTTGCGCGTCCTTGTGCAATGTGCGGTCTAATGCCGACCGGGGCGGACCACGAAGTCTGATCGACGCCAGTGGACTTCACAAGCGGCGGTGGGGGCGGAGGAGAATGACTGGGCGGACGGGGAATGTCACTCTCAGCACCAACCGGCACAAACACAGTCACCCGAGGCTCATCTTCCGGCTGTTTCAGAGCCCTACCATCTTCTATTGTTGTTGGTGCGCTAGGTTCCTCGTTGGGACGTGTCTCGTGGGCCAGGGCGGATGGTTGCCTCTCGTCGGTAGGCGACTTCACCGCAAATTGCATCCAATCAACGACCGATGGTGAAGTATCAGCCCAGTCTTCTGCACTGTCCAGGCTTGACTTGTATCTATGGTGTGCCCGCCAGCTTGATGGTGGTGCTATCAAGGAGTCCTGGGTCGAGATCTCAACCAATTCACCGTTGTCACTTCTCTGCTCCTGTTTGTCAGGCGATTGACTCCGCTTTGCATCGGGGTGGATCGGCTCGGTCGATGGTTGGGCCGAAGATTCACCTTGCTCCCACTGACGAGTGAATTCGTCGAGCTCGTGAAGACAAAGTCTGTGCACCTTCTCCTCGTCCACATTCTCGACATCGGCGAGGTCCGGTGAAGCTTGAATGATACGATGGTAGATGTCATCAACAAGCTGCTGATCGACTACACCAGAGTCAGTCTGTTGTTGCAGCACTTTATTCACGATGGTGTAAGCGTCAAGAGCTTGATGTTCTGGAGTTGAGTCATCCTCGATGCTAGAGTGGTCTGACTCAAAGTGCGAGCCCGACTGTACGCCGGCAGACTCAACTTCCTGCTGTCGCGGTGAACGAGGAACAGAGGCAGAGTCTTCACCAGCTTCTGATCCGGGTGTCTCTTCTATAGATGAGGTCCAAGAATTTTCCCCTTCACTTCGTGATGGTGTAAACTCGGCTTGAGGGAGGGGTGCCAAGTGTCGATATCCCTTCTCAGCTGCTTCGTCGTCATCAAGGTAGGTGGTATCCCGAAGCATGAGATGAACAGACACCTGGTCAGCATGATCAGAGCTCTCGCCAGATGCCTGAGATGCGGACGACAAAGGAGACGTGGAATCCTGGCTCCGGAGTATGCTGATCTGGCTGTACAGTGATTGACCAGGAGTATGGAGTCTTGATGTATCCGTTTGTGGCTCCACGTCAATCATGGTGGCTTCGGTAGCTACAGTGTTTTCCGTCATTGCGGACTGGGGCTCTTCTTCGTCACGTCGTGGTAGCAGATGGGTATTGAGGCTGAAAGGAATGCTGCTGTAGGGAGTCTCGGCATGTCCAAGCGTTGGCGAATCCACATCTTCGCCTTCGTGTGTCGCACTTGCTTCAACCACCTTTAAGGCATTCTGCGTAAACGCCTGCTGAGATTGCAACGTCGCCATATCTGGAGAGTAAAATGCACGTTCCTCGGAGGTATCGACCTCGGGCTCGTCAACAACCACCGCCGGGATTTCCATCTGTTCAGCGGGTCGCTGCTCGGATTCGTCAGATTCTTCGAAAGGAGGTGTCATACTATCCGACCGGCTCGTCGAACGGCCTCGAGTATCAGGTGTGCCGCCTTTCAGGTCTTGCCCCTCTCTCGACCTGCTCAACGCCTGGGTGATCTTCAGTCGGCGGGCCTTCAGATCAATGTCGCTGAGTTCAGGCGGTCTTTGTCGCCTGAAGGCCTTCCTGTCGCTTTGCTGCTTGGCCATCGTCTGAAACTTCTCCGCCATCTTTGCACGAGATGCTGCAGTGGTGGCAGCAGAGACGGGAAGCCTAGGTCTCGAGCTTCTCAATGGAGGGGAGATTTTTGGCGGAGGAGCAATGATATTTGCGCGAAGAGAAGGACTTTTCTCGCCGTTCGCGTTGGCAGGACCTCGGCCTCTATTGTTCGGACTTTTGATCTGGACAGGGGATCGAGGCTGCTTGCGGGGACTGTGGTGTCGACGATCCGAGGATGGGGATGGACTTGCCGGTTTGCGCCCTGACTCAAGCACTCGGAAAGGGAGCTGGTGAAGTGAGACCACAGTAGGAGGAGCTGTCGGGGAATTGGCCGCAGGTTCGGATGCTATACGCTGATGCCGCGTGCTTACGGGTATACGAGATTTGGCGTTGGCTTCTATCGTGTATTTTTGACTGCCGTTCCCTACTGTTGGTGAGGGGCTCTGACTCGCCTGTGATGGAAAAGCTCTCGACGGTGGCCCCGAGAAATCACTATTCGCTCGGCGGTGTACAGACCGCGTCGGAGGTTGAGTATCGCGAGTTGTCTTCGCGGGGTTTGCTGACTGAGCTGCCACAGGCGGCATCGGTGGTCCTAGCTGGTTCGACTGACCACGCTTGGTCTGAAACATGGGATTAGGGCTATGCATCGGAGAGCCTTCTGAGCCTCGGCGCCTACGAGCATTCTGAATGCCATAGCCTGGTGCTGCAGGGAGGTCGCTAGGCGCCGAGGGTACCTCACCGAATAATAGCCTTCGACCAGCAGCAGGTACCTCGGGATTGCTGATGACCTGACTCAACGCAGGAGCCGCTGACAGGCCCCTCGAGTGCATCGTGTTCTCCTGTGTCCCAGCCCGGAAGCCCATAGCACTACCAGATCGTCTAGCTGGCTCAGCAACCCTCGATGGTGGAGGCTTGACAGGGGGTTGGAAGGAATGTGATGTTTCGACGGAGGCATAAGGCATGGGACTAGCAGTCCTTGATGCGGGACGGGACATCTGTTGAGTAGGCAAAGGTGGAACATCGTCAGGAGAGGCGTCGAACCTGGCAACCAGATCCTTGAACGATGCCTTCCTCGATCTCAAGCCATTGGGCACCCCCGCAGCAGGCTTCGAACTCCCACCAACGAAAGTTCCATTCGGCAATGTCTGCGTGTTTATGGAAAGTTTGCGACCACCACCTCCGTTTCTGCTCCTGCCTGCCCTATCGTCGGAAGTGAAGCTGGTTTTTCGAGCGGTGACGGGTTGTGTTTCCAATGCTGGTTCAATGGGGGCGGTTCGGATAGCCTCTTGATGCAGCGATATCGGCGATGTGTTCGTGAAAGGGTCCTGATACTGGCGGTAGAACTCATGCGGGTCGCTTGACGCATCTTCGCTCGGCAGAGCATCTAACCTCGAGGCTGATCTGGCAGGGGTTGACACAGAAGAGGTCCGCGATCGTTGGGCTACAGGCTGGGATGGAGAGTAGGCCGTGGACGGGAGGAAAACAAGGGACCGGTTCGGCGATTGTATCTGCGATGCGGTGTTCCTAATCTGATCAGGCAGGTTTGTCTGCGACTGAGAGGACTGACGTCGATGATGTGCAGAATAGTAGTTGTGCTGGCCCGACACCGCTGAGGGCATCTTGGGAGGAAGCCTTCCTTCCTGGACGGTGGTGGTGTATGCTACCGCACAAATGCATTGCCCGAATCCAGCATGATCAACTCATCAGCTCCAAAGCCTCAGGTGTACTTTGTCTTTGAAAAGATATGGTCAGGCGATTCCTTCTCTTGAACCGAGCCCTTCTACGCAGTTGAATATGGCTGGCGTCCACGAGGGTATCTGGTCGGTTGTCACAGACTTAGATGAAGACCTCCTTTTGATTGGGCGACTCAAGGCAATCTGATGGGCTTGTACGGCGAGAGATTGTTCGACAGAGGTGTCGTCGCTTGCTGGACTGGCCAACGTTCCAAAGTGAGGTGACGGTGACGGAAACGGAAATGAAGAGTGCAGGCACAATTGCAGTCTGCTTTGTCGCCTCGGTCGGTGCTGAGCGCTGGGATACAGTTCTAGAACATGTGAGACGCAATATAGGTAGATGCGAATCAATATTCCGGGTTGTAGTGAATGTCACAAATGGATGTGGTGGTTAGGCTGCGGTCCGTGATGGTGTGTCGGTCGGGAGATGGTGAACTTGTCAATTGGCAACAGCCAGCTGCGGCCCCAGTGAGCAAGACCAAGCGCGGCACCGGCCCAGAACCACTTAAGTTTACTGCTAGCTACGGGTGGGATTCGCTGCTCCAGCAGGCACTGGCATTGGTCAACTGCACAACAGGCGAGGGCTGCCGATCTCATCTCAGTGGTGGAGGACAAGAACCGCTGCTTTCAATGATTCTTCGTCCTCAACATCGAACAAAGAATCGTTTTGATCACAACTAGCAACTATTCCGCAATTGTGCGCTCCAACGAGGCCACATTCTCTTACGTGTCAGGCACTGACACCTGGCGTCATGAAGTTGCAGGATGGTCCACGAAACTCTGAATTCTGATGTCTGAACTCTGGTCCGTTAACTATGCCCATTTCGTCCCAGACGTTGGAACCACACGCGTGCCGTCATCTGGAGCTGTCAACGCGCCCATGAGTCCACGACAGGCTTGCTCGGCGATTCATCCTTCAGGCTCAACCCCACCAAACACTCGCAATTTGCCGCTCTTATCGCCCAGGGTCGATTACACAGGTCGCAAACACGCTCGTCGCGAGCTCCTCGGTCTGCGCGACTTGCATGAGAGGGAGTACTGACCCATCTGATTTGGGACACTTCCACGGCTCTTTGAGACTGATTGCACTCGCGGCAAGAACATAGCACGCCACACTTTGTGAGCCTCAAACGTCAACTCATATCAGCGGGTTCGGGCTCGAGGCAAAGCACAAGCCAGAGAACTCCATCTCAATTTCCTCGACGGTTCAGGACCGATATCGTGTATCTCAACGACAGGGGTCGTGACTCCATTATTGATCAGGCATTTGCGCAATCGCGGAAAAGTCTTCCAGACGCTTCATCCTCGACAACGCCCCTACTCGGTCTTCATGTTTGTGTGACAAACGCGTTTACTCTTCATGTAAACAATTGCGCGCATGGCGAAGAAACGGAAACGCGCTGAAACAACGACGTCCAATCGCCCTACCAAGAAACCGAAATCCACCAATCACGATTCGGTCCGTCTGCAGGAAGCTTTTCTTCACCATGCCGTGCTGTCATCCTTCTACCCCAAAGTATGCACCTTGAGGAGTTATCTTCTTGCAAGCTTGCCAGCCACTTCTCGCGTGCGGAGACGTAAGCTGACACTTTTCCAAAACGACGAGACTGCTTCCCTTCTAGACACCTGCTTGGTGGGCGTGTTGAAGCAGTCTTCGCTTTCTGTGAAGGAGGCTCGCAAGCTTGAGTTTGTGACATTCACTCAAACTCAATATCGGGCTACCGGGGCCAATACCGGCCGAAGTCAACAACCCTGTATAGATGAGGTGGGCACATATGGCCAACATTGACTTCTCGAACACCTCGTTGACTTCTTTTCCAGATTGTGGACTTCGTCATCTGGTCCCTTTTCAAGGGTGACACAACGAAGGGTGGGCGCCAAAATCATGTTCTCTGCCATGGCCTCCAGAGAGGTGCAGTGCATGGAGATGGTGGGCGAGGACTGCCGACGTCGCTGCCTGGCATCGTTCAACGACATCCTAACGACAATCTGGCAGCCTTGAAAGCCGCCCCATGGTCCGATATTCTGCGACTACTCGGAACAGATGCCGATTTCATCTTCTCAAGTTTGCTCCTAGACTGCGGCATCTTCACCAGTCTGGAGGCAGGGAAAGACAACTATCTCCAATTCAGCGGAATTCCTATATCGGAGCTGCCTCAGCTTCAAAATGCTCGATCCAAACCGTCTAGATTTCGCAGCGTGGAGAGTCACGGCCTCGGTAGCATTCGCTTTATGAGACATCGAATGCTCTATGCGCGGCCCTCTTTGAACACATCTGGGCAGGTCAAGTTTGGGCTCCATCATACCCATATCCTGCAGAGAGTCCCGAAGATCACACAACAACGACAAGCAGTTCAGCTGCTGAAGTATGTGTTTCCACGACAATTCGGTCTCCACAGTGCCTTCACATCGAAGGTAGACCAGGACGAGAGAACTCAGAAACTCAAGGACTACACATTCCGAGAGCAGGAAATAAGCGGTAATCGAAAGGCATCCTTAACTGGAGCCCCGCGGCGCCTGCGAGGTGAGACCATTCGGCTTGTTCAGAAGCTCCATCGAAACCACCAAGCTTGCTCATACAGCCAAATTTTGAGACACTACTGTCCTCTTGTCTCTCTAGAGCAGGGGTCTTTCATGGTCCCAAGCAACGAGATCGGCTCTTCAGTGCCCAGCTCGGAGTCGCTCGTGACGCAGCTCTTGCTATCAGAAAGGATTCAATTGGAAAGTGACTTGCCTTGCAGCAAATACGACGGCGAGACTTCCTTCTTACATCACGCTACTCCTATAGCCAGGGTGTCCGCATTTTGTCGCGCGGCCATATCCCACCTGCTCCCTGCTGATTCCTTCGGACGCGGCCTGGAGGGTCAGAAGAATCGCGATAAGATTATGGGCACCATCAATGACTTCCTTGAAATGCGTCGATTTGAGTCCATAACGATGCATCAAGCTGTGCAAGGCCTTGAGGTTAGCTGCATCTCATGGCTCGTGAAACCTGGACAATTGAAAAAGAAAATGTGCCAGTCAGACTATGCGAAACGTTCGGAGATTCTGCACGACTTCGTGTATTATATCTTCGATTCCCTCCTGATACCAATCGTCAGAGCACATTTCTATGTTACGGAAAGCTCATCTCAACGACATCGTTTGTTCTATTTCCGCCAAGATGTGTGGCGCAAGCTGTCAGAACCGAGTTTAGCCGCTCTTAGATTGAGCATCTACGCGCCCATCAAGCCTGCCGAAGCACGCCACAAGCTACAATCCCGAGGGTTGGGGTACAGCCATCTAAGACTGCTTCCGAAAGATCAAGGAGCGAGGCCGATCACCAATCTGAAGCGCAAACAATTGAAAGCGGGCGCAGGGAAAAGAGTGCTGGGACAGAGCATCAACACGCAGCTCGCTCCTCTATTTAACGTTCTTAACTACGAACGGGCGCGAGAACCTTCTTCACTGGGATCTGCTCTGTTCTCGGTAGGAGATATTCATGACAGAGTGGCAGATTTCAGGAAAAGGATCCCAGCTGGGGCAAGATTGTTCTTTGCCAAGGTTGACATCAAATCCTGCTTTGACAGCATACCACAACAGCAACTGCTTCGAATGATCGAATGCGTGTTCTCCGAACAGTCGTACCGGACAACCAAACATGCTGAGTTGAAGTCGCTCGAACATGCAAGCTGGACCGGTGAGGACGGCGTGAAACGAAAGTTCGCAGGCGTCGCTCGGCCATCTGATGACAAGGCCGTTTTCTCGGAGATGTCGATCTCTGCAATTGCTGCGAAGAAACGACATGTGATATTTACCGACCAAGGACAGCAAAAGGTATGGAGTCGGGACTCGCTACTAGAACTTCTCAAGGGTCACATTGGAGACAGCATGGTCAAGATTGGGAAGCGGTACATGAAGCAAATCGACGGCATACCACAGGGCTCGGTTCTGAGCATTTTGCTTTGCAGCTATTTCTACGCCATGTTTGAACGAAATGAGCTGGGCTTCTTGCATCCCCAGTCATGCTTGCTGTTGCGGCTCATTGACGATTTTCTGCTGGTGACAACAGAAGACCAGCTGGCCCGACGCTTTCTGGAGGTAATGGCGCATGGTGATGGGCGGTATGGAATCCAGGTCAACCCCGAGAAGTCGCTAGTCAATTTCGATGTAGCGATCAGTGGTCACCGAGTACCTCAAATGCACGGCGAAACTGGATTCCCTTACTGTGGAATGAGGATCAATATTCAGACACTGGAATTCATGAAAGACCGGGAACGAAAGGACGGGCACGTCAGTAATTCTCTGACCGTCGAGACGAGCTCGAGACCCGGCAAGCTGCTGAGGAGGAAGGCCTTGTCCTCACTGAAGATCCAAATGCATGCCATGTTGCTCGACTTGTCGCTGAACGGCCGAGAACAGGTGGTATCGACCTTGTTCGGGAACTTCTCCGAGTCGGCAATGAAGATGCATCAATACCTGGCTGTGGTGGCAGCGACGAGGCGCCCATCGCAGAAGCTCATTAGAGGCGTCCTCGAAGATTTGATAACAGCAGGCTGGAAGATATGTCGGGCTAAAAACGGCGGTAGCCGTCAAGCCAAGCATCTAACCCGGACACAGATGTGTTGGATCGCAGCGGCAGCATTCGAGAGAGTGCTGGGGCGCAAGCAGAGCCAGTATAGAGACTTGTTAGTCTGGCTGAGAGGGCTTAGGGAAGCGTCGCAATTCAGCATGAACATGGAGCCGAGAAGCCTTGAACAGCTCGTCAAAGACAACGACCGAGTATTCTGTCGACATGTATACTGAGAGAGCACGGTGTTATGACAACGCATTGGTGGACTGGAATGTAGTTGACAACAACTGTGCTGTGCTTGACATGTGCGGGGGATTTCGTCGGCAGCGCCTGCAGTCTGGACTTGAACTTACCAGCCACCAGATAAATGCTCCTGCCTCACATATCTTTCGCCGCGCATTTCATCTCTTATTGACAGTCAACTCGTCGCACTCGATGCACGTCCACTGTCCTCCTTCTCTTCGACTGAACGACGTTACCAGTATATGATTACCTACCACACAGACACCCTCAACGATAATCCATCCCCACTCGGCCAAGCCTGGCTCGCCTGGCAGATCGGATCTAGAAAGTGTTCAGAATACCCTTTTGGAGAAACCCGCATTGATCGCTGTGAAACAGCCACACGGCTTCAGAGCACCCTCCTGCCTGTGATTTGCCCATCTGTAAGGTTCGAATATTCTGCAGAACCCGTCAGCGAACCCTTACACGGTAGACGCCTGTCCAACCTGCGACGCGGTCCCCTTGCGGTCTGAAACACACCCTCAAACCGCCCTTTGGCGAGTGCCATTAAGAAGCATCGCATATCGATAGCCCACCTCAAACGGCAGGATCGTCACGATTGCATCAAGAATTCCAAAAGCGTTCCGGGAAACCTTCGAACCAGTGTGGGTCATGGCGGACGTTGTCAATCCTTGAAACCTCCCCAATCGATGCCGCCCACGCCAAAGCAAAATCTTGCCAGCCACCCGTGCTTCACCAACTTTCCCACTCTTTTCCCCTCGGCCTTGTGGCGGTCGCAACATCGGTGCTACCATCCTCCGAATATGGCCCCCTTGCCCCGACCGCTGTCAGCCATTCAATTGACATGGAGGAGCCCCTAAGTCGGCAAGCTCTTAGCCATGCTTGGTATAGCTTCCCGCCTGGAGCCTCGCCAGCATCATGCCAACCCTCGACGATGTCAGCACTTTCTGCTCCTCCACCAATCGCCCATCCACCCTCGCCAGGGGTTGGACCAAAGCCACCATTGGAAAGTTGCCCACTTGGCTGCGCTCAAGCTCCGACTTTCGACTTACTGAATCTTGGAATCAACCAAGTCGTCGAGGTTGATAGTGACAATAATGGCCTCTGGGCCGTACCGACATTCGTTTTTCGCAGTCCACCGAAGCGACAACCACGCGGAATAGCAGTGTTCGCGCGAGAAAACATCGCCGCCAACAGCTTTCGCTCGCCGGAAACTACGTTCCCACCGTTGACCGCACACCTGCTCAAGATCTATTCACGAAAAGAGCACGACTGTTCCGACGTCAATGACTTTTCCTTGAAGTCAGCGCAGGGTGTAGACCTTGAGTTTCGCTCGCTTACTTCTCTTTCGAACATACCTACTACCTTTACGATGACCACGACCGTCACCGAAGCTCCGGGCTCGCCTCCCGAGCTGGCGGACTCTCGATCCTCGAAATCGTCCTCGCACTCCTCGACCTTTTCTAGCCCAGATGATAGCCTGGAATCCGACATCACCAACTTCGAAGAGATTGGGCTGGACGATGACAAACACAGCCCTCCGCGGATGGGCCATTCGCGTAACGTTTCCATGCAGTCCGTCGGCTCGCATCATGAATTGATGAAGGCGAGAGAGACGAGTTCCGGAGAGAGGAGATCAGCTCTCCCACAAATACAGACCAAAGTCAGGGAATCAGGGCCCCGGCAGGACTCTGCACCACCAAGGGTCAACAGCTCGAAAATGGCAGCCTTGAAGCGTGGCTTCACCACTCCGGAATCATTCTTCCCTCCAAATAATATGAGGACTCGGTCGTCCTCTCCCCCCAGTAGAAGGCATCCAGCCTCCACCTCCACCCCCTCTCTCAGTGCTGGTGGACTTCGACCTCTTCCTCAATTTTCGAATTCATCACTGGGGCTACCATCCAGGCGTGCGTCATGGCAGCCGCAGAGGAAGACCGTCAAAGAACTAGAGGCCGAGTACCATGACTCCGACGATGACTTGCCTGATGACGCCAGCCTCTGGAACGTTCCCCTGTCTCCTCATCCATCAGGGCATCGGTCACATCGTTCTAGCTTTCGCGGAAGCCCCGACAGATATCAATCAGCGCCCAGTCCACGTCCTATTCCTCTAGAACATGCCAGAACAGCACCAGACATGCCTCCGCGGCCGTCTTTGCACCCGCAGCAAAACCTACCAAAGAACCGGCCGCCCCCGCCAAGGTCTGTCTCACTCACGCCGGCCACATCTAACCCTTCTTCGCCTCGCAAAGGCGGCTTTGCGTTGAAGAACAGGACAAAGTCGTGGAACATCGCCATGGCTGATCTTAGTGAGGAAGCCAAAATCATTACAGAAGCGCTGGAATTTCACGCCGAGGCAAGGCAGGAAGAACGACTTGAGAGGATGCAGGGTGGCTCGTCACGGGAGAGTTTAGATACTCCGACTGATCGTAGCTCGCGGGCATCGTCCATCCAGCTTCCCCCAATACAGAAAAGCGCACTCGACTTCATGCCAATCTCGAAGGAGAAAGAAGCCATTCTCTCCCGAACAAGACCTTCATGGTTACCACCCAAAGACCCGAAGGAGGAAAAGAAGCATCTTAAGGAGTATCAACGGATGATGGCCGCCTCCATCGAAGCAGAAAAGAAACGTCGCTCCAAGCTGCAGGTTCAGCAATGCGAAAAGGACGACACGAAGGAGGCTTTGAATCGAATTTGGCAGTACTACATTGACGAGACAACTGATATCACGACCATTGATAAACGAGTCAATGACCTTTGTTGGCGCGGAATTAGTCCTAATCTCCGCGGAAAGGTGTGGCAGAGGGCAATAGGGAACCCTTTGGGCCTCACCGTGCAGAGCTACGAAAAAGCCCTGAAACGAGCGAAGCAGATAAAACAGCGCACCAGCGACCAGCTGGACCAAGATGAGAAGAGTATGGGACGGTGGTTCGTCGATATTGAACGTGACGCAGAGACGGCTTTCCCGGAGCTCAACTTGTTCCAAAGGCAGGCACCTTTATGGCAAGATTTGGTGGATGTTTGTGAAGCGTACGCATGTTACCGGAGCGATGTGGGATACATCTACGGCATCCAACTCATGGCCGCATTACTGCTCTTGCAGCTGTCGACACCCGCAGAGGCCTTTATCCTCCTCGCAAATTGTCTCAATCGCGCTGTGCCGTCAGCATTTCAGACCGACGAACCTACGACGACAAGTCGGACATATAATCTCGCCGTCTCCACCCTCGGGATCAAGCACCCCCGTCTCCACGAATACTTGTTCGGCTCCCTCGAACAAGGCGGTCTGGGGTTCCGTGGAGAAGAAGTCTTCGAACCTATGCTTCGGACCATTTTCTGCAACGGTCTTGACGTCGATCGGCTTTGTCGCGTTTGGGACATATGGATATTTGAGGGCGATCGGACCCTGGTCAATGCAGCCGTGGCCGTCCTTGGCAGTCTTATGCCGCAACTCTTTAATATGGAAGGCAACGTCGACCTGAAAAGGCGTAATGTCCAGGAGATGCTGGGATGGGGTCCCTTCAATCGTCTGCCTCAATCTGGTCATTGGAATTTTCAATCCGTCGGCGACGAGGAAAAGTTCGTCGAGGAGATCAGACTTGCAGGAACGCTCGACTATACGGGCAAGTAAATAATAATGACCGAATTGTACACAGTTTGTACAGATGAATATTCAACAGGTGGCGCTTGGTTTGGTTAAGCTACATTGACGGTCGTCACCATCAGTTCTTTTCGAGATAAGGCAAGGCATATGTCGCTGCTGCAGTCAATACAGATCAGGATTGCCTGAGTATGTAGTTACAATTGGTCTGCGCTCTCTTGACCCGGCCTTGAGCTCGCCTTGCGGAAGCACGACCCAAATTGAAGCATTTGTCTACCTTTCTCAGCCATGCCTTTCCTCCCGATGATCTCTTCTCCGTTGAACGCGAAATTCTGATCTGCTCACCACTGTCAACTCATGCTGTGTCAATCGTACGAATCCCTGTTTGCGCAGCGGCGAGTGGCAGAGAACGAACTCCCCGAGCTCAAACCTTTTGCTAATCTCGATCGAGAGGCTGTCTACGGTCCACATATGATGGTATTTCCTCATCTATCATATGATAGCGCTTGCATAGACATGCTTCGGACGCAACGCTTGCTGGCTACCTATGTACTGTGCCTGCTCGTCCGTCACAGCGTCCATCTCACGTGCGACATTGTTCCATTCTTCTCTTGGGCATAATCGTTTTGGTATTGGATTGCAATGCCCACTTTCTTCACTGGGAGCATGCTTGGTCTAGTTTACACCTTCAGAACCAATTATCGGATGCATCCTGCTTCGACGGCAGAAGCCTCCCTTCTTGTAATCTATGGGTACTCGGGTTACCAGCTCAGACCCGGCTTCCTCGAAATCGATCAGTCTCGCATCACCCGAACGTCCGACTATTGGGTTTGGCTATCAATCGCGTTGCGTACCAACTCCAGATTTACAACTTGGCCTTTAATCCTCGGACCCAAGCTTCGCCGTAGCCTTCCGATCCCAACTGCTCTTCGGTCCACAATCGATCCTGGACTTCTAGTTCTAGTATCTTCGTGTTGACATATGATGGGTTCAATTGATCGAGAGATGTGACGCCCATACATCTGAGCGTTGTTTCGATCTCTTCAGATAGGACTGGAAGAACACGTTAGCTGACAAGGGAAGATATTGTCTTTGGGTTGGGGACAAGAACAAGCACTCACGCTGTATCACTCTGCTGACACCTTCATCTCCCATCGAACAGCTGTACATGAACGGACGCCCTAAGCCGACACCCTTTGCGCCTAGGCAGAGAGCTTTAATCACGTCCGCTCCTCTTCTCACACCTCCATCGAGGTAGACCTCGGCTTTCTGGAGCAACTCAGGGTAGAACTTTCTTATTTCGAGCAAAGTCTTTATCGAGGACGGGGCGTCATCGCATTGTCTTCCTCCATGGTTGGACAGGTAGATGCCATCCACGCCGTAGGTGTACACAGCCAATGCCGCGTCCTCTGCTGTTTGGATCCCCTTGAGCAGAATCGGTCCGGCGTCGTTGCGGCCTTTGGCCCAGGCCTCTCGGATCCAAGGCAGATCATCCCAATTCAGTGTGCTTGAATGGTGGCCTCTCAATGGTGGTGCGTCCGGATCGTCTTCGTCGGCGGGCTTATACCATTCCGTCAGGACGGTATTATCTCCCGACGAAGTGGCCAACTCGGCGCGATACCGTTCGTCTTCCTCCCGCTTTCCCACCACCGGCGTGTCCACCGTGATCACCAAGGCCTTGTAACCCAAATCCCTTGCCATGGTGACTAATTTGCTCGTTTGCTCCTTTTCATGTGCCACGTAAAGCTGGAACCACAACTGCCCACCCTCATCCGCGGAGAAGCCTCGAAACTTCACATTCTTCTTCTCCGCCGTCAAACATTCCATCAGCTCGTCATGCGGGACCGTCGAATACGTGCTTGGACAATATGGGATTCCCCACCTGGCGGAGCCCCTCGCGAGACACAACTCGCCATCCTCATGCACGAGCCTTGCCCTCGCGGCGGGCGCAATGAAGAACGGTAGCCGGAATTTGCTGCCCAGCATCTTCCGTGTCATTTCCACGCGCCGCACGTTGCGCATGATCCTAGGTCGCAAGCCCACTTTCTTCCAGTCGCCGTGGTTGGTTTTCAGCGAGTACAGGCTATCCGCCGCGGAGGAGAAGTAAACGTAAGAGGCCTTATTGATGATTCTCGTGGCGGCTTTTTCCACATCGTCAAGGTTCATGCAATGCGAGAGCGGGATTCGCGCGGTCTGGTCCAGGTCTCTTACAACTTGCGGTTGAGATGGTGACGAGACGGTCGCAGGATCCACGCTGCCGAGATGTTTCTCTTTGGGGAGAGAGCGCTCGATCGTGCCGGGCGGGTGGATGGGCTCGTACATGGCGGTGGCGTCCTTGCCGCCATATTGCAGCAGGATCTGGCTGCCGCCGGGGTGTTTTTCCAGATAGTCGGTCACATCGTAGACTTTGCCGGCGACGATGACCCAGCAGCTGTCCTTGGAGGCGTGCGTGCTGACTTCATTGCCGTTGAGCATCTTGCTGTCGGACATGGTCGCGTTCCGAGGGGCGATGTGATGGTCTATGTTCTAATCAAGTCTATGTGCCGCCGAGAAGGTGGGAACGGGGCAAGAAGGGCAATTGTCGCGATCATTATCAATGGGGAAGGCTGGATTGGGTGCCTCGGACAAAATTCCGTCGTGGCCGTCCCCAACCGGGTGGGATCCGAGGTGAAGAGGCACCAAAACGTCGCTGCTTCCCCGCATCGCGTGCGACAAGAAGGCCGGGGGGCAATCCAAGGCTCACCAGGCTGAGGGGTAAGGGGTGCTCCCAAACAAAATCAGATAGAGTTCTATTGTATATCATTCGTTCACAGTGTCCAGGCATGAAGAGATGCTGCTGCACTCCAACTCCTCGCTGCTGTCGCAACCTGAATTGTTAAGATCTCAAACATTTCTCCCTGGCGATCCCGTAAGGTCTGGGGCAGTTCTCCCCAACGGCGTGCTCCGTTCACAAGTGGCCACGAGCTGCCCAGCGGGGCGGCAGGAGTAGGACCTTGAGCCAAATGCTCTTCCCGGACCTCGAAGAAAGGAACCGTAGCCCTTGTCGCCACGGTCGACCGTGTGGCTCCCAAACGGCCTCGCCATTGCAGCATTGTGAACACCAGAACTCCCGGCTTGAGCAAAGCCAGCACCCAGCGGCAGCGGTCGGAATGCGACCACTTCGTGCCAGAAGTCAAAAAGTATGGAGCAGGACTTTACGGACATTTCTGGATTCAAACCGCAGCATAAAATAATAATCGACCTACATCTCATCTGGCTCGGAAGCGACCCGGGTTACAACGTGCTGGGGAGAAAGTGGTAGGATTTGTTCGTGGCACAATGCTGTGAACCGGCGGAGGGTTTCCGCACGAAGACCACTGATACGGGATATTGCAGCCCACGCGGTCATTGTGACCTTCTCCCTGCCAAATATCATACAAATAACGCCTGGATAGACCATGTACAGGCTCTGCGACTCGCTGAAACAGAGTCCTGACATGGGTGTTGCTTTGCCAGCCATTGTTCACCTGTTTGTGAAGGGTATAGTAGGAGAAACGCTTGAGGTGTTTCTGCTACACGTCGGCGTCGTAGTTGGACCACTTCTGCATGTTGTAGACTCGAAGCCACTTTGGCAGTCAGCAGAGAGACTCGACCAAGCGTCACCTTTAGACTTCGCTCCTAGATGCTTGACGACAGCCTCGTTGGCGCATCAGCGACGATAACAGCGCGCCCTTGCTTTAGCTGTATCTCTTCTCACCGCATCATCGATTGAAGCCGAGGGAGTTCTCAGACCAGGAGAGAGCGTGAACCGGGGTTAGTACTGCCTCTCGCGAAAAAAATGGTGAACCGGACATAATAACATGAGGAAGTGCCAGTTGGGCTCCAGCCGTCAGCAACATACAGCAAAGGCTGGGCAGCACTAGGCGAGATTAGTCCCATTCCATATCTCCGAATTCGGCCGAAGCCAGGGGCGGCCTCGCAGCTCACCTTTCCCCTGTGCTTTGTTGCTCATTTCAACATCGCAAAAGCTGACACTGCGATCGAAATTTGCTGGGGCCTGCTACTCTTAACTATGATCCCGCAGTGACTGTCCCCAGAAATGGTGGGTAGTAGTCCGTCCTTTGCCACTGAACGTGAACACGAACGGCAAATTACTTGGCCTCGTATTTATTCAGCTCGAGGTCCCCCGCCCTTCAACAACTTGAACTCATTCTGATCGACTGCAGCGTAAACGCGTTGCGATCCGGACTCTCGAGCTATATAGGACGAGGCAGGAGACAATATCAGCTCTGCCCAGGCACTGATTAAAATCTCTGGACCACTCAATCTTTGCTCTGATCAATCAATCGACTTTCGATATTCCGGGTGTCGGAAGCTGTGAAATGGTCCATCTAATCTTGACCGGCGTGACTGGCTTGGTCGGTGGATCTGTATTGTCTCATATACTATCTCTTCCACCAACATCTAAACCAGTCATCGACAAAGTATCCATCCTTACCCGCTCAACCTCGATACCCTGGCTGTCCGCAACACCTCCAGCAGGAACCCCAAATGCCAACAAGCACACGCAGATCGAAGTGATCGAACACAAAGACTTCAACACATATCCGCCCGAGCTGCTGAAGAAGCTCGAGGGCGCAGATGCATGCATCTGGTCGTTGGGAATCAGTCAGAACGCTGTCACCAAGGACGAGTATGTGAAGATTACGAAGGAATACTCGGTCGAAGCAGCAAAGGCATTTTCCTCGTTACGAGCGTCGAACTCGACCTCGGATGACCCTGATGCGAAGAAATTCAAGTTCATATACGTTTCCGGCGAAGGGGCGAATCTGCATCCCGGGATGTTCACTCCATTATTCGGCCGGGTGAAGGGCGAGACGGAGCGAGCTCTGCTTGAAGTTTCCAAGACGACAAAGTACTCGCCTTTGCTTTCGGTATACTCTGTCCGGCCCGCGGCAGTGGATGGGACGAATCAGCCATGGATCTGGAAGGAAGTTCTTAACACGAAGAGGACTGCTTTCCAGCGCTTTTACCTGCCTACCTTGCTGTACCCGATCAGATGGGGTTGGACTGGTCATGCATTCCACAGTCCGACGGAGGAGCTGGGGAGAGTTCTTGTTGAGATGGCTGTGAGTGAGCACAGAGAGCCGTTCGAGGTTGGGGACGGAGTGGATGCGGAATCTGAGGGGCGGACACTAGGAAATAAACGCTTGAGGATGCTGGAAAAAGGGCAGGGTTGGTGGAAGTGAAGAAATGGGCGAGAGCAAGGTACTCTCAAGCTGCTCTGCGGCTGTTGCCTTGTTTCAACAAGATCACAGCATTTTTTACTGTTCATCGTTGCCGTGGAGGATCGGCGTAGACGATAGTCAAGCCCTTATCTCTCCCGTGGCCTAACATCGCTCACGGGACGATCGAACTCTTTTGTCCAATCCAGCATGAAATTATCCGAATCTTGCTGGTCCTCCCAGTACCTTTGATCTTGGTTTCGAATCCGGCAGATCCCCCTCTCGACCAATCCCACCCTTTGTCATAGTATTTGTTGCACGTCCAGAGGGTGAAGAGAAGGTAACAGATTTCAACTTCGGCTTCAGTAGTCCCGAATTTTGTGGTAATGTCTTTGCGAATGAAGGAAGCATCTACCAGCAATAGATATAAGCAAGCCTTGAGGTCGAAACTCAAGGCATCGATCCCGGGATCTGGGCGCACGCGTAGATGCTCGGATGATTCGAGACCGATGAGGCTTGTCGAAAAGGCAGTGGCGAAGCCATCGATAAGGATTCGCCCGCCATCCACTTTGTCATATGGGCCTTGGACCGCATTTACTAACACCTCCGCGATCTGTGGGCGGTACTTCGGTGAGATGGGAACTCAACGAGATTGCCTTGAATCTTCCTATCTCTTTGTCTTCATCTGTCCAATAGCCGATCTTGAAGATGCCAGAATGCTTGGTCGAAACTTCCAATTGAGAGCACAGTGGACAAAAGGATGGCAGCCAGACCGGAATATTGACGACTTTGCATCAATGGCGGCCCCCAAAAGAGTAGTCTTGTTCCTTTTTCCAGTGCCCACGGTCATACTTGTACAAGGTTAGACCCAGTACTTGACCCCGACTACCTTGAAACTGTTCCTCGAGCTCTTTGAGTGTCCGGTTCACAGTTTCATCATTCTCGACTTTATTTTGAACTGTGTAGTGAGCTCGGAAGCTGTGGTCTTGTTGGCTAAGAAACGGCTTCCACTGCTGCTTCAGCTTTTCGAAGATGCTCTTCGCCTGACCCGATTGGTCAACAACCTGAATGCCCACGCCCTGTCTCATTCGAAATGCCTCGTTCGCATTGATGGAGAACGGACTCTGTGATGCTGCAAGACTCGTAACATCCTGCGTGATTCGGGGCAATTGTGATCCTGGAAGAGCACGAAACAGGGCGATATGAGCGTCGAGCTTGTTCAGGTTGGGTGGGAAATATCGTTTTCGAAGTGCCGTCATCGACTTGTGGTGCTCTTCGTCGGTATGCAACGTGAGCACGTAGCTTTCCTCGTGATCATTGCCAGTTCGTGCCTTGTGCTCGTCCTTTCTCTGATACGTTTGGGCAGTGTAGGGTCCCGACTGCTGCGCGTACGGTGCATGCTGGGCGTTCGCCATCGCCAGAGGCTTCTTCAGACTTCGAACCGCAAGTGCTCTGCTCATTGCACCCTCGCAAGGTATGAACGCCGAGTTGAGAAGGAAGTAGCTCTGATGCTGGGCTGAACCAACTGTGGATATCATACCCAGTATCACGTCATGACTTGTAAATTTGGTGCCCGCCGAGCTCTTGCCCGCTCACGGTTTGGAGTCGCTGGTTGTTAGCATCGTCTCAAATCAAATGATTTTGCGTGCCTCCGTGACATTACGAACGTTGAATCTTGCCAGATCTCTACTTCCACACCCGATATGCCGGAATGGATGAGCAACAAGCTTAGAAGAACGAATTTTGCTGTTTTCTGATGCGTTGCTCACGGCTGGAAAGACTCAAGTGGGCGCACTTTTCAAACAGCGGAATTCTGAATCAAGGAAGCATATGCAAGCACTATGACATACCACGTTGAATCGTGCAAAAAATGCAAGGTAAGGAAAGGGGTGGTAAGAAGATGAGCCTCAGCCTCCAGCGACGCATGGCACCACGAAAAGCAAAACCTGAAATCTCCCTTACAAGTCACTCGCTCCCGTCCTTCTCGCCGATGCTTTGTGTCAATCAGCGTTACGCTTTTGCCTTCCTAACAATGGTCTCTTCAAGCTAGGAGCGGAAATCGATTCGATACTAGAACATGACAGCTCTCTGTTCTTTATTTGCTGAACTCATAAGGCCTTCCAGGCCCACCGAGCGTATTGCGTATTCCAGGAGCTCGGGCCGGAACGACAAAGTCCTGGAGCAGGAGTTGCGGTATTGACGAGCGTCGGCGACTTGCGAGACAAATCGTTTAATAAGGGCCTCTTTCCGCCAAGCTGCTCCAGGGTTGAACTTGCGCTGATGCTGTTGGTCAGGGTATAAAGAGACAGCATGGTGGCTTCACGCTTTGATATCTGCCTCACCAACATACCACCTTCATTATTCTCTGTTTCTTCATACGATCCCAAGACATTGTCTCTGTTTTTCAGCCCGACCTGTTTGATTCCATTATCTAGTCCTCCAATATGGCTCTCCGCGGTCTCAAGCTCTTCTTGCAATTTGTACACTCCGGCCCTTCCTCGACATGACTGAGCTAACTCTAGGAAGACTGCCCTGACCGCCGCTCTCACCTCCATCTACTTGTTCACTCCCAACGGTGTATCAACTGCGAAGCAACTTCACACACGGACACCTTCCGAAGTGACACAACTCTCCACTCGCACCTGGGCGATCTGGACCGCGCTCGTCGCTGCAATCCGACTGTCCGCAGCGGGCGACTTGGAGAACGGGCGCCTATACTTCCTGGCCTGGTTCACGTTGGCAATTGCGGTGTGGTTCTGGACGGCTGAGTTTCTCCTGTACAAGACGGTTTCTTTGGAGGCGGCATGGTTTCCAATGGCGATTGATGGGGTAGCTTTTTTGTACATGTCCTATGTTGGGGTGAGAGGTTCTTGACCTCCTTGGACGAGTACTTGCGGAGTGTGGGAGTGATTAGACCTCGACACTCGACCGCGAGAGACATGCGTAGCCAGCAAATCAGATTCAGAAAAGAGGCGGCCAGATTTGAGGAGTATAGACTATTCATTCATTCATCATTCATGCTCATGTACACCGTCTGCGGGTATCTATCGCGAAGCAGACACGCTTGCTCCATCGCTGTATCCCTCTCTATAGGCGGATCAATTCGAGACCACATCATGACATACCCAATCCGAACAGCAGCGCCGCCAACGTAACGCAAACTGTTACCAGGAGGCCATTTCTATCCACCTCCGCCATCGGCGCCCCAATCGACACTCCACTGCTTGTCGCGGCGGGCGTGTTTACTGGAGTAATTCCACCCGTGCTGGTCGGAGTTCCTCCGGTGACACCCCTTGTCGCTGCAAGCTCGTCGAAGCCGCTCTGTCCGCCGCTTCGTTCGGCAAAGACATTCTGCTTGAAGTAGAAGTTGTCGTCTCCCACGACATTGCCCGCAGGCCAATATTCGCACACAAGATATATCCCGTCGAGCCCATTCTTGCCGTTGCAATCCGTCCAGCCACACCCGGTTGCTTGCGTGCCTTGCCAGACGAGTTGTGTGAAGTGTCCAGTCGCCTCGGTGAAGCCTGTGGGATCTGTGCTTGAGAAATCGTACATTGAACGCTCATTGCCCCAAGCATCGACCGACTCTATCACGTCAGGATACCCTCGCGCCAGGTTCTCGCCATAGGGACCGTGCGAATGCTCCCAGACACAATTTTCCGAGTAGGATTGTGCATATGTTGCCAGCGTCTCGTTCCAGTATATGTACCCCGCGGAATGCTCGTAGCGGAAGGTGTTTGTCGAGTTGAGGATTGATTCGCGGAAGTTAAGGGAGTTCGTATATTGAGCAGAGACGGGAGTTGTGGAGGCTGCGGCTGTGAATGTTTGTGTGACTGTCGTACCGATTACTGTGACGGTTTCTTGGGCGAGGACGAGGCTAGGCAGGAGGAAGAGGATGACTGAGAGGAAGCGCGTCGTGATCATTTTCGAGCCAGTGATATGATATTATTTCTAAGATGATTGTTCTGGAAAACAGCTCTTGCTATAACGACATGGTATGTTCTTTCCAGTAAGTGCCGTCTTTGGCGTGTTTCGAGTTTGGAAGTTTCTTTCTCCAACGCGTTGTGTTCGAGGCTGAGCGACAGACAGAACGAGAGATTGAAGTAGAATGAACGAGCGGACAAGGCGGATCACAAGAACTCAACAAACCATTACAGATTGACAGCTTGACAGGAGATATATGTCAGTATTGAGGCGTAGTCGACCTCAAGACTGCTTGCGAATCAAGGCATCCAGCCTGCGCTTGCGCCCAAGCTAACCTGGAGGTTGGAGAGAAGACGGAAGTCCTGATGACGAGTGGCTCACAAGCGATCGGGTGGTCAGCTGCAACGTCACCCGGGGTTTAGATGGCCTCCAGCAAAGCCGATAGGTGCGTTTACACCCGGAGGCCATGTGGAGGCTCATGCATAAGCGGCGCTCGTAACGGCCGATGACCGCCGTGGCAGGCTTGGGTATATTAATAGAGAGAAACTCAAAGACCTCTTCTCAGCTCCAGGATAATAATAAAGAGAGCACCGACTTACCAAGCTGCCATCCTTGAGCGGACAAGCATGACTGTCACCGCGTTCTCTCGCAGGTAGGTTACAACGAGGTCTGCAGGCGTTCAAGATCGAGGAAGGCATGGAGTACTAGCTTGCCCTCGTTCCGCAGATAGAGCATGAGGCGACCAAACAGCACCAAGAGACAAGGAAAGAAAGGGAAGCTGCGATGGGAGGCTCCTGCCTCAAGTTGATGGCCATGCGGCTTCCCGCATCACAGTCGACGGAGAGCGTTATGAGCAAACATGATATTCACTTTCCTTTGTCTAATCACGGCTGTGATTGAAACGTCCTTTCCCTTCGCCATGTCACCCCTTTCTCTTCCTATCTGTGCTCCCATCGCTTTGTAGGAGGATAAAGCAGCAACTTCAGCCGTATTTATCTCCTCCTAGACGCTATGAGCGTACTCTGAGGCTGTTGAGTTTACCCTTGGATGGTTGCAGACATGGGTCCCAGGAAGTCGAAGAGAACGAAGCCGAAGGGCAAAGGCAAAGGCAAGGAGAAGAATGAATCCAGTTCTGGTGAGCTTTCTTGGATGAGAAAATACCCCTTCTTCGAATCTCACAATCGTTGACGGCAACCTCAGATCACCTAGAATCAGTGGCCGCGGACGCCATCGAAGAAGAACAAGAAGACACGACAGCAGGCTCCGTTGATATCTCGGCGACAGAGACACCCGCCTCCGACACCATCTCAAGATTGCACAGCAAGAAACGTCGAAACAAGAAGAAAAGCCCATCGGCCAATCTATCCGGCATACCAGAGCCAATTCGACCCAAAGAGGACCCCCTCGAACCTGTCACCAAAGCGCCTCCACCATCCGCAGAGACGACATTTGACCCGAAAGAGAATGCTTTACATGACCCAAACTCCACAAGAATCCCGAAAGAACACATTCTGGCCATCTTCCCGACAGAGGCTTCATGGCGCGAGGTCCACAAGACAGCGGTCATGCACAACAATTTCGCACGCAGACGCATCGTCACTTATGTACTTTTTCACTCGGCAATCAGAAACGTCGAGATGCCACACGTCCTTGAGAAGGGTGAGCTCCTCGAGCAAGACCAATGGCCGTACAGCGCTATTCCCGAGGACGTCAGACAGAATCGTGTTGCATGGCTCAAATGGATGACCGATCTCGACGAGGCAATCTCCAACGCCATTATTCAATCGAATTGGATGCTCCTTCTAGACCGCGAGTACAAAGCCACTGCACCGGTCTGGAAGAGATTCTATGACCTGATCCACCAGCTAGACGAAGCGAAGAAAGCCTGCGAGTTCACCTTCATGGTCATGCCCCCACAAAAAGTCCTGAATCAGCTGGCTGAGATGGAGGTCACAATGGCCATGTGGAACCGGAGACGCCATTTCCTGCAGCGTGCGACTATCGTTGGTAGAGCATGGGAGGCCAAGCTTCACCGACCTCCGCCTCCGTGGATCGACTGGAATATCGTATTGACGGATATCTTGCGAGCAGCCGGCGTCGAGCCCCTTGCTGGCATGTCGTTGAATGACGAGGTTGAAGGTGAATACGAGAGCGGACACGTCTCGGAGCTGGAAGACACGGAGAGCGAAGAAGAGTTCGACCTGTGAATGCTCCATAAGGACGCGAGGCGGTATATGCCCAAGGCTGTGAAGCAAGAACTGCTGGCGACGGTAATCGCACAGGCATCAGATGGTGCGCAGGAAGAAGAAAAACCAGCTTCACATAGACATTCGGAACGATCGGAGCTCAAGAGATAGACCCTCAAAAATGGCAGCAAGAGCGGTGCAAACATAGAGAGACAATGCCAGAATGTTCATCAACCTCATTCCGATCATGTCCTACATCAGCACACATCCATCTCCTTTAAGTTTCCCTTCCACACTTTTTTTGAGCATCAACCAATCACTCCTTCGTTCTGCAAACTCGATCACCTCCTCAATAGTGAACACGCCCTGATATCTATCCTGATCCGCAATAATAGTACTCATCTCCCGCACATCCCGGTCGCTGGTCCCCTCGATGAGATAGATCTGCGCCAACGACCGCAACGCTGTGAAATAGCTCGCCAGGTCCGGGTTCTTGAAGCTGGCAATGAACTGCGAGTACGCCATTAGATCAGACAGAAGGTTCAGCGAGCCGGCGCAGGAGATCCGCTGGCGCTTGATGTGTTTCGTCAGGGTGGTGAATAGACGGAGGCCGACTTCTGTCGTGAATACATCGAGAAGCGTCTTCTCCGTTGCACCGGTGAGCATGCTGGTGTGGTGACCGACGAGTTTGATCACGCGCTGAGCCGTCGAGGTGGGTTGGCCGGAGAAATCCATCACGGGGAGCTTGTTAGCTACGCCGGCAGGCCGACCGGCGACGCCGTTGAGGATCGAGCCCATGGTGTTAGCATGCTGCGTGGTATTGGTGTTCTGCAGGGCGAGTTCGGGATAGAAGTCTGTAGGCAGTTGAGTGGTGGCGCAGATGTACTCCACCTCGTCCATGAGTACATCGATGCCCTTGCCCAGCCCTGCAGCCACTCGTTCGTCAAGCATGGCCTCGAACTTGCGCTTCTCCTTCACGTTCACATCGAGGAAGTCATCACGATTCGAGATGCGCAGTCGGACAAGCTCGGACTCGTAGAAGACGTCGAGCATCTGCTGGATCAAGTCGCCTACGTTGACCAGCTCGAGAAATGTCGCCAGGGGCGCCACTTGGACGGCCGCGGCGCTGCTAGTCTCTGTCTCGCGAGGTGAGTAGTGTGATAGGTGGTCGATCGCCTTGTCAAAGCCGGTCTTGACATGACGAATGCCCACGGTCTGGACCAGCAAGATGAAGATGGCCGAGCATTGCGTCCGTGCAGCCTGTCCTGGATCGCCTCCAAGGACGATGAACTGCGAAGCGCGGTCTAAGGAAGACTTGGCGGCATGCACTAAATTGAGAGCAACCTCGAGGGAGAACAAAGATCGGATGTTGTCGAGCTTCGAGTTCATCAATGCAGCCTTTGCTGCCAATTCATCGGTGGGCGCTTCATCTGGGATAGCTGGGGTCGGTGCTCGAGGGCCGACTGGGATGGGGGTGGACGGCCTGGACGGTGTAGCGGTGTCAAGATTGGTCTTCTTTGTAGGCGTCTTGTTGGCTTGAGCTCCAGAAAAGCTGGGAAGGATGTTAACCGGCATCATGAGCACTTGCTTGAATGATGACATGAAGTCCTTCTTGTCTGCTTGTCGATTGACATTGGACATGAGGAAGTTTTCTGTCGACGCTGCTTGCTCGGACAACGCTCGATCCCACTGCTCGACCTCCGAATCAGCCTTCTGTCGGAAGAATGCTAGCTCCTCCTCGAGGTATGTCTCTAAATGAGGTGCAAAGATCTGGGCTCCGATCGCATTGCAACGGGCTATGGTGGCCTCGTCCGCATTGCCGGAGAGGACAGCGCCTTCGATAAACTGTTTCGTTGCCTGAAATGTCCCTGAAATGATCCGCAAGTACATCGACGTTCCCCGAGCTTGAGCATCCTTGAATAACTCCGACAGAAATGGGCCAAGAATCTCCTTAGCGACTTCTTCAAGCAGGAGAAGAGACACCTCGTTGGCATTGGGGAAGACGGCTTGAACGATGCCGTTCTCCTGAATGAGGGCGTTTCCCAGCCTCTCGAAGTAAGCTTGCACCCTCTCGAGCGACAATTGACCATATCCCAAGGAATAGTCGATGCAGTCTGAGACTGACCCGAGCTCGCCCTTCTGATTTATGATCTTGTTGTCGTGTAAGAACAGGTCTATCCCACTCTTGCCCCCGTTCAGGGTATGCATGACTTTTGCATACTGGCGCATTCTACCCTGAATATCCTTAAACTCGTAGCCTTTTCGGAATTCTAGCAGAGCCGCAGTGTCGAACCTCTCAAATGCCTCCGTTATCTGTTGCTCCCGCCTGCCTGATCCAGGAGAAAAATCACTGGTGGAGAAAGTTCGAACATTGATCAAAAGGCGGGCTTGTTGGTCCGGTAGACTGAAATCTCTGAATACCCGGGACTGCATAAGGTCATACGTTGTGAGTAGATCGAGGTAAAAGGGAGCGAGAAGTTTGTAGATTTTGCCATATTCCTGTCGTGCGTGGCCCCGAATAGATCGAACTCGAGAAAATACCGTCAAGGGCGCATCTGGATCCATAGGGACCTCTGAAGGTGCTGTGGTCCGCGGACTTGATATTTCGGCCACGTCGAAACCATCTGCCACGGCGAGTCGAGGCCGCAAAGGCGAAAGCAGGTTTGGTTGTCGTGTCTGGTGAGCAGGAGAGGCGTCGACGTCAAACAGGACTTCTGGCCTGCCCTTCCCGTTCACGAGGTTGTGGTCTATCGTACTCTTCCTTCGACCGGGGGTTGTAGGTGTCTTCGGTAGCTCGGCTCTTCGCCTTGCCTCAGCGTCGTTCCAGCAGCCCATGATCCTCAATCTTTTGACCCATCTTGCGTCATCGTATACCATCTCATGCATGCGCCGGGAGACTCGTGCGAATCGAAGTAATTCGGGCACTGCCAGGTACTCGACCACGGTGGCCAGCACCTCTAGCACGATTTAGCACATGGCGACAACTGCTAGACTGCAAAAGAGACTGTACCTGCAGGAAGAATCGGCTTTAAGATGACCATGTCTGCCATCTTCAACGAAGCCAGCGGATCTCTCCGCGGCACCTTGCTGAGGGCAGGAGGCTTCCTGGGTTTCGACATGTCGGCCAGTCGAGATTTGGGAGCGTGTTGGCAAGGTCACATCCCTACTGCTCATGGCCTCTGCTGTTCATAAAAGGCGGAAATGAGGCTGGAATCAGGATTTGTGTCGCCGATGGGACGTAGACTGGGCTCGGCTAGGTAGAATTTCAGTTTGGGAGCACGGATGTAATGGGTGAAGCCTTGTTAGACCCTGCAGCGTCCCACCTGTTGCTGCTCTAAGCTTCGGGCTGCAGCGAAGGTTCAACTGTTTGCTAGTTACAATGTATTCTGTGCTCACTGCTCACGGCGCGCAGTTTCTCTATCAGATACCCGCGAACACTACGCTCTGCGCAATCGCTTTGCGGCTCTCGCTGTGTGGGAGCTCGATTCAGCCCCATCAAAGAAAATCCTCCTCATCCGATGTTGAGTCTGATGACTATAGGCTGTAATGCCGGTGAGTCGGACCCTTCCTTGTCTTCCTTGTCTTCATCATCTCCATCATCACCATCCTCCTCCTCCTCATCACCACTGCCATCACCACGCGTGCGCTTCGTCGGTGATTGCGACCTCTAGTCCTCTTCATCTTCCTCATCACTGTCATCATGACTGCGCTTCTTACCTTTGCCCTTGGCGTCATTCTTCCTAATCGGTATCTTGATTCCTTGGTTGGCAAATTTCTCGCTCCATGCAGTAGTTTTCCCAACGCCAGGGAACTTCTTCGCACTGAACACCTTGAAGGGCTTCGTAAATGTCGAAGCCAAACGGGGACACTCAAGGAGCAGCCCGGCCACGGGGCCTTGCTCAGCTCCTTGCTCTTCACCATCCAAGCCCAATTTGCCTAGGGCAAAAAGAGAGCATTTGAGTCGGAACCAGCCCTCCGTTCGGACACTCATATCCTGGAAGATGAAGAAGAGTCCGATCTTCCCGTCAAGGCCTTCCAATTTTTGCAGACTGCTATGCATTGACCCGATGAGATTCCTGGTTGGCTCGACCTTACTCTGGCCCGGAAATCCCATCTCTTGTGGAGCGGGGGCTTGAGCAAGTGGGGTCGCGGCAGGGCCTTGAGCCATGGTATGTTGCTGAAGGCCATTGTGACCATCATAGCCATTGTCGTAGTGCCCATTTTGGTCATGATGGCTGCCAGACGAATAGGACTGGGGCGATGGAGGCGGACCCAGGACATCTCTTTGCCAGGCAGGGGTTTTGGTGATGTCGTATGGATGTACTATCTGGCGGGTGGTCATAGGTCGGACGATTTGGGGGTAAGGGGCGAGACTGGTAGTCGAGATGTGGGCACTCGACTGATCAGGTTTGAGGATGCTTGTATCAGCGTTTCCGTTCACATCCCACAATGCCACGTGGCAAACGAGCTTCTGCCAGTCTATGGTTTTCCTGCATTTCATTCAATGATGGGCTCGGCGAGATCCGTGGGCCAAACTTACTCGTAATCGAACTCAGTCTCAGTAGCGGGATCGATGATCAGTAGTTGAACAATCAGAGGTGGCGTAATCGGTCGGCGGTCCTGAGAGAACTCGTAAGCATCCAGCATGATCGGGCCAAGGTTTCGTGCTCACCTTATCCCCAAATCCACACATTCGAGCACGGTGAGGGTGCTGGACGATTTTGAGGCCAAAGGCATATTTACCCCATTTTCTAGACATTGGAGCAATGTCTGGTAGTTCATAGTTCGACATATCCTCGACGGAGCTTGCTTGGCTTGGGCTAGGCGGGATCATGCTTGGACCCGCCATAGGGGAGATGTTGTTACCATCCATAGGATGCGTGCCGTTAGCCGTCATCGGGTAGATGTTGTTGTTAGCCATCGCCTGACCAACGCTGTAGGCAGCAGGATGTGGAATATGTAGCGGTGGAGGAGCCACTGGAGGATGCTGATTGTGGTAAAGGGGTGCTCTTGAAGGAGCAAAATTATGCTGCCGTGATGAATCCATGGTCCAGGAAGTGCTCGAGCAGAATACTGGGAAGGCAAGTCAGGGGAACATATGTGTACAAAGTCAGAGTTCAGGTAAAGAAAATTCCAGGTGAAAGAGAATTCCAGGCAGAAGAAAATCTCTTCAAGTTGTGAGCCAGGTTCGCTCCTTCCTCAGCCCAAACCTAATCTTGCCAGACGGCGGTCCTGATTCCAGTAACGACAGTCACGATGGGGTGTCGAGGTCGGAAATAGGAAGAAAACTCGACTTCCCAACGATACCGGAGCTCTTTCCGTCCAGAATTTCCGGGTGACCAAACTTTTCCCGAAAGCTTTGACTTCCTCCAACTCCCAACTCTGTCTAGACCTGAAAATCCAGGCAACACTCCCCAACCACTCAAAAATTCCCACTGCCCAGGAACATAGAAGTTTTGTGCTCGAGTGGTGTGAGGGGATGGAAATGTCACCAAGCAAACGCAGGTGTTGGAGTGACACAGCCTGTGATCGGATGAGGCAAGGCTGGAGGTACAAACGGTCAGTCTCAAGTGACTCGACCGTGTATGACGGCCACGCGTGCGACCTCTCGGCTGCTTATCGCCTTCCCTGGATGTGTTGACGCTGGATGGGACAAATGTCGGGTTCCAAGGGGCCCGGCAACGTGGTCAAGTGTCTGCGCTAGACAGTATCATTCCGTAAAGTGGTAGGAAAATGAGGTGACCGCCTTGCGCCGACACAGGTATCTCCAAAACAATGCCGTTGAATGCCGTGGCGTCAACGAGGAAGTGAGGGTTATTGGCGTGCGCTGGCAATACTACACTTTTGAGTGAAGACGCGGTATACCAGTGGATCTCGAAACCTGGATTGAGGCTCTTTTGGAGGATACAGCCGTTTGGGATGAAGCGGTAAGTATGAAAGAGCGTGGTCAAAAGTCGAGTGGAAGGACCAGCGAGATGTATGGCGATGGTGGCAGTGAATGACCGGTATCATGCCCAGACCATGACCGTGGACGGTCAGTGAGGCTGAACGGAAGTGACTTCAAGAGACGACCAAGAGCTTGCATGCACGATTACCGGGTGTAAGGAGGCTGGAAGGTAACTCGACGACTGTAATAAGGCGTCAAAGGTTTTAAGATATGCTGAGACCAAGAGAAGTGCCTTGCTGGACTGCTGATATTGGAGTGAGATGAGTTGAAATTGAGTTCGGAATGTTTATACAGAGGAAGACCATGTCTTGTCACTGGTGGCGGCAGGACTCGGTCGAACAGTCCTGTCCTGCGGTCGAGAATCGACGTTGCATAAATATAACGAGCTAGATGCAGGACTCTACGGAGTACTCGACCTCAACCATGTGCAAATGAGCTCGAAGAGAAAGGATCATCGAAAAACGCAACCTCGACGCAACGCAACCCCAATGACCACATTTGGCAAGGGGAGCCCAAACAGCACACCAGCGCGGCACTGTGGCGGATAGCTAAGAAATCAAGAACAATTTGGCATTTCGGACTAGTTGGATGGCCGCAGAAAGGCTGCCTTCGCTGGGGCAAGTTAGGACCCAGTTAGCCCTCCAGCCTAGCCTCCAGCCTAGGAGGCTGGTGAGGCCAAGGAGCACCGAACAAGTCGGGGGTGGAGAGGACGATCCTCTGCCTCGCACCCAGCTAACGAGTTTGGGCAACAACAATGATAAATGGCTCTTCTGACCCCCGGGCGGCCTGCGCTTCCGGACCAAACAATCATACTCGTAGGGAGTACATGCAAGAAGTTCCCGAGCGTGTTACGGCCTCGATTGCGAGAATTTCGAGGGCAAGATCTCGGGCAATTGGCTGACTACATCTCTATTGGGACCAGGAGATGATCGAGAGCGAGGAACAGTCTTCAGAATCATTCGGTATCGAAGGGCAAACGGTTTCGGAGGGCAGCTAGCAAGGAACGGCTGCTGATCCGACAGGACCGCAAAGGCGTCAACACCCGCCCTGCCCTGGCAGGATCTCCATTGCTCGCTCGATAAAGTTTGCTTTGCACATCCGCCCGAGGTTGACGACATTCTGTTGGCTACCATGGACCACTGTGCTTTCATTTATTCCGCCCTGCGCATTTGCCCAGCAGGAAAGAAGAACGTGGCCGATCCAGCGGCATGTCCTTCACTTGCTCGATTCCCAGTGGTTTTAACTTATTCTGTCGATCAAGCCCCCCTTCGTTCGACTCCTTGTCGTGCGCATATGGACAAAGAACGACGTTTTTGTGCGACGGTCACTCTCCCTACTCCAAGCGCCACGCCTGACATCCCGCACTGGGCTGTCATTTCGTTCCAGACGCATGCCGATGAAGTTCTAGCTGTCAGATCCGAAACCCACAAAAGGGTCTGCCTGGGCGCTCCATAACCCTGCTGAACCGAGCCCCCGGGTTATGCTTCTCCGCGCTGATTCCTGACGGTCTTCTTCGGAACAAACAGCGAAGCACCAAGTGGTCAAGACACCACGGCCTGGCTTACGCATATCTCTTTCCCTGCGGCTTTTCTAGCTTGCTTTCAAGTTGATGACAGACATTTCTGTACGACTGTTCACTCTGTGGCGTCGACAATTTCACCCTGCTCTCGAAAGAGTTACCACCTGGGCGGTCCATCAGATTGACATCGGGAATGATTACCGTTGTAACACCGAGGAGGGATTGGTCTTCTCCTGGTTGACATGTGCACAAAGTCGCCATCACAGTTTGCGTAGAACACACTCACTTTTTGGCTATCACGGATCTAGCTTGGATTTCCCTCAACAGTGCAGTTGGGAACAGCAAGTCGCTGCATAGAACGACTGCGGCGGAAGCTCCTGTGTACTCCTCCACCCGGTACCGCTGGGTGGAGGGGGGTTCAACAGATGTTGGCGGGGCACCCTTTCCACCCCTTCTATTTCCTTGACCGAGCAGAGCTATCACGGACATTTGCTGAACATGCATCTTGGCAAAAGGCAGAGTCGTCTCAGTCCAATGGACTCGGTTGCGTTTAGCAGTATCACGGAAAAGCCTTCATGCTACGTATGCAACTGGATACACTCAACAACGAGAACACCCCACAAATGTCGCTGAAACCCCAAGTTTGGCTCAACACACTCCAGAAAATCAGACGTTATCTAAAAATTAGCTTTCGCCGCTGCTCTTGCCGGTAAGTGTGTCTTTTGCCTTGTCTGCAAGCACACGGAGACCGCTTCGGTCCTTGTTAAAAGAATCGCTCCGTACCTTCGCATTATGTGCTCGGGCCTCTTTTTGCTCTTCTTCGGTGGGTTTGTAAAGGTTGGCCGCACCGCCTATTTCGGAGATCGATCAGCATGGTCCTGTTATGCATTTGTTGGCCAGTTTTCGACATTCGAGCTTACCTCTACCGGTATGATGGACGCCTTCCGGAATGGTGATCCCAGGCACATCGACGTCCTGCGCCCGTCTTGCCTCTTCTGTGCTATCAAGCCGGGCCATATTTCCAGTGCCGCCTCGTCCAGTGGTGTAATGAGATGACTTCAATGTTGGTGTTGTCTCAGGCTTGAAGGCCGGCGATTTGGCATCCTTAGTCGTAACGTTGCCTTTCAATGATATCAGAATCGCAAAGCGCGGGCACTGGGAGTGGGAACTGACCGGCTCCACCACGGCCGTACGTCACAGCTTCGTTACCCATATTCCTGCACTGACTGAACTGAAAGACGGTCTGTTGTTTGGGCGTCTGATGGTCACAATACTACACGACCAAGCGGCCCGATGGCACTTAAGCAATTGAGAGCGTAAGAACTCCTGCTGCGGATGATCTGGAATTACAAGAACGACAAGGACGAACGCTAAGTTGTTGGGAGAAGGTAGCTTTGCTTGCGACACAGTTGTGGAGTGGGCAAAGATGAGTGAACTCAACTTGGGTGAGACCCATCCCTCCACATTATTTGTATCTCCAGCAGTACATGTTTACTGGGCTGGGAATCTTGCATCATCGCGCCCTGCCATTGAAAATCCTTCCTGAAGGTCACACGCGGAGAGAAAAACGTGTTTAGGCCTGGAGAAAGGGAGATCCCACAAACTTAGACGTAACAGAAACAGCCTCGTCGAATGGATTCGTAGCTAAGAAGTCTGGGCGTCCAGGTCTGTTTTTGTCTGCCTTCTGGGCCAGCGGTAAGCTACTTTTGCCTCGGGCACAACCCGCAAGGCATCAAACTTTTGGCGCAACGGAGATCGGCTCCATGCGACCACCTTCAAGCTTTGAGTTTTGTCCTGGCCAGGTCGAAGGCAAGGGGCAGCCGCAGGAAGTGTTCTTCGAACAACCGGGTCTGTCCCGATCGAGGATGCTAGCAAGGTACCCCAGATTTGCATGATCGACCAGTCGATGATGTCAACAGCCGCCCCTCAGCTTCGCAGTACAACTCGTACATCTCGATCAGAGGAATGCGAAAAAGAACACGACGGGCCTGGGCACTTGCTTTCCAGTCCAACACAATACAGAACGCGACTCTTGGGTGTGGTTATTTTTCTTCGGGGGGTTTAATGCGCTTACCGTGGTGAGTTCATCGCAAAGCGAACATCTTGAACAAAAAGCGGTTGCGACAAGGCTTGGCTAGCATGTGAAATTCTGGTCGACGCCAATCCACAACATTTCCTGCATCAGTGCGAACAATGCGTATCGCTTTTCGACACGAGAACAAGGACGCTAGGATAGTGTTGGAAATTGAACTGGATAAGTGCAACTGAAATCTGTTTTGATTGTGATTCTTCTGGCTCCATTGGCATCCGCCGATCACGCCCGTTCTCGAGCACAGCATACACGCTTCTCCTCGAAAGTAAAATGCAGGAGTTGATGGCTTGTCATGCGCCCGTATCGATCCCCCTGAGTCTGAGTATCAGGGACCGAAACAACCCCGAATATTGTGATTCATCTCACTGCGACAATGAGGTTCTCGGTCGAGACGTTGGATGCTCTGGGCCTGCGCAGGTGTCATCTGTCGTGTCCCTAACTTGACATTGTAAGCGACGATGGCAACCAGCTTGCCGGTAGGCGGGCTTCGAAAAACCAAGTAGCTCAACTGGGTGAAGAGATGATATTCGCGGAGGAAAGCACGAAAGAGCGTTTATTATACGCCTGAGGTGCATCTGCTTCGCAAAATCTATCCAACGACCGGGATTGTGAAATGTTGAGATAGCAGTTAAGAGTGCCCCGCCCCCATCTTGACCTAGAGGCTTCAGGGCTGCCGCTGACGCAGAGCATCTTCCAAGCGGCTGTGTGCGACACCCCTAGCTCCTCCGTTTAGCGATACCCAGCCGCAGCTAACTAGGCGCTATCTGGGTATGGTGAAGACCTAAACTTGATTTACACGCCGCCATTCGCCCGGCAAACCTGGAATTTCTCCGTGTATTTGCTTGGAGAAAGAGTCCGACTGGCAGGATCGAATGCAGGAACCGGCCTGACAACAATTTTTTTCCATTCAAGAGCAGCCGGGATTCTGGTCTGCACCTCAGCGAAGACATTCCTTCCGCGGGGCGCGATTTCCCATGTGGGTTAGCTGTCGTCGAAGTTCCTGTCTCGCTGTCGCTGGCTGAACGGCGCTTTCCTCCAAGCGTAATAATGAGCTTTTACAGCAACATTTCTCTCCCGCTTCCCACCCATCTTTCGGTGAGCACCCATCCTTTCATCAGCTTCTGACACGGAGCAGTCGGGTCGTATATCGATATCCTATTTCATTCTCTTGTTACAAATCCTTTGAGCAGCATTGTTAGCCCTTTTGCTTTTCCACCTTCATCCGCTTTCAGTCTTCCATTGGATACAGCCGAGATGCAGCAGTAGGAATCGCAACTCGACAGTCGTCCTCCCAAGCCAACCGCAGTCTTGCCTAAAGCCAGGAAAATGCCTCCCAAGACCCACCAGAGCACTCGTCAGATCTATCTCCTTCCTCTCACCGATGCGGGAGCTCCAGATGTGCCGAACGAGTACATCTACCTGCCTGCGCCCACCGAGCCAGCCTACGACCTGAGGTTCGCCATCGAAGGAACCAGCTCAATATGTCGTCAAGGCAGTCTCTGGGTCAACTTCCCATTGAACGGTCAGCCCTTCGATCGGAACCGTTACCATGAGTTCAAGCTGCATCCGGACTTCAATCGGACACTGGAGATTGATATTCCCATCACCTCTGCTGGCGCATTCTCCTTCTACACGACCTACACTCCTCTACCCGAGTTCTCCGCTTCTGATGTTGAGACTCCCAAGCCTACCCGTACTCCCACCTACTATGTTGACATTGAGCCCAAATTGCACCTGGCTGGCGGCACACTGCCTCTTGATGCTTTGGGCATCTTCTCGGTTGTCTCAAAATTTATGGGCAAATATCCTGAAGACTGGCAGAAACACCTTAGGGGAATTAGCGCAAGAGGGTACAACATGGTTCATTTCACACCATTGCAGACCCGAGGCGAATCCAACTCTCCATACAGTCTGTACGACCAGCTCGCTTTTGATCCGGAACTCTTTCCTGGCGGTGAAGACGACGTGGCAAGATTGATCAAGTCCATGGAAGACGAGCATGAGCTTCTTGGTTTGACCGATGTCGTCTTCAATCACACGGCCAATAATAGCAAGTGGTTGGAAGAACACCCTGAGGCAGGCTACAATGTCGAAACAGCTCCCTGGCTACAGTCCGCCCTGGAAGTGGATGATGCGCTTCTCGAGTATAGTGACAACCTTGAGAAGCTTGGGATCCCCACCGATCTCCAGAGTGGCGATGACTTGAACAGGGCCGTTGAAGGCATCAGGACGCATGTCATTGATAAGATTCGGCTCTGGGAGTACTTCGTCTGCGACGTCAAAGCTGATACCGAAGCTGCGATCAAGGCCTGGAAGAACGGCGCCACCAAACTTCCTCCTGAGGGCTTCGAAAATGCAATCGGTGGTGGTCTCGATACTCTAAAGTCTTGGTCCCTGCACCAAAAGGCAGCTTTTCTTCACGATAAAGGTATGCTAAATGGCCTCCGCATTGATGGTCGCTTCTCGCGGAAAGTCAACCCCGGGGTCGGTGCTGCTATTCTCACCGCTATCTTTGGACGATTCGGCGACGGAGCAGAGACCGAAGCTGCGGAAGATGAGATGACTGCGATCATAAACGAGCTCAACGCTCCGTTCTACCAAGAATTCAATGACGACTCCTCTGCAATCATCGAGCAGACCAAAGGCAGACTCCAGTATACACGGCTGGACGCCAATGGCCCTAGGCTCGGTCCTATCACCAAGAAGAATCCGCTGATTGAGACATTCTTTGCTCGACTTCCCCAGAATGAGACGACCAAGAAGCACAACCCGCGAGCACTGGCTCTGGCTGTGAACGGCTGGATCTGGGCCGCCGATGCCATGAAGGACAACGCTGGCCCGGACTGGAGACCTTACCTCAGAAGGGAGCTTATACCGTGGAGTGATTGTGTCAAATTGAGATATGGCAAAGGCCCGGAGGATAACCCTTTCCTGTGGGAACACATGGCCAAGTATGTTCGGTTGATGGCCAAGTATTTCACAGCTTTCCGCATTGACAATTGTCACTCTACACCAATTCATGTGGCTGAATATCTGTTGGACGAAGCACGCAAAGTTCAGCCGAATCTGGCTGTCTTTGCTGAACTGTTCACTGGCAACGAGCAAATGGACTTTGTGTTTGTCAAGCGCCTTGGTCTGAGTGCCCTCATCCGTGAAGCTATGCAGGCCTGGAGTACGCAAGAACTAAGCCGCATTGTGCATCGGCACTGTGGTCGACCAATTGGCAGCTTTGAAATCAACGTGCCTTCGAGATCAACACAAAAGACTGGAGACAATCTTGTGAACGGCAACGGTCCTCGAACCAAAGAGGTTGTCAAGCATATCCACGAGTCGCCGGTGCATGCCCTGTTCATGGATTGCACTCACGACAATGAAATGCCGGCGCAAAAGCGAGATGCCAGAGACACTCTTCCGACGGCTGCACTCGTCAACATGTGTGCATGTGCCACAGGCAGTGTCATGGGCTTCGATGAAATCTATCCAAAGCTTGTCGAGATCGTGCATGAGGACCGAAAGTACACTTCCATCAGCTCGGAGGGCGAAGTCCACACTGGAGCTGGTGAAGGAGGCATAGCCGGTGTCAAAAAGCTGATGAACCACATTCACACCATGATGGGCAAGGATGGTTATGATGAGACATTCCTTCACCACGAAGGTGAGCTCATCACCCTGCACCGGGTCCATCCAGACTCTCGAAAAGGCTATTTCTTGATTGCCCATACCGCCTTTCCCGGATATGGCAATGGAAATGGCGGCTTGAGTCCTGTCCACCTTGCTGGGACGAAGGTGCGGCCTCTTGGCGCTTGGGTTCTTGAGGTGGATCAGAGTGAGCAAGCGAAGAAGACAGCTTTTGAAGACAAAGAGAACCTTGTCGGGTTACCAGCCCGAGTCCGCAATATCAAAGGCAGCACCATATCTCACGAGAATGGCGATACGACCATCACCCTTGCAGACTTCTTTCCGCCGGGCTCTATCGCCCTGTTCGAGACCTATGTTCCTTCTGCTGAGCATTCGCAGGGTCTGGGAACTTTCATGTCAAGTGGCACCGACGAAGCTTTTGGCGAACTTGATCTCATCGATCTGAACTTTGTCTTGTATCGCTCTGATGCCGAAGAGCGTGACCTCAGCGATGGCCGAGATGGTGTCTATACAGTCCCTGGTTATGGTTCCTTGGTCTACGCTGGCTTGCAAGGATGGTGGAGCGTCATCGAGCCCATCGTTCGTAAAAACGATCTCGGCCATCCTCTCTGCAATCATCTTCGCGAAGGTCAGTGGGCTTTGGACTTCCTGGTCGGGCGAATGGAGCGGATGTCTCAGCAAGAAGGCTTCTCTCGCCTGCATAAGCCTGCGCAGTGGCTGAAAGAGCGGTTCGACGCAGTCCGGAGTATACCGAGCTTCCTCCTGCCTCGTTACTTCGCCCTCATCTGCCAGATTGCGTACAATGCAGCCGTAAAGAGAGCCGTTGAGCTGATGAGCCCGAACATTCAAAACGGACAGGACTTCCTCCAGAGTCTTGCCTTGGTCAGCATTCAACAAACAGGATATGTCAAATCAGCGTCATTGTGGCCTGAAAAGCGGGTACCATCACTGGCCGCCGGATTGCCTCATTTTTCCGTCTCCTGGGCCAGGTGTTGGGGTCGAGACGTTTTCATTTCGCTTCGTGGTTTGTTCTTGTGCACAGGTCGGTTCGAAGAAGCCAAAGAGCACATCAAAGCATTCGGCAGTGTGTTGAAGCACGGATTGATACCAAACCTGCTAAGCAGTGGTGCGGCTCCCCGATACAACTCACGGGATTCTCCTTGGTTCTTCCTCCAGAATATCCAGGACTATTTCAAGATCGCGCCTGACGGTGCGGACATCTTGCGAATGAAGGTCCCTCGTCGATTTTCACCTTATGATGACACATGGTTCCCGTCGGACGATTCGCGAGCCTATTCCACAGAATCCACCGTCGAGGAGATTATTCAAGAAATTCTGCAACGGCACGCATCTGGCTTGTCTTTCAGGGAATACAATGCTGGCCCTAACCTGGACATGCAGATGAAGCCCGAGGGGTTCCAGATCGACGTGCATGTGGACTGGAAAACGGGCATTATCTTTGGAGGCAGCCAGTTCAACTGCGGAACCTGGATGGACAAGATGGGTGAGAGCGAGCGTGCCGGCAGCAAAGGAGTTCCGGGGACGCCTCGAGATGGAGCTGCCGTCGAGATCACCGGGCTCCATTACAGTGCCTTGAAATGGGTTGCCGAGCTCAACAAGGCAGGAAAGTATCGATGGTCTGGTGTCAAGACGGAGACTGGCGAGGAGATTTCCTTCTCCGATTGGGCAGACCGCATCAAAGCCAACTTTGAGAAGTGCTACTGGATACCCATCGATCCCAAAGATGACATTGAAGATGATGTTGACCCCAAGATTATCAACCGTAGGGGCATTTACAAGGATCTCTACCGGTCTGGCAAGGAATACGAGGATTACCAACTGCGATCCAACTTTCCCATTGCGATGGTTGTTGCTCCGGATCTCTTCACGCCACAGCGGGCACTCCAAGCTTTGAAAGCCGCCGACGATTTCCTTCGCGGACCCACAGGTATGGCAACGCTGGATCCATCTGACTTGAATTATCGCCCATACTACAACAACTCGGAAGACTCGACCGACTTTGCCACTAGCAAGGGCAGAAATTACCATCAAGGACCAGAATGGTTATGGCCTACGGGATTTTTCCTACGCGCATTACTTTACTTTGATCTTCAGCGGCGATCGGATGCGGCTGGCAGACTGGAATCGTTCCAGCAAGTAACCAGGCGTCTTGCGGGATGCAAGCAGGCGATCAAGGACAGTCCTTGGAAGGGATTGACAGAATTGACTAACAAGGACGGGTCATTCTGTGGTGATTCGGTAAGTTGAGCTCTGGCTTGTTTGAGAGTGACAAACTAATACCGGACACAGTCTCCGACGCAAGCATGGTCTGCCGGCTGCCTCATTGATTTGTTCCACGATGCGTCTTCATTGGCACCGCAAACGAATGGTGTTTGAACAGAGTAGATGAGCGATGCAGGAGGATGTTAGATTGGGTCGTCCGACCTGGCGTTTACCCTAGATATGTTGGAACTGAAGCTACAAGATCGATCCCCAAGACTGGAGAGACAGGCTGGAAAACAGGAAAAGAAGAGGTTATGAATAGAGGGCACAAGAGAGAAACGAATTTTGACTTATAAAGCTGTACACGCAGAAGCAACCTAGGTAATACCGAAAAGCATTTATTAGTATCTTTATTGCTCCGCCAATGGACGCTGAGACAAAGCACATGCGTCATGCAAGGCACCGGAGAGCGAGACCAGACCAGATCTTCTCCGCGCAATAATTTTTTGACCGCCTCCGCATTTCGCATCTTCCCTCTAGCTCCCATAAATTGCGAAGACTCAGTCGAGACTCGTCCTGTCGATTCGTTTGTGCGGATTCGCAGCACACGCGCTCAGCAACATGGCTGTAAGTCCATTGCCCCGCCAATCCGCCCCACGATCTCATTGTTCCTTCGGACCGCAATTGACTCATGACTTGAGCAGTCCTACTACATCACAAACCCGCACGTTGGCAACAAGGAATCGTCAGAAGATTGGCGGAGTATGTCTCTCGCCTACAACTCTGCGTGACGAGAAATACTAACCCAGGGTGGTACGAACAGTCCGAGGCTACAATCCTCTCACACCCCCCGATCTCCTTCAGCATGAAATCCCCCAGACAACAAAGTCGAAAGCCACCGTGCTCACCGGTCGAAATCATTGTGTCGCCGTCGTGCAAGGCACCGACCCTCTTCGTCGCTTACTCGTCATCATCGGCCCTTGTTCGATACACGACCCAGCCGCCGCGCTCGATTACTGCGATAGATTACTCAAGATGAAGGAGAAGTACAAGGACGAGCTGGTGATCGTGATGCGATCTTACCTTGAAAAGCCACGCACGACAGTCGGTTGGAAGGGTCTAATCAACGATCCGGAGATCGATGGTTCTTTCCTGATAAACAAGGGCTTGAGACTCAGCAGGCAACTCTTCGTCGACTTGACGTCCAAGGGCATGCCGCTCGCCAGTGAAATGCTCGATACCATCTCTCCGCAGTTCCTGGCCGATTTGTTGAGTATCGGAGCCGTTGGAGCCAGGACGACAGAATCACAACTACACCGTGAGCTGGCAAGTGGTCTTTCTTTCCCTGTAGGATTCAAGAATGGAACGGATGGGACATTAGGTGTAGCGATTGACGCGATCGGTGCCGTGAGGCATCCGCATCATTTTCTATCTGTGACGAAGCCCGGTGTTGTGGCGATTGTGGGCACAGTTGGAAATGAAGATTGCTTCGTGATCTTACGAGGAGGCACGACGGGCACGAATTTTGACACGGAGTCGATACGAAAGGCGAGGGAGGCGTTGCGGAAGAAGGGGCTGGTCGAGAGGCTCATGGTTGACTGTTCACATGGGAATAGTGAAAAACAACACAAGAATCAGCCGAAGGTCGCGAAGGTGCTTGCGGAGCAGATTGAACAGGGTGAGGAGGCTATTATGGGCGTTATGGTGGAGAGCAATATCAATGAAGGTGAGAATCGTTGATTGCTTTCGGTGTTTTGAATTACGTACTAACAGTGTGACAAGGCACTCAAAAAGTCCCGCCCGAGGGCAAATCTGGCTTGAAGTATGGTGTCTCGATCACAGATGCCTGTATAGGCTGGGACGATACAGAAGCTGTGCTGGAACTGCTCGCTGGCTCTGTCAAGAAGAGAAGAGAAAAACTGGGCAGGAAAGAAGTCAATGGGACGACAAATGGGCATACATGAGGCTCAGGATTCTAACCACCACTTCACGGTACGACGACCTGTACATACCTCGCAGGCTTGGCATGCATCAATGATTTCACTGTTGGGCGATGGAAATGGAGATACCACATACTGGATTTCATGGGCATCAGGCTGGGAATTCAAAAGCAATGCATCACACGCTGGATACAGAGGATCTCAAAGAAGACGCAAGATATGGCATGCAAGTCAGATGCGGATGACCCGCTGGTATCCGGTCTCTCTCAACTCCTGTTCCTTACATGTTATTTGATTTTTCCCGGAACTTGCGACCCTTTTCCTGACAGCATTGCAGTGCGTTTCTCCCCAGCCTCCGTCTCCATTGCAGACCTCTCCGCTTCTGATTGGACTAAGGCTGACTGAGATTCTAGTTCTCTGCGAATTTCAATTTGGCAAGAAATGGAACTCCAAAACCCGGGCAGGCATGAGTTGCGAGTACAAACTGTTCCATCAATGCTCTCAGGCTCACTCCTTGCCAGTTCCCTGATTTTGGCCGACAGACGTCTTTTTACTTTTATTCTGCAAAGACTAAAATGCCCTCAGCCGACGATTCATCGGCCTCGACGGCTTTCGAGGGCGTACCGTGGTCAAGGGCGTTGCTCACCCATTCAGGAAAGTCGGTAGGGCAAAAGATGCCAATAGGCCAAGTGTGGCACAGATTTCTAGAGTAAGGTGACGAACACTGCTCTGAACTGAATATACCCAGGCACAACTCCCGGGGACAGGATGTAACTCAAGGGCTTTCCTTCCGGCAGCAGACTACTACACCAGGTCGAGACGTTCATTATGCAACTACCAGATACGGGCTATTCACAATGTCCGCGGTCCGCTATCCTGTCGAGCATCATCGAGACGCACAACATGCACAATGTGACGACTTATATCCCTATCAGGGCGGGTCAACCGGCTCGGAAAGGCGAGGACTGGGATCATCGAGGCTGGTTCCACAACGAAACCGACCGGACGTCCCAACTCACGCAAATGCGCTTCTGTGCCGAAGTGGAAGTCTCGTGGCTGGATAAAGGGAACATAGCCGTTGATGTCCTTAGTGGAGTTAATGTCAGGTGTAGCCGTGACGAGGGTGGAGAAATTCGGTTTCCATCATTCGCAGGTTATGTTGGAAGCGGACTTTTCGTTCTTCACGAAATGTGCTTCATCGAGGCAGACAAACTCGAACTTCCCTCGCAGATCATAGGGCCAGTTGGGATCTGGGATGCTCCACATTGCATGATTCAACCTGGCAGACATCTTGGGCTCCTTGCGATTTTGGCGTAGTACTCGTTCGAGATCGTTGAGACGGTCCTCACTCCCAGGTGAAACGCGCCGACCAAGTAGGGAACAGGTGGCTCTCCATGTTGTTCAGTAGATTGGACCAATAGTCGCATCTTGTTCGCAAACGATTCCCCAAAGATTGTGCAAGATGAGACGGGCGGCAAGTTTGAGCAATTCTTCCTTCTCCGCTCATCTTATGATCATCTTATTTAGTTGGAAATCATACTGAATTCACTGTTGCGTGGGGTGTTATGAGCGTCGATCATTTGGTGAACCAGTCGACCCAGTAGATCTGATATGAGAGGAGTATGTTGGCGTCAACTTGGTCCTTCGTTTGTCGTGTAAGGAGTCCTCTGCGTCGATCGTTGGCAAGGCTGTTGGGGAGATCGTTGCAAGCGCCGTTGGAGAGTTTCGTCGTGCGATAAAAATATCTCTGACCTGCCCGGTTTCGAAAATCTCGATATGATTTTTGTGGTGCGTTGGGACGGGCCTTGGCGACTGCGTTAGAAGAGCTTGGACTCCGTTAACGTATGTTGCGAGATTTCGTCGTGTTATGAAAAGGTAGCAGTCTTGCCTAATACGGAAGCCCTTGTTGCGGAGAGCGTGCCCCAGCGTTGACGAGCGCGTTGGAGCACGTTAGAACGCGTTGTCAAGCCCAGTCCCTTTCCGTACCACTCACTTGGTCTCGTAGTCTCCGTACTGTTGGAGACGACCCCAAAGGCTCAGAGGATGTCTTCGGCCATTGCTCCTGCCGATCTCCTGAAGTGCCCAACACATAGCGTGGCCTGCGCAGTCTCTTTTTTCTGGCTTGGGAACCAGCGGGATATGGAGCAGGCGGAGCTAAGACCAAGTGGATTGCATGTACAAGTACAGGTCCTAGCGAGAGAACACGTAACGTACCTTGTGTCATAGCATGGGCTCTGGAACTTTGCTGGAGCCCAGAACTCTCGGCTAGAGGTTGTGAAAGGACAGCTTGACCCTCATCGGAGTTTCCTTCATCTTCATTGCTTCGAGTGTGACGACTGGCGACAACTGACAGTGACTTGCAGTACCTTACCAATACGTCTGTCTCGTCTGCGGCACGCGCACCCGCGTTGGTAGAGGACGTCCCATCGCTTGCACCATGCAGCGACACCATCTCACGTATCCGAGACTTTCACCGTGTATCGATGGTGATGGTTTTGAGGTATTCACGTTGGTAAGGCAGGAAACGCCACAAACAAGATGCTGGAAGCAAGAATGCTCCTGGAAGTCATGCCATTTAGGTATCGCTCCATCTATGAAAGATTCTTCAGTGACACCAGATACGAAAGACGAAGCTCGGAGAAGACCAGAGTCTCCGCATTTCTGTTCCCAAACAGCGAGACAAAGACGTGTCCAAGTTGGATGAACTCCGTTTTGCCTGCTCCTTTCCGAATTTAGGCATGCCGTGATCCTGGTCCGGCGAAGAGAAGTGAAAGATAGGAGAAATGAAAGTGTTGCAGGGGCAGGTGGGAAATGGGGGGTTTCGTGAGTGCAACTGAGATCTCCGACTCATCACGCTCTCAAAGAGAGGAAGGGAGTAGTGTGGGCCGCGGATCTCATGCGCCGATCCGGATCGTCCTCGCTGGTCTTTGTGCATGAGACAAGGAAGTGAGAGATATTGGATCTTGAGGCGCTTTGTTGGTAAAAGGTCCTTGCTCAAGCTGGCATGCAGCAAGAGCGGAAGAGCTGGCTCGGAACGAGGGGATGGAGAACTTGCTGTGCGCGAGGTGCGGACAGGATTGTGGTTGGTATATGAGCGGCGACGAACTGAAAGGGGGTTTGATAATGGCAAGGCCGGATGAAAGTTGAATTAGTGGTCGAAGGCGAGAACCTGCTCGCTTTCGAGACCGGACTGGTGGAGGAATTGGGAGAAGGCCGCTTTGCGATAACCCCAGCGCCTGTGTCGTTAAGTTTCGGTGAAACGTTGGAAGTCAGTGAGCTGCAGAAGAGTAAGAGATTGGAGTTTTCGTTTTGCCGGTGTGGTTGAGATTGGGTGAAGCTGCAGAACCTGGCGAACAGAAGAAACGTCCAGCATTCCTTCGTCCGGCAAGTTGATCTTCTGGGAGGAGACATGTTGCAGTTCATTTACTGCTCATCAGCCCAAGGGCCGTGGCCTCGATCTCCATGACCACCGCCACCTCCCCATTGTCCACCCTGGCCTCCCGGAGCACCACCTGGGCCACCGCCACCACCCATACCACCAGGCTGACCACCTCCAGCGCCGGCCTGCTGTCCGCCATGACCTCCATTCATACCACCACCTTGACCACCTTGGCCACTGTGGCCTGTGCCCATACCCTGACCCCCCTGACCACCGGCCCAATGGCCAGCTTGGCCGCCAGGAGCGCCATGCTCATCAGGATCTGCCTCTCTGGCCTTCAACCCGGCCCCCCATCGAGTTTGTTGAATGTAATCGGTATTCGGCTTTACGTTGGGATTGCCGACAGCGATTGGGTTGTCCGTAGCACCTTTTGCTCCTTGCTGCTCCCACCAATGGTACGAGGGATCATCAACGACGGGGATACCCTGCGCATTCTTGGTTGTTTTTGGGGCACGCTTGGCGACGCTCGCAATAGCTTCAATGGCAGGGTCGGGATGGTCGAGGTACGGCTCTAGGTCAAAGTCCTCATCAGGCATGGGTCCGTTGCCTTGGCCACCTAGATTCTTCCAAGTGTGGCCCCCGTATTGCCGGGCGGGCGGAAACTTCTTGTTGTCGCGCTTCTCGATATCGGCATCGTCGCCCTCGTCGGGGTAATACACAGGCTCATCGGTGGGAGGAGCTGGAGGGTCAGCTGAAACTGCTTCGGACTCTTGAGGAGAAGGAACGGCGCCTGCCTGGGCCAAAGCAAAGGCCAGGATGGCTGCCGCCGTATATGAAGTGAATCTCATGGTAGGGGTTGTTCTGATTTGTTATATCAGTAGAATCTGTCTGTCAGTTCGTGCAGAATGTCTATATATGAGTGGGTGCAGTCCAACATGGCTCCTACCTTGGTACACTCGTGCGAAGACCCCTTTAGCTCCATGAATAAAGAGAGGTGCGAACGCAGCGACATACTGACAGAGCCATGGTGTAGGAGAAAGGCTGGCAGCCCGCATGGAGAGGTGAATAGGATTTCCACTACTGCGGTGCTCAAAGAGAGATAATGAAATGCCAGAGTCCAGCGATGCCGAAAGCTGATCTGAATAGAGCTTGGCAGAGGAGAGCTAGACTCGAAACTGGCTTGAATAAGGTTGTGGGAATATGATGCCGGATGTGGTAGTGAATAGGGAGAAATGTGCCGGCCACAAGGCTGCGAAGTTCGCTCTTTGTTGCGCGAAGGGGGTTGTACACCTACGAGAATGTTGACTTGCTCATCATGCCAAGTTCAAAGGCCCCTGATATTGTAGTATGATTTTCTTGTGTACCTCTCTTCTGACGTTGCGTCAATACAACATCCCATCTGGATCTCCATGCAGCATAAGTACAATATTGACTAGCCCTCTTGGTCGCCCGGATGACTAAGAACGGAACCATATCCTCCTGATCTCCGACCCGCCTGTCCAGGTCGAGAATGGTCGATAGAGCCTGTGGCTGTCCACCCTTAAGCATCTTCACTCAAGATGACTGGATTGACATTGCGTGCAATAGTCAACACTTTGATGCACTTCGCCTTGATATGCGGTTGTGGTCGCTTGAAGATCTGCTTGTCCGTGACACTCGTTCGCAGGACTCTGAACGCAGCCGTCAAACATCGTGTATGTCCTCCCTTCTTGCCACGGCCTGCTTTGTCTTGATCTGTGTTCACTTCGTACCCAAAGTCGATCCATTCTTGTAGTGTTGGGACGAAAGGGTGGTCCTTGTACTGAGGGCGCAGGATGAATTGTTTCATGCGCGTCCAGATGAGGCTGAACTGAGGGAATCTGACGGGGCTAGCAATCCATATCTCCTCTCCATTTGGATATTCACACTTCAAGAATTCATCGATCAGCCACAGCAGATCAGCCTTCCTCATTGGTAGTGTTTGCTTGATGTGCTCAACCGCATCGTCCACCTTTGCACCGGTGTAGCTGAATCCGCGTCCATCGTGAGTTGAAGAGGCCGGAGTCTGTTTTATCTCTGGATTAAACTGCGGCTTGAGCACCTTTCGAGGCACATCCTCAGAGCTTGACGAGCTTGACTCATTCCTCTCTTCGGTGGCTGGTGAAGGTCTCTGCTGTCGGGATGGTAGTTTTCGTGATCCAACCAGTTTTCGGGGTATATCCTCAGAGCTTGACGACGTGGACTCACTCTTCTTTCCGATGGCTGGCCAAGATCTCTGCTGTCGGGACGGACCTGGCTTTGGTGGCTTCTCTTCGGAGCTTGATGATATCGACCCATTCTCCTCTCTAGTGGCGAGCGAAGATCTCTGTTGTTGAGAAGGTAGTTTCCGTCGTCTGACTAGCTTTCGTGGCATCTCTTCAGAGCTTGACGATGTTGACTCATGCTCCTTTCTAATGGCTTGCAGGAGTCTCTGCTGCTCAGGTGGCGGCTTTCGGAATCCTACTGCCTTCAGAGGAATGATATCTTCAGAGCTTGATCCTGTCGATTCATTCTCATCCTCTAAGGCAGGCGAGTATCTTTGCCGCCGGAGTGGCACCTTGCGTGATCTTATCACTGTCGAAGGACCAAGTTCAGTGCTTGAAACTGTCAACTCGATCACCTTCTGGGTAGTTGACGATAATGTTGACTGGATCGATTGCTTCTGGTTGAGTGCGCCCACCATACGATTGACTCCTTTTGAGGATATTTCAAGCGGGCGGCAATCGTTAGAGTACACAGTGAGAGAATGCTGCGGATTCTGCTTGAAGAATGATGGCCTACCAATTTGGAGATCCCAGAACTTGACAAACTCATCCTTGACTGTATCTCTCTTCATGGCCGTAACCATCATATCACGAGACATCGTGATCGTTCTGGTCTGAGTGAGCCCGAGTGAGTTACCAAGTGAATCTCGAATATCGATCCTGTCCGGACAGAAAAAAAGGTAGCGTGAATCTTCTGGAAATAGACTCTGAGCGCCATCGGAGAGGAAGCAACTTGTCAATTCGAGTTTTTGGCCTTGATGGTTGAGCCAGCAGAATTGGAGTTTTGCTGTCTGCCCAGTCTTGCGTCGGGGCTGGATCAATACCTCAATGCCATCAGGATACCGGCCCCACGGCGCTGCAGTCTTTGGCTTTGTCCCGTGAAGCTCCCAACGCAAAGCATGGGCGAGAGTGGGTTCTTCCTCTTCAATCAAAGCGATAAAGCTCCGATGGACGGCGCTGACCCGAAAGCGGCGGCTCAGGACATTCTCCGATACCCACTCCTGGAGCTCTTTTGGGTGCTTGAAAATCTGAAGCAGGGCGGATGTCTTTGTCAACTCTCCCAGGTCGAGGTTACTCTTTATCGGAAGTCTGGTTGCTAGCTGGAGAAGCTCGGATCGCGCCGTCTGCCAGGTTTGCGCAAGTGACCGTAAGTGTCGCGACTCTTTCGAAGGCCCATGCAGTAGATGAGCTGGCTTGGGCATCCCGCGGTGAGGCTGTTGGCCAGCACTTGCACTCTCCCTTTTCTCTTGGACGGTCGCTGAGGGCCTGAAACGAGGCTGAAGTCTCTCACCTACGACCAATTGCCGACGGTTCTGGTTGTTGGCGACGAATTGGTTCTTGGTGGTTTGAAGTTGTCGTCGAAACACAGTTCCTTCACCACACTTCTCATTGAGCAGCTTCATTACTTCATCGCAAAGCTTCCTTCTTGTTGGAGGATCTGAAGCGCTTGACAGTAGCAGAACATAATGCGTCGCCAACTAAGCAACGAAGAATGCATATGCCAGCAGCTTATTGACAAGCACTTGCTGCTCAGCTCCAAAGCGCATCAAATAGCCGGGATGGAAGCTGGGAACGACGATGTACAACGCATCCCCACTGTTTGTCTTCTTCAATTGCGGAATGCCAACAACGTCAATGAAGCGTCCAAAGCCCGCGAGTGGATCTATTCGCCGAAAACCGCCAGCAGCTGCTGCAGTGACCTACACAAAAGTTAGCTGCTGATAAGGCCTGGCTGGGTCAGCTCTCACTTTTTCCGAGAAGGTAAGCAGAACCAAGGCTTTTGTCGCCTGAACGTATTTTCCCGTCAACCTCGCTACCCCCAACGCATCATCTCCGTGTCTCTTTGGCCATTGCCACATATCGATGAATGGCAAAGCCTGGTCTGAGTGCAAGCCAAGAACACGTGTATTGTCAATCTCCTCCAGTTCTAACTCCCAGGCGATCATCTGATTAAAGATTCCCCTGGTTGTACTTGCCGTCGGAACAGTGGTTTCAAAGAATATTTGGCTTTCTTTGAAGGACTGTTCAGTTGGGTCAATACCAATAATGAGCAGCGGTAGACGTGAGCCACTTGTGACACGAGGGACGGCCTGTCGTCGAATAGCGTCGAGTACTTTGTCCGTAAAGTGGTGTTCCCCTTTCCGACTGTTCGGGCTCTCGTAGTCCTTGATGGCATGGATATAGGTTTCAACGCGGTCAAGCATCGCTTCGGAGGCTGCGCTTGTCTGTTCGTAGAGAAGGCGATAGGTATTTGTCTGGAGACTTCTGAAAAGCTCCTGATCCTCCGTGGCCAGTGATTTTGTGAACACTTTGCCCCCCGCCTGAAGATTGAGCAAAGACTTGAGGCCGAAGAATGCGATGAGCGCCTGCTCGTGCAGACCTACCCACTTCTCATCCATGCTAGGTGTTGTTTGAGCTTCCGGCAATGCGTATACTGAGAGGCTCTTGAGGACTTCTGGGTATTTCGTCTCAAGCAAAATGTGGAAGTTGATCTGCAAGCAGGACGTCTGATTAGGCCCTCCAGCCTTGCTCTGACGCCTCCACACAGACTCGACTGTGCATCCACAGTATCGTATGTAGATGATGGTGCTAGGGGCAAGGGACCGTGCAAAGTCGATCCACTCGTGAATCTTCTGCGACAGGATCTCGACATCCATGTCATCCATAATCTGAAGAAACAAAGAAGCCGTCATCTTGTAGGACTTGATGTAGTAGTTTGTAGTTCCTTCTCTTGGACGTTTGTCGCCAGGTTTTGCAGCTGTGAGGACGAAAAAGGATTCCAACTCCTCATCTGAAACTGTCAAAGGCGTTTCAAGCAACTTCTCAACAAGACCGTCGATAGGCGGAGCATATTCCTCTGGCAGACACCATGACAGATCAAAAGGGGTCATAGCTCGAGCCTCGACGTCGGATAATTCCATCCTGCTTGTGATGACAGAGACAACTTCTTCGCTGCAGTGAATTTCGGAGGAGGGGTTTGATCCGGTGTGCACCGCGTGCCGGTGTGGTTGAAAGTCATGGCTGGCATCCGGATCTCATCCCCATGCAGAAAAGAGCAATCATACAGTCTACTGTCTTTGAGCACATCCACAAGAAGGCAATTTTCTGAGCACGAAACTCCGCAGGCAGAAGCTCTCATTGAGCTCGACAACGCGGTAGGTGGGGTGGGCGACTCTGCGGAAGGCGCGCCGGGAACCATCGGAATCTGAAGGAAGGCGCCGGCCACTTCCCATTACGGTACAACTCGCTCTCCTGCATCTTGCAGAAGATTTCGACCATGTTCACAGCCCACGAGCATGTGGCAACGCTCCAGCGAATTGGTGATGCCATCTAGAACAGTGGAAGCCAGATCTTCAGTGCCTGAGGACACTTTTCTTGACGCATGGCACCTCGCCATGTGGATGCCACTGCAAGACAGAGAAGCTTGTTGGTCAACGATCTTCGGCTCAGGTCCTTTTAACGCCCGAGGGATGAGGTTTGTCGGCTTCATCAGCCACTTGAACAGCCCAATAGCCAGTTGGGTCCCGCTCGCGGCCCCAGAAGAATGCAGTGGCCGAGTGACAGCGGGCTCGCTCTGTACTCATCCGTGGTTTCTTGACTGCCATTGCTGTTGCCGCCGTGTGGCCAAAGAAGTCGGCCGGACGGCGTCCATCTCAATCGTGACATCGCTTCAAGAGTAGTTGCAACCTCAAATCGGCGTCAAGAAGCTTGGTAAGCTTTTTTATCTGACCTCATGAATTGATTGATGGTCTTGAGGCGGTTGAGTCCGTGCGAGCAGATTGTTGAGGCTGGTGTCGGTGGAGTGTAGGTAGGACGATGCTTGAAAAGAATTTCCCTTCGGATCCAGCACCTTACCCGAGAAAGATATCTCTCAGCATCACGTGACTAGGTACTCTTCAACTTGGAAATTGCTAGTCGCAGCCTCGCCCTTTCTAGAGCCTTGCACCGCAGCCTTGTTCTTTGTAGAGCCTTGCACCGCAGCTGAACTTCTCATCCCGCCCTTGAATTGGAACTTACTCATCCAACCACGACTACTATTATATCGACAGACCTCTACTTTTTCCAACTATCTCATTCACCAAGCGCTACAACAAGTTCAAGTGAAGCATCAACTTGAACTGAATGAAGACGACTTGATGCGGTATCGTTAGATGGGCAGTGCCCAGTCTACCGAGATGGAAGACTTGAGTAGCACATTATCTCATCCTCAACTAAAATCCACTGCTGACTTATTCAGACCAGGACACGTACTGGGAGGAGTCAGAGCCGTCTCAGAACCAAAACAGCTCAAGTGAGGACCAGAAGGCAGATGTCGACAGCGAAACCGGCGATCGAACGCAGATAGTCGACTCTAATGCAGACCTCGATGACCAGTCCGCTGAAGAAGAAGACGAAGAGGAGAATGACTCCCTAATTCTCGAGGATGATAACGCCGCAGCACACTCTTCGCCTGACGACATGGGTGACGATCGTGATGGGGAAGAGAACTCTCAAACTCTCAGTGAAACGATTCGAGCACTCCCTCCGCCAACCCAGATCGACGAAGATAAGAGGACAACCTACCCTCCAATGAACACTACCATGTCCTTCTGGCCAGCAGAGGATGATCAAACGGACGTTGTTGAAGTCAAGTAAGCTGTGGCACATTTTCCTCTTGTGAACTGAATTAACGTGCCAACAGATCCCACAGACCTACCGTCCGATGGAATCCTACGAGCACAACCCCAGCCAGTATGGCAACAGTGTATGTTGGCCACTTCTCTCGTGAAGACAAGGATATTGTGTGGGGCCAACTTGTACCTCATCCGCAAGGGTGGCGACTCAAGTTTCTCAGAGGCCCAGGCTTTGATTCTGTCAAGAACCTCGTGAAGGCCAAGGATGTGCTGTTTGTCCCCAATTCTCCTATCATAGAAGCCTATTGGTTCTCTCATCTGCTCGAAAACTTCAACAACTTGGACGAAGACCAACGCCACAGACTCCATGTCACTTCACGGATGACATACAACACGCACAAAGAAAAAGTAGACCTTCTAAGATGCACGGTGAGGCTGATCCTGGAGCAGTCTGTCGGCGAACAAGCCAAAGACAACAAAGGGTTTTCCCTACGACAGATCAATCAAAAAGATCAAGCCAAGATTCCTGCCTGGATCATGTACTTCCTCAGTTCCGACGGAGAGGAGATCACTCCACTCTATTACATGCCTCTCGGAAAGCAGACAGCACCCAACAGCTTCGTTGTCAGTGCGGAGCCACCAGAGGTTCTCGAAGATATTAGTGAAGCGGATTTAGAATCTCTGAGAGACTCCGAAGACATGGTCGCTGTTGCCAGCTGGATATCCAATCGACGAGATATTCAAAGACGTCCGAACCACGATGCAGTCTACCAGATCATCCTCGATCTCACAGAAAACTGGTGGAGTTCACGTCTCAGCCTCGAGCTACTCAAGCGTGCTATCTATCTTCAGACGAACAACATCTTGCGCCACAAAACGCTCAAATCAGAGGTCAAGAGATTGCAGGATCTAAATGAATGGAATGCAGCGCAAGCCAAAGGACTGAAGCCGGACGTTCGGAAACCGAGGAAGAGAAAAGCAGATGACGAGGAAATGGCGCAAGAAGGCGGCATGTCTGGGCAGGCAAGCAGCTCACCACTGGCCCTGAAGTCACTTCCCATGTTCGAAGAGTCCGATTGGAAGGAATGGGACATCTCCATAACCGCCGAGGTTCTCGAGATATTATTCTGCTATTGAGGTCAAGTTCACAGACTTCTTCCAGCTGCTAGGGCCCGCAAGTATTGCACTGCGGGACGGCAGCCGAAGGGATGCACATATTGTGTATGTCACATGAGAGCTTGACAGAGAGCCAAAGCTGCTTTCTTCGTTGAGAAGCTTCTCTCGGTTCAGTTCACAGCACGATATGGATTGCTGGGACTGGTCACACCATGATCACACAGCATACGAATTGGAGAGCACCAAGCTGATGATCGCTTGGTTTCTGTTCCTCACCTGAGATCCGTTCACTCCGAATGAATCTCACTTCACTTCCACTTCAGCTCTATGTCACCACATGTTTTATGCGTGGCAGTGCGCACCTCGATTTGCTGACTATCTAAGACTCCTCCGCCCGTGTTTTTCGCCATCACCATCTCTCTTTTATATCTTACTCACCAATAGGTGAGTAGTCCTTTCGAATGATGAATATCTAATTCAAGCTGGCCATCATAACCATCTCGCTCATCTGAAGACATCACTCACCGCCAACATGGCCCAAACTCCGGCGGATCTGAGCAGGATCGTTCAACTCTGTGTTGCTGAATCTCAGTCTTACGACACAGCCGCCATCCAGCAAGCTTCTTCACATCTGAAACCGTCTCTCACGATCGACGCCTGCGAAGACCATCTTTTACGTGTAATCGCTCCTCCTCTCTGCAGGCTGGGAATGGTACAGACAACTGGATTAGTGGAGACAGACCAAAGTCCAGGAGTCGAAGACCCTGCATGGGAAAGCGTCGCATTTGAAGCTTTCATGAAAGGCATCAATGCTCCAGATAGTCGATACTCATCTCAATACGCCTGGCAAGACACTCCAAAGACCTTTATTCTGCCTCTCAAACCCGTTCAGCTGGAAGGCTGCGGCAGAGTCTCCCACGCTGAGCGCAACGGTGAACCTGGCTTCAACATTGCTGATGACACTGGAATTGGAAAGACTGTTGAAGCTCTAGCTCTGGTTGCTCAAAGTCCTGGAGCACTACCAAATCTGGTTGTGGGCCCGGCTAGTGTCTTGTCAACATGGAGAGAGACGATTGTCAAGTTTGTTCGCCCCGGCAGCTTAAGAGTGCACTCCTACTCGAATCCAGGGTCTAGCAAGTTATCGTTGGACGATTTACGCTCGTTCAACATTATACTTGTCTCATACGATCAGCTCCGCATTCAATATGCTGCCAAGTCCAACTACTTCAATAGGCTCGCCAGACAGAGAAGTACGTGCGACAGAACGCTGATCCCGGCAGATTTCCCAGAGGGATATCCGACGGACTATTTCTTACAGTCCCACTGGCCCTTAATCGACATTGATTATCAACGCATCATCTTCGACGAGTGTCACGAATTTCGAAACCCTAAGACCATGACATTCGCCGCCTGTCGAAGCCTGCAAGCCAGATTTAGGATCGCCATGACCGCGACCAGAGTTCACAACGGCTTCGAAGACCTTTGGGCAATTCTTGCCATCCTCAGAATTCCGCCGTTCAACGATTTTGCTTTGTTCAAAAGTGTAAGTCTACAACCGTCTCCTTTATGTTCTTGCCCTTTGTGGGACTACACTTGTGGGGAAACCGCAGCACGGCATGGATTTCTCATGACAACAGGATAAGCTTGCCTTGCCTTTGCTTCCCTCTAGAAGCCAAGCAAACAGTCTGGCTGTCCTGTCACTTCATCTCTATCAAGTGGAACACTGCCTGCAATCTCAAAGACCCCGAGGCGGTAGAGTACTGATCCTGATGGGAACTGAATGGCTTGTTTCACACTCGACATATCGCTCGAATTCAGAGTCCTTGTTAAGAATCTTCCAAGCAGTGACTAACGAGTCTTAGCATTTCTTGAATGTCCCCCCCAGAACGAAGCATATCTCTCTGAGAAAAGCTGGTCTCCGTGATAGGGTTGAAGTCTCGGATCCGACAGGGGCACGGAGAAAATATCTCTCTGTCATGTTCGAAGGATTCTCAATCCATCGCCGGAGCTTCGACTATTTTGACGGCCAGCGGATTGTACCTGAGTTGAAGCTGCTCAACGAAGAGCTGATCGAAGTGCCTTTGTCGAAGGATGAGCTTTTGGATACTTGGTATCAAGAGGGTTCAAATGAGGATATGCACATGGCATCTGAATTCGATTTCCAGATGGAGACTAAGGGTTGGTGGGATCACAAGGATCGCACATCACAAGATGTAAAGACATGGAAGGAGAAAGATGAAAAGCTCGCAGCCATCACTAAGGCCCGCCTGGCTGCAGCACATCCAGCAGCACCTTTTGCACAATATTCCGATTCAACTGAGTCATCCGAGCCCGAGAATGATCCGAGCGCCGACGAGATCGAAGGTCCTGAAGTTTATGATGACGACCAGGATGACTTTCCCGAAGAGGTTCGGGCGGCGGATCTTCCAGCGCCACGTCAACTCAACCATGAACAGAAGACTGCGCGAAGGAAGTTCCGCGAGTCCCTCAAGGTAGGTGACCGTTGGCAGTCGACGAGAACCGATGCAGCTGTGAACGTTGTTTTCTCCTGTCTTGCAGACACCGATCCCACCTCAGAAGGCAATATCCTGGTTTTCTCACACAACCTACCAGGACTTGATGCGCTGGAAGTGGGCCTCGAGAAGCTGAATACTGGCCCTGTCAAGTACAATGTCTTCCGGATGGATGGTTCAATGGATCAAACGGCAAAGGACAAGGCAAGAGACTTGTTCAACAGGAGGAAGACAAGAAATATTCTTCTCATGACGTACACTGCCGGAGGGGTGGGCCTGAACCTGCAATCAGCGACCAAAGTGATTTTCTTGACACCACAGTGGAACCCTGCCCTCGACAAGCAGGCAATCTGCCGGGCTCTTCGTACGGGCCAAGAAAATATGGTTACCGTGTATCGCCTCTACGCCCCTAACTCGGTGGAGAGAGAAGTGATGCGCAAGCATCCCATCAAGCAGTACTATGCAGACTTTACCCTCGGATCAGCTCGCGAGAAATATCCTCGGGAATGGAACAAATGGTCCCAATTTGACGGCAATACTTTCGTTAGCGAGGTACCACTTCAAGTCATACCATCTATTTGACCAGATGCTAACAGGATATAGTTACGCAAGATCGAAGTTGCGGATGATCTGGATGTTTACGACCCTGGCGCGCTAGCTGATGTCCGCCGCCAAAGAGGGAGATGAAGTTCGATCAGATGGCTAGACATTGATGAAGCACAGATTGACATCAAAAGTCAAGACATTGGAAATTGAGCATTCATTATGGCTTACTGGATTTCGGACGAGATTCGCAGCGGATGTGTTTTGTATTTCTTAGGAATCATGGAGGGCAACCTGATCTCTTGGGTTTCGAGCTGAGGCTCACAAGATGATGAGGGCTTATGCTGCCCACTTCCTTATGATAGCTCTGGCACTCTCAGCTTGACGTGTGAGCTGCGTAAGGAGCATTTGATGATCAGGTGTTTCCCTTCCCAGCTTCAAGTCTTCCTCGTTCTCCAGCATGTCTAGTCTTAAGTCAACACCTTCTGCCCAGAGGCTTTCATGACTTTCATCAGGATCATCATGCTCTTCACTTGAACTTATTTCAGAGTCAAAGAGATCGACACCTCCCTTTCGCTGTGCATTCGCAACCGCTAATGTCCGACCTTCGCTCACGTGGAAGTCTGTTGACTCGGCCTCCCGAACTCGAGTATTGGTTGAAGTCTTCGACCTCGGAGCCTCTTGATCTGCTTCGTCCTCGTACTGAATTGAGTTGATGTCGAGAATGGAAAGGGTAGAAAGACATCTGATATGTGTAGGTAGCTGAGATGGCATCAGCATATTCTTCCACTCGCTCGAATCCAGACGCGCTTCGGTTCCATCATCCCTGTTGACAAGCACGATCGCCTTGCCGAAAGGCCATCGATACCAAGCTTTGTCTGTCCTCAACAGAACATCCTTATCGTGCAGTGGCGGACTCAACTTTGACGTGCTGATGATGATCCTATCGGTGATTATCTCGCACCAGCTGCTCACTATTGGTGCCTTCCAGGGATGCGGGTTGTAACTAGAGTGTTTGATAAGCTTCCTTTCCGTAGGCCTAGTTCTCTGGGGCTTACAATTCTGCGTTACACCCAACTAGGAGATGAATACATTCCGTGAGTTCTCCGCCACCATGAACGTCATATATAGTGCTGATTAATGTTTGTAGACTTTCACTTCCGGAGGTCGATGTTCGTGTTGACTCCAGTAATGGAATATGTTCACTGCTCCTTTGTCAATCAAAGCACATTATAAGGTGCCAAGATCCATACAAGCTGAGATAAACAGTCGGCCAGCCAGGCCTCTTCTGATATGCCAGTCCAGCTCTGTTATAGTCAGTTGGCCATACAATAGTTTTGAGTACAACGACTCACATTTGGCGAAGTTCTTGAGTCTTGACAGAGATCCGCAATCGACGGAACTCCATTGCAGCAATTGCACAGTAGTAGAAGAAGCAAAATCCTCTTCTTTGAGATGATTAGCTTCACTTTGTAAGTCGTGCTGTGTGTCTTGTTTGGCTGGTCAACAGCCACTCGAGAGACTTTGATTTGTGGTTAAAGAGAAGTACAGAAAGAAATAGATAACATGTTGCAGTTTTATGATTGCAGTGTCGTAGTTTCTAAGACCATGTTTGCTCGACTCCTGAGCAACTTGTGCAAGGCTTTTGGTATGATATCAATTCGTCATAACGTGCTGATTATGCAATTGTGCGTTTCAGCCTCCCCACTTCACTTCGGTATGCTGAGTGCACAAGTTTGTCATCCACTCCTTACTCTAGTGCAGGTCAACATGTTGTTGACTGCAACTTCCTCAAGACAGAAGACACGAGATCTTGACCTTAGAGGGATGCATCGTACCCTAATCGAGGTTCGCTGTCACTTCCTCACCTGGTTGTGAGTCGTTGTCGAGTTCCGCGGCTATCTCGTCTCCGTTATGCCCTTGTGTCTCAAGTTCGTCTCCTATGTCCACACCATCTCCACCGTTCTCTTCTGCTTCTTCCTTCAATTCCACATCCGAGTCACCGCAATCAGCTTCAACGGTCGTATCGATGTCGGCGCTGCCAGCTGGCTCCCCAGAAGTGAAACGGGTAGGTCGCAAGAAATCAGTTTCGTTGTCTGCATCTGATGCCGGACGAATAGCAGATCGAAGAAATGAGAGGGTTCGTGGGGTGCTTTCAGCTTGGAAAATCTTGAGCACTCGCCGCGCTGCTGCGTCGCCAGTAGTCTATGAGAGTGAGCTGTGAGCTAAAAATACCGTGGTCATATAAGGCTCACCTCCTGGAACTTCTTGGAGCATTTGAAAAGGTAGAGAATGAGGCTCTGAAGACTCTTTTCGACTTGTGAATCCTCAATGCTGCCAACTTTTGCAGTGATATGAGCATTCATGGTTTGCACGCCGTCGATCTGGACAGGAAGTACACGAGGTTAGTTCCTGATGGGATGAAAATAAATATCACAGTGGACACTTACACTGTTAACACCGATTGTGAAGTTGACAAGGTTCAGCTCAGAGGACGCCTGGTTGCTGGCAGCTGGGTTCGCTGCAAGGATCTGAGCCAGCACGTCGGTTCTCACTGGCTTGCTCAATCCCTCTTCGAGAGTCGCCTGCTCAGCCGGACTGTAAGGGGCCACACCTGCAGGACTTCCAGTGCCAAAATTGATCTTGGGCATGACAGCAGAAGTCGTTCGCGGTGACGGAGTCATGGGTTTGCCACCTGCCAAGTGCTTATCGGACAGCGGGGAGGAGAACGTGACCGAGTCAGGTCTGACCATTGGACCGGAGAACTTGGTTCGGCCAGTGGTAGCAGGCTTGACGGTGTCGGAGCGTTGTCTGTTAAGCCGTTCATTCACTCCCGGAGTTGAGCCGCGAGGAACAGCAGATGGGGAGGATGAGGAAAGGACGGAGGTCTTGTCAGCAATCTTTGACGGGGTTCCTGAGCGACTGCTTAGGACAGATGCTGGCCTAATCTTCCTTGACTTGAGTTCTGCAGTCAATCTGGCCTTAGTGTCCCCTTTCCCCTCGTCTTCTTCATCCTCATCTTCATTGCCCAGGCGGGAACGGAGGTCATATTCGCCCTCAGAATCTGAATCTGTGTTGCCATGAGTAAGCTGCAGGAGCATGCGCCACTCACATCCTCATGACACGTACCTTTGATCTTGTTCGCCGACTTGACCTCCTTGCGCGGTCTCTTCACGATCTTCTCGGGAGGAGTGTTGGTGAGGGTGTCAGCTGTCGAGGCACGCTTCTTGGAGGCTTCATTCTTCTTTCTCAAAGCTGTTGGCAAGAGGTTATTCACCTGACAAGATCGAAGAGGAAGCGGCACCTACACTCGGACGGAGAGGAGTTGTCAATTGTGGATGAACTGCTGGGTCTGCCTTTCGTGGCCTTGGGTTCTTTCGGAGGCTGGTCTGTCAGCGAAGTCTTCGAGAGGGAAGGAACCGCCATACCATTTTGCTCACGATGATGCGCCAGATGGTCCAGTTACGGGTGTTCAGGAGGCTGGTGCGGCTGGAGTTGACCACAGGAGGCTAGGCGATATGGAAGAAAGGGAGAGTTTGAATGAATATTGAGTCTGAACGGATGGGATATTTCAGATCGGGATCGCGCAGGTCAATTTTCTTTGTCGGTTAAAAGAGGTAACAGGTCATTCACCACCGTCGCGGATGTGAATGAAATACTGCCAGTCCTCCTGCACCTGAAATTATTCAACCAGCCTCCCAACACAGCAATTTGTTTCTTTCTCATTTTGTATCTGCCCGAGAGCACTTACTCCTCTCACCAGACGCATTCAAATCGCGTTGACAGGCAAGAGATTCAACTGCATTAACTGATGTTAACACCCTGAAGGCAAGTAGCTTAGCACATACCCCCAAAAAAGTATCTGGCTGATCACAAGTGAAATCAGTCCTCTGTTCGCAGCATCGAAAATGGACGAAGCGGCACAAAGCCTGTTCGCCATGGAGGCAGCCAGACACAAGAAGGCAATGGAAGAAAGAGAGCCAGAGTTCCAGAAACTTATGGCCATGTGGAGTGCACGAAAGGATGAGGTGGAAGATGATCCCAAGTACAAGGAGGCCGTGAAGATCATCGAGACAATGTTCGTTCGGAAAGCTGCTCTGAAGACGATCGAGAAAGCGAAGGTAAATTGGTAGGCCCTACAAGTTTCGCGATTTCGACTAACAGTGCATAGATTAAGATCGATGCAAGCTACGATATCATGCGTGCGTCGCTCAAGGAGGATGTGGAGAAGGTGAGGGGGCGCTATCATTTGATTGTGGGCGAGAACGTCGATGGTGAAGAGACAGACGACGATGCTGGCGCGCTCCAAGAAGTCTTCGACGCATGGATCAGCAGCATTCACGAAACGACCTTGAAGAAAATTCGCGATATGGGAACTGGAATTCAAGCGAAGAAGGAGCGCCAAAGTCGTGCAAATCGCACTTAGACGATTGGAAGAAGTGTCAAGGGGTCGAACAAGACAGATCGTGGAACAGCGTCGCTGGCTACACAGCAGTACAGCAACAATCAGTTGCCAATAGTATTGCTTGAGGTGATAGCAGCTGCTCTAGCTATCTCCATAGTCACGGAGAGACATGAAGATGCATCAACTCGAAGAAAAGAATTCGAAGTCTAAACGAGTTTCATGTTGTGGTTTAGACTCTCCACTAACTACTTGAGGCTGTTCCACTTGCCTTGGCATGACGACTTCAACGTGCGTCCTGCCTGCACGGCACCTCTGCCTGAGCTGCCTAAGTAACTCTCAGTTTGACTCTGCTCTCCTCATTGACGGATGGCATCAGGATCGTGTCCAGCTTGCCCAACGAGCGTCTTCATCACTTCTTCTCGGCCAGCTTCTTCACCGCCAGCTTCTCCAAAGCGTCAGAATCATCCCGCAGCTGGACGAAGGCTTTGACCATCTGCTGGTTGATGGTAGGCTTCATCAAGTCCTTGTCAGCGTTCGACGAATCTGGTTGAACTAGTTCTTTGCATGCGATCATCGTTCGAACATCATGCTCAGCAAAGCGAAGTTTTTCGTCTCTAGCCGCATTGAGCTCCATCTCCTCGCGTCGGTTGTTGATGAATTCGGCTCGGAATCTGGCGGCGTTTTCGTCGGCGAGCGTTCGTAGGACCAATCCATAGCATTCCTGAAGCTCGAGATCTCTTACCACCATTAGCGTCAATCTGTGGAAGCAGAGTGGTCCATACCGTTCAGCGAGCCAAGCTGCATCTGAACCAGCCATGTTCTCATCCTCATTCGCACCAGCGTCTGAACCGACCATGTTGTCCACCTCATCCACACCTGCATCGTGTCCATCCACAGATCCCATGACTTCCTCGTCTGGCTCAGCATGGTCAACTACAACTTGGACTTAGTATGAACACACAAGCAGGAAAAGGCAAACCTACATTCCGGGTCATTGCGGGCGACTTCTTCTGCCATCTTGGCTGAGATGACTCTCTTGGAGGTATTGATTAGGATAGGGTTGACAATTTGAAGTGCGCGGGAGGTCTCGAAGAAGATAAAATTCAAGATGCGGCAGGAAAAGAAAGAATGAAATATGAGCTGGCTCAGATCCGCAGCGCTGAAGGTGGCCTGCCAAGAAAGGATCTTAGGGTGAATAAACAGAGCTTCACATTTCTGGCTATTGAACTTTCTATGTTGCCTCCACTACTGCACGCCACCTCGACAACTGACCAGCCACTCCAGATCCCGATCGTCTACCTCCTCTACTACCCTATCTTCGCGATCTTACTCAACTGTATCAAGAGATCGCAGTGTGATGGCGGACACTTCTCAAAATGATGGTGAGGCGACACTTTGCGATACCATCTTGCGAACTTGAGCTGACTGGACCTCGTAGCCGCACGGCAAGCCGCCCATCTTGAGAGACAGAGAAAACACTACTGGTTGAGGATCTCCGAGTGGGCTGCCATACTTAGTGCATACTACTGCGTCGTGCACTTTGTGACAGTCAAGCTTTGGCTCATGGAAAGTGCATATTTGAGCAAGCTGCAGGTTCAACAGTACTGCGATGTGCAAAGAGATTTCCAAGAGAGGCTTAGGTTCACTGCAAATGGGCTGTGGGAGAAGCTGCTTCCAGATCCCATCTGGAACGAGAATCTCAATAAATACGTCTCGCAGTGTTGTTCATGGGAATTGCTACCGAGAATGGAGGCGGTTCGAAAGATTGGAGCGGAAATGCAAGCAGAGATATCAAGAGAGCAGAACAAGCCAGAATGGTCGCAGATGCGCACCGTATTCGACCCAACGCAGTTGCCAACTGAGTGGCCTGAAAAGCTCAAAGAGATCGGCAGGATGGTGAGGCGCAAGAATCAACATCTTCAAGACAACCCACCTCCGCGCGACATTATGAGCGCCGATGACACTGCCAGAGTCTTCAAGAAGTGGCTTACGACACTCAAAGACCATCACCGCGTGCTCAAGAGCCATGTCGCAGAACTTGGGACACAGATCAATACCGCCCAAAATACGATCGTGGAGATTGCCAAGGCACGGCAAGGTAAAGCGGAGGAAAGCGAACTGGAAGATTTAGCCCAGGGCTATTCAGATGTCGAGAGACACGTCAACGATCTCATGGATGCTGCACAATCACATACCAAAGTCGAATGGGACAAGCGGGCCAATCGGTTCTACGGCACATTCTTGTGGCATATCTCGCAAGATCTGCTTGTCTTTGGGGAAGATGTGACAGAGGGCCTGGTACGTCTTGCGAAGCTCGAGGAGCAGGTGAGCGGGCCTTGAAGGCGGTCGAACAGCATATTGAGAGCGAAGGACGTTTTGCGTGGGCGTGGGCGGACCACCGTGAATTATTTCACAGGCATCTAAATGTCAGCTGCTTCACTCGATGGCTGACCCTACTCCGGTGACGATGGTGAACGTCTCGAAGTCTAAGAAGACGATCTGGTTCGGGAGGCAGAAAGCAGAAAACAATTGCGTCCTATCTCAGCCTGACAGCTGCTTAGCCTTTTCCTGGTAAGAATTGAGCTGCCACAAGGCTCATCCAGCCCCGGTTCTTTCTCAACTGCTGTGACCGTGCCTCTTCTTGTTTAGCAGACACAAGCAGCTTGCATGTTCGTCAGTGGCAAACAACTCAATTTTCGCCAGGATCACTGTCTTCGTCGCTTGCCACTGGCATTCGAGGCTGGAGCAGTGAAATTGATCGGAGACTCCTGCATAGACCCTATGATCCGTTAGTTTCGTTTGCTTGCATGGGTACTCATTAATCACTTACTGAGTGCTTGTCGTCGCTGTGCTCTTATTGCTTCCAAACCATCTGCACCGATATTAGGCCGAGTCCTCCCCACGTTGGGGTCGAGAAGCATCTCTTCAATCGTGTCATCGACCACCAATTCTCCATCTGTAGAGATTTGAAAATCATCATTGATGACCTCTTCCAGCTCTTCATAGAGAAGTTCAGGTTCATTGTCCGGCATCAAGATATTGGCCGCGTTGTCAGGCCCAACTTTGTAAATGACTTTCCATTTCTGCGCCCGCAATTCTTTCACCCATCTCCTTCGCCGATCCCGTGTCACCGGAGGTCGAAGAGTCTCAAATGCAGCTTCGATACCGGCGTCCACTCCTTGACCTTGGCCGCGCTGGCTGACAGTTTTCGCAGCCTCAACGACCGATTGAAGATTGCCCAGACATGGGTGGAAGCGCCACTTGGGTTGCGCCAGGAAAGCTTCTAACCTGCAGATCAATGTCAGCCTGCCTGTTGCCATCAGAAAGTTCGCGAACGCGGATGTAAATAGGTCAGTTGGTCATCGACGACTTGGAAAGAACTTACCGCGTCCACACGGAATCTGCATCGGAGAAGATATTCGGATTGCCCGTGTCGACTATGGCACCATCGTCAGGATATGCCTCTTCGAGAAACTTGTGCAACAGCCAGAGCGCATCTCCAGGCTGCAATGGGAGGAATTGGCGAATTCTGTCCTTCTCGGTGTCTGGTCGGAACGATCGACCGGTTCCTCCTACCCTTAGCTCTTCATTTGGGCGAGACCTAGCGTTGAAAGCAGATGCAGGGTAATAAGGGCCGGTACCGCTAACTTGAGCCGCATCTGCAGCGATCCCTGGACGAGAAATTTCGGTGGCTGGATCGAGACCGGTCTCCCGAGACCATAACTGCAAGAACTTCGATCTGATAGGATCTTGCAGCTGCAGAACCACATCGGAGAGTGGGATAGTTGGTGACCGGGCACCAAGCGAGCGTTCCTCCGAGTCACGAATGTCAACTCCTGTAGGAACACTATTCGTTGTTAGCGTAAACCAAGACAGCTCGACATCAAAAACTCACAAGTAAATTCTTCTGATCTCCCCAGCATACATTGGCATGATACCAGCAGAGAGAATGATATTGTCCTCTGGATGTCCCACTCCGAGCAAGTGCTGCATAGCCCCTTCATTGTCCGCCCAGTGCAAGAGGAGAACAGAGTTGGCAACTGTTTTCTTCCATGGAATTAGGCTAATCTCAGCACCGGAGATTCTTTCTCCGGGATCGGTGAATTCCTTAACGTCGACCGGTGTCCGCAGCTGATTTTGAAAAGAAGTATACAGCTCTGGCGCATTCGTTTTCATCAACGACGTCCAGGCCATATCTGCGCGCTGATGTGCCTTTTCGACAGTAGTACCTGTGGTGAGAACGCCTTCTTTGATCCACTTTTGCATATCATCAGACGCCTGCTGATAAACACCGGCATCTTCTTTCCAAGCATCATCTCTCTGATGAGATGGGGCGAGGAAGAGGCTCAACAGATTGGGAATATCTTTGACATGGTCTAAGTATCTTGTAGCAGCAAAATAATAGAGGTCTCCGCGATCAACCGCTGACGCCCATTGAAGAAATTTGATTTCGTCAGAGCTGGAGCGCGTAGTCATCAAGGGGCGAATAGCAGCTTGGAACAGCTTTAGAGCTTGAGTACGTCTGTTGGCGCTGAAGACGGGCCCCTTTGCCCACTCGCATCGTATGACCATCTGAAGCTCTGTCCGTGCGGTGGCCCAAATGTCGTGGTGGGTTTCAACGGTGGGGGCAAAGTTCAGTTGCACCCCGGCTTCTGCAGCATCGTTGGGATCCTGGCCTTTTGCTCTGTTTGGTCGTGCGCCTTTCAATTGCCATGCATCATTACCGGTAACAGCTTTCTCTTGGTGTCTGTAAAAGCTGGCGAAACGTTTCTTGCTCTCTTGGAACGAAACACCGAAGTCCGTGCTTGGCCCGACCTTGTCGGTCAACATCTCCACCAACTGGCGGCAGCTCTGCAACTTTGACGGTGATTGTGGGAGATCGAACGCAAGGCAACATGCTTGCCACGCAACAGCCATGGTTTTTCCGAATACTTCCATGAATGCTTCCGGAGAGGCGGCGCCGTACGAAACCGAATTGGGGTGATAACAGGGAATCACGACCAAACATGCATTGTCATCGATCTTGCCATCTGGTTCACTGTAGTTTACAATGAGTGCAGAGCCCACTAAGCCGGCGAAGTCACCTTGACGCATCCCAAAATCATGTTGGAACCGCCCAAGTGCTGTACTAGTAACCTGCGAGTTTGTTAGTTATGATCTGAATCCAAGGGGAAGGAACTCGGCTTACTTCTTCTCCCCAAGTCACAGCCAGTATTGGGTTCACAATCTGAATGTATTGGCGCAACAGTGTTATTGCGGTAGGATAGTCCGTCCGAGACTTGAGGGGCCATTGGAACATGTCAACGAATGGCAGCATCTTGTCTTGATGCAACAAGTAGGCTTCTTTCGAGTTGATTGTGCCTGATGCCGTTTCTAGGCTGGCGAAGAGATTGATGAGCTTCTCCCAGTTTCGCCGTGTAAGGTTGTCACTCTCATAGAAAGAACTCGCGGATCGGAAAGTATCAAGGGTCGGGTCGTGTCCGATTGTGACCAATGGTGTATAGCCCTGCTTTTGCATGATAACAGGGATAGCCTGTTCATAAATGACATCTCGGTAGTGATCAGTGAAAGTGAACACACTTGTGCCTGTAGAGTGTGGGTTTGTGTTGGCGTACTCTTGGACCGAGTCGGCATAATCTCCAAGTGCTCGGAGGGCTTCTGGAGATAGCGCTCTGGTACCGGACCGTAGCCGATCCACGGTCCTCATTTGCAACTTGTCGTATGCATCCGCATCCTCGAGAGCAACCGACAACTCGACGTAAACGCCACCGGTTTGCACGTTGAGCAGTGAAGGGTGGCCCATCAATGCAATCAAGGACTGTTCCCTCAGGCTCACAAGCTCATGGCTAGCTTTGAAGGTCACTCGACCTCTCACAACTTCAAAAATCGAGATGCCTGCAAGTATTTCTGGATAGAGTAGTTTTGTTGTCAAGAAGATTTTCTTGAGCGGGCCTTGGACATCGGAACGCAATGCATCGAGGTGTCTTGCCCATGGCGACTTTGAGGAGACCTCACCGCAGTAACGCAGGAATATTGGTTGGTGATCTGGTTTCCTCTCCAGTAATCGCAGCCATGTCTTTGCCTTGGGTATGTATTCGCCTCTTCGCGCCAAGTCGCTTAGTACCCGAACTAGCTCCCGCTTTGTGAAGGCAAGAGATCTGATGTACAGAAGAGTGTGATCTTCTGGCGGGTTCGTGTCCTCCTTGGAACACAGCCGAAGTCCAAGAAGCTGCTGCAGTTCGGCATCATTGACGAAGGTGGGCTCTGCTAACAAAAATCTCCAATCGTCGATGTCTGACCCATTGAGAGGAAGACACCATGCAAGTGACAGAGGGTTCAGTGTTTCTGTTGAAATCTTGCTCTCCTTCAGCCGTTTTATGATCTCTTTGAACACGATATTTCTGACATCCTCATCAGAAGTAGGTCTGGGATCAGCGGGACTAGGCACAAAGCTGTAACCTTTCGTTGTTTGGCGCCTCCGAATTCTGGACTTGAGAATTGTAGTTTGTGTTGTCAAGATACTGGTCACATATCTGCCTGCGGAAGTCGGCGGGGCAGCTTGTGGAGCTTGAGCTGAAGGACTTGCTGTTGAAGTCATGGTGTCAATTGGAAGTGAAGGATGATTGCTGAGTTTTCAGCAGTGTCGTGCGGCGGATAAATACACAAAGGATATGCGCGAACGAATTTCAAGAACTCTTCCACGACTTTAGAGATGGTGGCAGAAGTTGTGTTGATGCAGTTGAGGGAGTTCCAATGCATGAAGTTCTTGACATCAATGAGGTGCTTGGAAACGATTGCCCGACGACGAGCACTCGATGTAGTGAGAGAGAGGAGAGGGAGAGAGAGAGAGGAGAGGGAGAGAGAGAGAGGCTGAATCAGAGAAGGGAGCGGAGGTGGTTAATCCGTGGCCGATTGCCTGCCAACGATTGGACCGAGGGTGGATCGAGATTTCGTGCCTGTTTGCCCTCAGGAAGGAGTGACTCGCGGAGCCAGGCTAAGCATCTTCGCAAGATGACCAACATGCTCGTCTCTGCAAAGCATCTGTCAGACCAATGCCTGAACTGATTGTAGCTGGCTGCGGTGATTCCTGGAATCGAATTTCTGACCTCGACGGGGACAGTCGCCAAATGAGTGGCTTTCCTTGCCTTTCCCTACCGTCCTACTGGCAGCTCGTTTTACCTACTGTGAGATTGAGGCACGGCACCTGAGGAATTTTTCGGAGGCTGGCCACATCGAAGGAAGTCCCTCTGCATGCAGCGTTATGATCCACGTTCATTTCGAGACTTCGAAAAAAAAAAAACCCTATGTGGCGCTCACTCGAACAGCCATTTGAACGGTCGCCGCCCATTCCGAAACATTGCTAGCGAATCTTTCAGCCTCGATCGCGACCTGATGACGGAAACTCAAGGAAGACTTGCCTATCTACAGCATTCGAACTGCTGCAGACCGTTTTTACCCACCCAGCTCAAACACGCGTTTCAGCCGTCAAAGCTTTGATGAACTCTGAGCAGGCCTCAAAAGAACATGACTCGTCGTCATTGAACAGCCAAACTCCGGAAGGTAAGTATTTTTACGCGGCCATGCAGGAGACGTTCCGTGAGCGACGCACAGCCACTATAAGCTGGACGTCGAGCTCGATATCGCTGCCTTGCAAGCTCGTGCTGGGGTATCTTGTTTTTCCAAGAAACGAAGTGTCGCAATCAAGGATGCGGAATTCCCGGCGACTCCACGAATGGTACAGTAATCTCTACCCAATCAGCTTTCAAACATCCATCGTCCCCAATAGAAAAGAAGAGAAGGGCCTTCGGCCTCGCTTGGCAAGCTAACTACTCTTTCGCTGGGTATGGATGAATAAGCACACTTCGGACAACACAAAAACCTGGGCAGGTGTCAAAGGCACAAAAAAGTTACGAATGTCTCTCCCTCGCTGTTTACTGTGTTAATCAATGATACAGATAGAAGTTGGATGATTAACTCACGGGAATCGACTATACCAACTGTCAGGTTTCGATCAACTTCGTCGTGCAGTAAACTTACACCCCGGTCTGAATTGTTCGGTTAGTAACTGTGCGATTTGAAGGTGACGGTGTGCTTGCCTCCCGCTAATATATTGTCAGTATAACCTCCCTTAATCGCCTGGAATAAGCAACATACCGGACTTGTAGCCTTCAACGAAGGATGGTTGACAAGCGGAAATCATGACCTAGAACAGTCAAGAAGATGCCATATTGACAGGCGGTGGTGAAGCATACCACTAGACCTGAAGACATATCAGCATCCCCGAAGGTGTAACACCAGAGGTGAGTATTTACCAAGGAAGACATGTGCTAGGTGATCCTAACACCTTGGTGATTGTTGATTCAAAATGTGTTTGGCTGCATAATAACCCTTCACTTTTTTGGATGCCCCGCGAGGCGAAGAGCCCCTCCTCAGGCGAAGACGTCCCACTCGTCCGGCGGCTCCAACTCCGAAATCTTCACTTTGGGGTGACGCCTTGGCACACAAAGATCGGCTTCAGACTCTAAGCGTCCTTGGTCAATGCACTGCAGAGCAGTCTGCTGGCCATGTTTCGATCTCAATGACTCAAATATCGTGGCGTGTGAGAGACTCTCACACGGGAAGTGGTAGGCTGGAGCGCCCCTTTCCGTTGGAATCACAAAGTTCTTCTGAGTCCTATACCGGTTCGAGCAACCCTCACGCGAGGAAAAAATTATCTCCTCATGCGAGAATGCAGAATAGACTCTGGGTCAATCTTCTGAAGTACTACGGAACGTGGCGGTCTTTGTTCATACAGCCGCCGTCAAGTAAGGTATGAAGAACGACGAGTGCCCGCCATTGCCAACCGACGTCAGGATAAGCACAAACAATGTCTCAAGACGACCCAGACATTTCTGACATCTTGACACTATCCAACTGAATTGCTCTCTCTTGGAAGTCTGGGATTTGGGCGCAACGAAGCAGGAATTGCTTGTTGGCTTGGAGGGTCCTAGCAATTCGGTCTGGGATATTGTCGCAACACGATACAGTGGTGACCTTTTGTCCCTGGTGCACTTGCGGCACAAATCGATGGAGAAGCTGGACATGACATCGATCTTTTCGGAACATGTCAATATCAGTGGCGAAGGTCTGTGACCCGGCGGTCTCGGGATTTTCTTATACCTCAGCATCACGAGTCGACTGCTCATGTCATACCTCGTGCGGATACACTAATCTCTCAACAGGAACGTTTGAACGGGCATTGCCACAGGAACGAGTGCCGAAGCTACTGATTGGGCACTGATAGCCCAATGGACAAGTCTTGAATCACTGGCTCGGTGATGTCTGGTTACAAGATAAAAGGATTCCGGACTGGGGTCGCTTGAGTGGTGCGATATGGTGCTTGAAGCAATTGCCATCGAGGCCAAGTCATGACCCTCCATGTCCCCCACGATAAGTATTTCACAACTTCTATCCACCAATCCTACTTCACACGTGATAGCGAAGCGACTGGCAGATGCAAGGCCTTGGGTCACTCAGCTCACCAAACAGAATGCTGACTCACCACCTAAAAAGCGCAACCTGCTATTTTCCCAATACTCACGTTCTTGAAAATACCTCGTTATCAATTGCAAAATCACAATCTTTCCCAACATTCAAAAGCCCCTTCTTCGCAGCAGAAGGTATACCTTCTGCACTTCAATATCTGCGATAGTTTAGTGGTAGAATACCTGTCGGTCTCACAGGTGGCGGAGGTTCAATTCCTTCTCGCAGAGTCTATCATTTTGCCTCTTTGAAGCCCTCCAGCTTCAACATTATGTCCCCTTTTTTGCATTTCTTTTTGCTGTTCTGATGGGTAAAAATTGTGCGTCTTGGACGTAATTTACTAAGCAAGTTCTCTTGCCTGTCAGCTTATGTGCAAGGCTACCACCCCGAGACTTCGTCTTCACCCTCAAGCGTCTCCCTTTGCAATTTCCTAGCGATGCCATCAGCCTCCTCCCATACCCTGATCAGATTTCCTCCTGCTACCTTGGCAGCATTCCGATCGCTGACGCCCAGTCTCAACAATTCTGCAATCAGGTCAGGATACTTGTCGACCCCGTCCAGTCCCTTTGGTGTCAATTCTCCCATCCCATCAAAGTCGCTCCCCAACCCGACGTAATCGTACCCAATCTTCTCCCCAACGTACATGACGTGTCTGGCCACTTGATGCAATGTATTGTTGTTCGCATAGAACTCCGGCAACACCGTTTCATTTGCAGGCGGCAAGCAGGAAATGAACCCCGGACTGAAGTTGATCATCACCAGGCTTCGTGTTGCTTTGACCAGATCAAGGATATCATCGTGCACGTTCCTTGGATGTGGACAGAGCGCGAATGCCGACGAATGTGAGTATATCACTGGCGCCGCGGAGGTCTTGTTGCTCAGCACGGCCTTCTGTGTCCAGTAAGACGTATGCGATATATCGATGAGCATTCCCAATCTGTTCATTTCGCGAATGACCTCTCGTCCAGCGGATGTGAGTCCACCACGATGGTAAGGAGCCACAGTCGTCTCGTTCCACGTGGAGATCAACGCCGCATCAGCGAAAGCGTTGTGGCAATTCCAGGTAAGTGTCACCGCTCGGACACCCAGTGCGTAGTACAAGCGCAGCGTCGACAGCGGAGCAGATTGTGGGATCTGGTGCAATCCTTCCAAACTGATCGGCGAGATCAGACTCTTCGAAGCGTGGAAGTTCGCCAGTTGCCCTGAAAGTGGTGTATCGGCGGAAGTGAAATTTCCAGCATACTCGGCTTGGAGTCGCCTGATCAAGTCTATTTGCGAGAGGGTATGCACCACGGCTGTGGAATACTCCTTGTCTGAGAAATCGACACCCGCATGTTCTGGGCAGGCCACGAATGCGCTCCAAAACGCGCCTCCCGCCTTCCCCTTACGGAGTCGAGGCAGATCCACGTTCTCAGCCAGGCCTCCATTTTCAAACTTGTCCTTAAATTCCTTCGTATGCAACTTGTTCTTGTAATGGCCACGTATGAAGATGGCAAGGTCGTTGTGGCCGTCTATCAGCGGCGTGTGGTCGAGGATGGCAGAGACACGTTGTTCTATGCTCTGAGGTCTCTTGGGTAGAGGTATGGGTTCTTTGTCTGTTATCTGTGGACTCAAGAAAGATATCACAAATGCCAGAAAGACGACGATGGAGAAGAACCCGATGATCGTGCTCAGAGCTGATTTCGTGGATTCTGCCGGAGAAGATTCCAATTCATCCTCGTCATTTTCGTTCCGCTGATAGGATCGAGACTGAAAGACCTCTTCCCTCTGCTTTGGCTCGGGCGAGGCTTGTATGCCTTGATATCCTATATTGCGGGAGAATCCATCGCCGATTATTTCAGGAGCAGGATCGTTGCGGGGGAGAAGAGGATCGACTTCTGACTTGTAAGACATCGTTGTCTATGCCTGGCAGTGAACTATGGTCATAGCCAACAGATCCAAATGGCTAGCATTACGCGGGTATTTAACAGCCCACAGGGACTCTGCGATGAATTTGATCATCTGCGCGCCGCTCAGGATATCGACGGACGAACTCCGCATCAAGCTCGTCACCAGGGGGGCAGATAACGATACCGGCATCGCAATAAAGATAGTCCGGTGAAGCCAACGACAGCCGGGTCCCGGGAGTGAAGCCACTGGAAAGACAATGCTTCCATCATACCTATTGCTCTACTGTATTGATCTGTCTCAGCTTGGAAATATCAAACAGTCTATAGTCATACACTGGCGTCTGCCAATCGTCGTGCAACAAGCCATAAGACTCGACATCATTAGTACCCGGCTTGCGTGGATTTATTGCCCCTGGCTCGTTAGTCAAGTTTCAGCAGAATCTGGTACATGTGTAAGTACTCACAATACGCAAAGTCGGCATCAGACTCCTTCAGATATTTCACCATGTTCCTCCAATACCGGTAATCACGCCGGCTTGGTGAACTCGGAGCTCCTATCTCACCAACCCACACTGGAGCGAGGCCACTCTTCCGCAAATACTCCCAGTTCTTGTCCATATCATCAGCAAAGGATTTATACCCTCGATACCAATATGGGGCCAAAGAGCCCCATCCTGACCACCCGTATACGTGGGAAGAATAGACCACCTTGTTCTGACGGGTTAAGCGAACTGATCGGTCCTTGGCTCCCCTGAGATCATTGGCAGATTGTACCCCTTCCACGATCATTAACCATTCTGGCTGGAGACGATGTAGTCTGTCTGATGCATGTTCCGCAGCAGTCGCCCACGAATTCCACATCCATCTCCCAGCAACGCCACGAACCTCGTTCCGCAGATCCACACCAACCACAAGCTGATCGTCGACATGCGGCTCCATCACAGTCAGGAGATCTTGAATCCAGTCCTCTTCGGTCTGTCGCAGAGGACAGAAAAGACCGATATCGTTGTTCTTCCATCCCATGTCGAAGGGCCACCCATCACAGCACCACCTTGCTTTCGTAATGTGATTGTTGATGATGAGCGCCAACCCAGCTGCAGTCAAAGCCCGCACAACGGCCGCATATGTCGCCAGTCCTCGCAGGCCAACAAGATCTTGGTTCGCGGCCAGATGCTTTCCATCGATGACCGGGTCCCTCCGAACGAGTTCATCCGCATACGGTAGGCGGACACTATTGAATCCCAGCTCTCGAATGACACGAGCAATATCAGCTCGGTGTTGCACCTCCAGACCACCAGGTACCATGAGGACATCGCTCGCGCCGTACCAATTCACAGAGATAAGTTTGGTACGCTTCCCATTTCGATCGACGATATCGCGACCTCGAGTGCGCAGTGGCGGATCGAACAGCCGGACGGCGGCATCATATGGAACGGTGACGTTGCCCTTGATCAGCTCGGAATTCGGATACAGCAATAGATTCGCTGGCGTGCTGTCCCGATACCAGAGTATCCGCACACTGAGCCACAGTCCGACAATGGTAAGACCGGCCAGGATGAATGGTCTTCTAACGATGTTCCATAGCTTGAGCCCGCGTCCGTCTCTTCTTGTCAGTAGGGTATAGTTGCGCCCAGGATGCGAAACCCACCAAACCATTTTCGATGGCAGTAAAGTCGTTTATGGATGCTCCTTGTCTGGCGTATTGGGCGGACTTGCAGAAAGGCTGGTGGACCGCAGCACATCGATGGTCCAATTCGGCGGACGGCACCAGTGAGCCGCGGTGTTCCGGTCGTTTGACCGCCATCATTGGTTACCAGTAAACGGATGCTGACCTTTGCATTGCCAAAAGAAAAGAGGACAAACCCATTTTATTACGTTCTGGCTGAAGTGCTCACTCTTTCATCCTCGACCCAACACACTTACAATGACTCCAGACTCAAAAAGCATGCGCACACTTCGATCCAACAGGTCGTTGTTAGTCGACCTCGTGCAGAAGCTGTCTTTGAGTCAGGAGTACTACCTCATGATGCACGTTTACTGCCAACGACGAGTTGGTTGGTGGATGTGACCTGGACACCAAATGTTGGTCAAACTCGAACTCTCATACACCATGGCTGCTACGACAAGCCACGCGCATGAGCGTTTGGTACAGAAACAACGATGGGGGTTCCCACTCTCGGCTTTCAGATCAGCTGGTCACGTCGTCGCCTAGGCCAACAGGGCCCAGAGAAGCGAAGAGATGGTGGAACGCTGCTGTGCACTTGGTTGCGGCGGGCTCCAGGTGAGCAGCCACCCCGAGAGTCATGGACTTTCACCCCCAAGGATACATCGTGTTGCAGGTAGGTGGGATGAAGTGAATGTCGAAAGGGAATCCGCGACCCGGGTGTCTCGGAGTCTGGAATGTCCAACTGTCTCGAACCACCAAATTGTCCGCTTGAGGAATGTGTCTACGAATCAATTCTTAACGACCACACCACACTCATTGCATCCATCCACAAACCTCGCAGGTTGCCCGCGGGCCCTGTGTCATTCATTTGTTTCTTTCTTCCCCAAGTTCAACGCGCATGCCATGCTCAACGGAGAGCGCATCTCCACAAGATAAGATGGGCTTTGTCAGATGGTTCCTGCGATGCACCCCCGGCTTGTCAGTCTTTGGGCTTCTCATCTTGCTTGAGTCCGCACTCCGAATCGTACAAACGGAATGGCTCAGCTTCGTAGGTCCCTCCCCTTATCAGAACAGGTGTACCACATCCGGCTTAGTCTGGGCGGTCGCCAACGGATCAACGGCCTTGTCTGGTGCCGGCAATCCACCACCTGCTGACACATCGGCAGTTCTCTCCGCCGTTCCTCAATCATATCGCGACTCCTGCCGTGGCGGAGACTCTTTTCATATCCTACTCGGTGTTTCTTCATATCCTCGCCGTGCTGTTCCCTCTACGACTATGCGCCTCGGCGTACGCAGCTACTAAAGGAATCAGAGCCCTTCATGGCCAATCTAAGAACGTTTCGAACGATGATCACTTGGAGCTGGATCTTTATCAGAATGCGCTTAAGGAACCGAGCTCTGTGACAATGGCGATCGTGTTGCCCAGCTACAAGGAGGAAACCGAGATGCTTGAAAGCTCCCTGAGAGTACTCGCGAGTCATAAACTTGCGCGGACTTCATACCATGTAGGAGATCTCCTATACAATGCGAAATGGTGCTAAGTAGCGGACAGATTTTTTTGGCTATGGAGGAACGAGATCCGAACGCAACCACGGTAGCACAGATCCTCATGCAACTGTTCACCGGCAAATTTCGAGAAATGCAATGGACGGTCCATCCCGCAGATCTGCCTGGCGAAGCCCCAGGGAAGAGCAGTAATGTCAGTTGGGCTGCAAAACAAGTCGAGCGCAAATACTTGAACAATCCCGACTGGTCAAGTGTATTGGTCTCCGTCATGGACAGTTGGTGACCCGGAACCTTGCAATGTGAAAGGAAGCTACTTACTATGTTCCAGGTGATACTCATCTCCTGAGTCAATACTTTGAAACCGTCCTGGCCTACCATATTCGAAATCGCAAAGGCGACGGAACAACTGATATGACACTGTACATGCCACCCATCGTCTTCGACCGGAACGCTTCGGAGGTCCCTCAATTGGTCCGCATTGCAGACTTGATGTGGTCTGGTGCTGGACTGTCTTGTTTTACCACAAAGCCTACTGCGTCGACAGTAGCAATTCCGACCGCAGTCTATACTGTTCCTCTCGCACTAGTTTGTCTTGCGAGAGGCTGGGATACAGGATCGGAGGCAATTGGCGAGGATATGCACATGATGTTGAAGTGCTACTTTGCCACCCACGGCAGGATGAAGATCAGACCTATTGCGAGTCCTGCCAGTCAGTGCAATGTGACGACAGGCAAAGGAGGTGTCCGTGGTTGGCTGGCTGACCACTCAGCACGGTACGCACAAGGTCTTCGACATATGTGGGGGTGTCTCGACACCGGAAGTGAGTTGGCTCTCTCTTCAAAAGACTTTCACATTCTTGCAAGAGCTGAGATTCTGTCAACGACGGTAGAGACTAACGGAGAACCGCAGATGCCCTCCGCCAATGGTGCAAGATCTCATCAAATGTCGAGGTTCAAGACCAGTCCTCTCCAGCCAGCGAGGCCAGCTCCGCCGGTTGCGAACTTGAGCGACCTCGTCACGTCGAAATCTGCCTACGCTTGAGTCAACACACGCTCCACGGTCCAAAGCTTCACAGATTCACCTGGCGAAACCTGGTCTTGTTCAGCCGTCTTTTTGAGGCGCACTTCTTGCCAGTCCACTTGTGCCTGGTGCTCTCGGCATCAACCATCTATAGCGCCCTGCCATATCCGATCGTCTCGTGCCCTTCACTGGCAGCTGCCATGACCCTGACCTCATATTTGCGCGTCGTTGGGTATGCCTTTATGACGATGTATTTTGTCATTTTTTACGAGGGCTACCACCGCGCATGCATTGAGGCACGAGCGAGCGAGATGAAGAAGGCAGGTCTGTACGAAGAGCTTGCTGGAGAGTTCTCCTACCGGAGGCGTCTGTCCTTCATCACAATGATGGATTATGTGCTTTTCCCGGTGTCGGGCACAGTTTTTGGAAGCGCTCCTCTGCTCCAGGCGATAGTGTCGCATTTTTGGACAGACAAGCTGGTCTATCTTGTAAGCGCAAAACCCATCAAAGCTACTCCTATTGGCCTGGAGGAGCACGCTGCAAAAATCATCGATGTCTGAATTCCACCTGTTGCGGCCATCTCGCAGCATAGAAGGAAAGGAGATTCTGGTGTGAGAGGGCACGCCAGTCCTCAGCGGGTCACGGGCCTTACATAGCTCGGCTACTGTCTATACAACTCTCATTATTAGATCGGACGTTTGTGAAGTGAAAAGAGGAGAAGTGTCGTCACGTGTGGCTGTCTCTGGGGAAAAAAGGAGTGCAGCCCATAAACTTTATGGGACCTCGAATTTCAGAACTTCACCTCAACCGGCTTTGCTCATCGGTCCTTCGACCAAGGGCTCTGAATTGATTGGTAGTCAGGATTGCAGCAGACGGACATTTTGTGTAAGTAACTTACTCTCGCGAGCCTTCCTTTGTTCAACCCATCACATCAGCACCAGCATTGGCACCTGCTCCACGCGCTTCACCTGAAGTGAAACGCGTCTCGGGTAATGGAGGATTCGGCAGCGCAACGAACCAAGCCCAAACATCCCCTGCCAATGTCAATTCCCCCCAGCTCCACCCATGACCACCTGGATAATCATGCCTTGCACGCTGCATCGTAACACCACTATTGCTTAGTTCTTTACAGGGCTTCTGTTGTTCGTCCTCAATCCTCTTGTCGATTGCGCTTTCTCCCTTCCGTGTCAGTCTCCCTTTTCTTCGTTGTCGCACCTTCCGTCTGCGCAGTGCGCTTGCTGATTCTGCTCCCCTGACGCCTGCAGCCATGTCTGCCAACTCGGTTAACAACGGAGTCAGAAACCTTCGGGCAATGTTCGAGAACAAAGGCGGTGACCAGTCTACATCTCCCCCGAGTCGAGGCCGATCCCCCAATCCGTCGGAGTTTTCCAACGGTAGCAGACCCGTCAGTAAGGTCCGAGCAAGCTTTGTCGCTGTCGAAAGACCAGGCGAGAACGGCGGCCCCGCAATACTGGGTCTACGGAGGGCAAGTGAAGTGAGCAGCATGGGAGGAATACAAGAGCACGCTGTTGTGGACAACGAACCAACGGAGAAGCCACCTGTCACAAAACAAGCCGCAGCAAAAGATATCACACCTCCAGTCACCGAGGCGAAGCGTCCGGTGGACGATGTGAGCGAGGAAGGTGGTTTGGGAAAAATTCTGAAAGGATCAGCATTTGTCGAGAACACACCCTCAAAGGCTCCTGCCGATGTGACAAATCTGGGCCATGCACTTACTTCAGGCCAGCTACAGCAAAAGACACCTAATACCACGCCTTCCAAACCCAAAGATCAGTCAAACGCTGCTGCCATGATGGAAAAATTGCAGGGGGCGAAGGAAACCAAGCCGGGGCCACCGCCATCCACTACACTCAAGACTACTGCAACTGCGCAGCCGGTCAAGGCGCCTCCTACAAGACAGATCAATTCTAAGGCCGTCCCTAAATCTCCCATTGTCACTCAACCCTCGCCAAGAACACCAACGTCTCCTAAAATGAACATCAAAGGCGGTCCGGCCAAGATCAGAGGTGTGATTGAGTCCGCAAAAGAAGCTCAGAAGGCAAGAGAAGCAGCAAAAGAGCAGAGTGACAAGCAGGACAAGTCGCAGCCCTCAGTGCCAAAGGTTGACACCCAGTCAAAGTCAAAGCCAGCGCCCGTCACAGCAAAAAAGGACTCCTTGCCAACATCTCCAAAGAGTGTCAGATCCCCCAAGACAGTGAAGCCCAAACCCCCCACAGTCCCAGGCAAGCTCCCTGCTGTAGCTACCGCAACCACGACATCTGCGGCAGCAAAACATGATGTGCAGCGTTCTCCAACAGATTCTATGCACAAACCTGCTGCAAAGAAGCCATCCACTCTCTCCATGCGACCACCTAGAATCAGCACATCGAGTACAACATCCTCCCTGGCGAAGAAGGCTTCTCGGGCATCCTTGACCAACGGTCACGAGAGACCCCAATCGCGGGCGAGCACAACCAAACCAGACGACGGATTCTTGGCCAGAATGATGAGGCCGACGGCAAGCAGCGCACAAAAGACACACGATAAGGTAGTCACACCCCCGAAGACGAAAACTAAGACAGTGGCACCTCCCAAGGCCAAGCACACTACAACGCAAGAACCACCCCCGAAGATGCAACTCAATGTGCCCAAAGTGTCTGAGACAGAGAACGAGGAGAACCAAAAACATCAACAGGAAAATCAGGATCAGATGACGTTACCAGATGTGGCACATCCGTCACCGTTTGATGCGATGAAGCAGGATCCGCTCAATGTCGATACGAGCAACGAGTCTCGTAATACCGAGCCTGCTGTTACGGCAGAACAGGAGCAAGTCAATGGTGGTGTTCAAGAGGTGTATTGAAGAGAAGAGTCTTTTCTCGATGGTGGGATTTGGTGCAATTACCCCAGTCTCATATGTTCCATTCTATCTGTCAGCGATTGAGCGAGTTTCATATTGACATCAGCTTCCGAGGAGCCATCCGAAATGTCATTGATATTCAGGCAGAAGGCGTTGTCTTATTGTTTTCCTCCATTCTCCTCTTCGGCAGTCTTCTTCCACTTTCCCTTTTGAATGTCCTACAATGAGGGTCTTACCAATTTCAAGCTGAGTGTTTCGCTGCATGCGCTACTTGCACTATTTGGCAGGTGAGTCATGACCCCTGATACTACAAATCGTGGAACTTCGATTGAGATGGCTAATTCTACTTCAACAGCCGCGTACTCGCTTATCCTGACAGACCCTGAGTCAGTTGCGGATCGACGAGGCTGAAACCGCGTTTCCATCACAGCCTTATTGAGGCCACCCGTTTCTACACATAAAGTCTCCGGTGGCATAATACGCGAAAGGCAGGCCTGATCGTTATGTCTCCGAGCATTTCGAAGTATATTGACGGGCACTATATGAAATGAAGCTGACAGCCACTTTGAAGAAAAGCACCTGGTCTTGTTATTGTGTACGAAGCCCTGCCGCAGTGTAAAAATGTTCAACCAAGGACTCATTCAGAGCCTGCAGCCTCTCTTTCAGAAGCTAAACGGTGTCCAAGCTGTTATACTGCTCCTTTGTTTTTATCTTGCAAGTCAGGTTCTGGTCTTCATCTATCGTCTTTCATTTCACCCGTTGGCGAAATTTCCTGGTCCGAAGCTTGCTGCAGCCACTTACTGGTATGAGTATTACTACGATGTCTCGAAGAAGGGAAGATTCATCTGGCAGATCATGGACTTACACCGGCAGTACGGTATGTGAACGAAGAAGCAAACTGATTTCAAGGGCTGACAGAAGAAGGACCGGTGGTTCGCATAAATCCTAACGAGCTTCATTTCAACGACCCCGATTTCTACGAAGAGATATACCATGGCAAAAAGTACAGAACACACCGCGACAGATGGTACAACTTGGACTACATTGGAGAAGGTCTCGCCTTTACTACCGATCACGACGTCCACGCGCGTCGGCGAAGCGCGCTGTCTCCTTACTTCAGCATGCAGAGTATCCGGGCTCTTGAGCCGCGCATCACTGATGTTGTTGCGACGATGATGGATCGTTTGCGCAAGGCACACCAAGCCGGCCAGACAGTCAACCTCTACCACATGTTCTCCGCCTATGCTCTCGACATTGTTTCTCAATATGCCTTTGGCAAAGACCTCTCGATGAATTTCATCAACCATCCTGAGTTTGGCAAGTCGTGGGCCGAACTCACTACTGGATCGATTGGACTGAACAACTTTGCTCGCCAATACAAATGGGTCATGTCGGCATTGATGTCTATACCCGATTCTCTTATGGTTGCGATGAATCCACAACTTGCCAGATTCCTGGGATGGAAGGGTACACTTGCAAAACAGGTGCAACAAATATTAGACGAGCCAGACCACGAAAGGTCGAAGGAGCAGCCGACGACGATCTTCCGAGAATTGATCAAGAGCGACCTGCCCGCGGAAGACAAAACACTGACACGCTTAGCAGATGAAGCGCAGATGGTTTTGGGAGCGGGCGGTGAGACTACTGCTCAGTCGCTGGTGCGGACTTTCTACCACCTACTTCAAAACCCGAAGGCTGTCAAAAAGCTCCGAGACGAGTTGAACATTGCGATGCCTGAGCCAAACAAGATCCCACCACTTGCGACGTTGCAGAATCTCCCGTACCTGAATGCAGTGGTGGAAGAAGGCATACGAATATCGTTCCCTGTGCCGGCAAGATCGCCACGGGTGTTTTACGACCACCCTCTGCAACATGGCGACTGGAATATCGCACCTGGGGTGAGTATTGCTTGATTGGGTCGTGTCACTCTGCTAATGTCCAGCTCAGACAGCAGTATCGATGTCTCCTTGGATGGTGACCATGAATGAGAAGGTCTTCCCCGATTCCATGACGTTTAATCCAGAGCGGTGGGTCGGGAACAAGGAATTGCGCCGATACCAAGTCACATTTGGAAAGGGACGGAGAGCATGTCTGGGCATCAAGTAAGTCCTTTCTCCTCACTGGTACTTCGTTAGGAACCACTGTTGACCCGAATTGCAGCCTGGCCTACGCCGAGTTGCTGTTTGCTGTGGCCATGATATTCCGGAACTTGGAGCTCGAGTTGTTCGAAACCACCTGGGAGGATGTGGAGATTGTGCATGACTTCTTCGTGTCGATGCCGAGGCTCGATAGGAAGGGTGTGCGGGTCAAGGTCAAGGCTGAACTTTCATAAGCTGGAAAGAATGTAAGACAAACACACTGGTAGCCTCGGCAAAGACTTTGGATAGTGTTTTTCAATGAAGAGGCGAAGCTCGAGTCGAACGGGAGGGCTATACAACGCCGAGCGAGGACTTATGCTGCTGGCATGGGAAGTGATCTGATATTCGCCACCCATCTACTGACATATCACACAAAATCACAGTTTCGACTTGGCCTCAAGTTCTTCCGGAGGAATTACCCGTGCTGTCGTGAAAGGAACCTCGAGATGGTAGAATACCTGTTCCCATCGGTCGTTGCCAAACCAGTCTCGCCGGTGGCCTTTTGAGTTCACCGCTTGAATCCAGGGCGCGCCAAATGCACCCGCGCTTTTGGTCAATTCGATGACTCGTTGCTTGTTCTCCGGACTGACGGCCTTCTTCATGATGTCCTTGATTTCATCTTCGGGAAAGATGCCTGCTAAAGCTTTGACGACACCATCCGGAGTCGAGATATTGATGCCTTTGCTCCAGTAACCAACGCTGAAAGCCGGAAAAGTCTGCTCGAATTTCTCTGGCGGATAGTGGTCTTTGATATATGTCGCTACGCGGACAGGCTGGACGGCATTAACTTTCTGTTTAGTGATAAGCTTGGAGGAGACTCACGAAAAGGGATAAGATGGGGAAATCCTTGGGCCGGTTGACTTCCAGGCCCAGCATCTCTCCCGTCAGGTTCGAATCTTGTGTTGAGAAAGCCTCCTTCCATTTTGGCGTTGGAGTAAATGGATTGCCAGCGCCATCGCGTGCGGCGCCTAAGAAGAACGGTATTATCTCAACCGAAACTCCATATGCTTGAAGAAGTGGTCGATAGCGTACTGTGTTTGTGAAGCCAAACCACGAGTACGGCGAGACTTTGAGACGATCAGGAAACTTGTTCGCATCTGAGACGTTTACTCAGTACTCACCACAGTCCACGAAGACAATGAGCTTTCCACCCTCCGGGTGTTTCTTGTGAAACAGCGACATATTGGGGCTTCTCTGGCTGCTGTATTCACCAATGATGGGTCGCGGGCCAGCTGGGGCTGGTGGCTCTTGCAGTGCAATTCAGGCCTCCTCCAAGTCGGTGCTGGAAGCTAATCAGACCGCGCAAGGCATAGTGCTGCTATGCACGAGAAGATATTATAATGATCACCTATCCTTCTCGGCGAGTTGTTGCGGCGAAAGAATGGACCTGGTGCCGGTAGAAGGGCGTCTTACAACAGCAAGAGCTGGCCCGATTGCCGAGGTTCGCCGGCGCGTCTCACACCATGACTAATCAATAAATATCGATCTTCCAAACTGTAAAACCATAACTAACTTCGTACTCCAGCACACACAATCTCCAGCTGCAAGATCGCTGCGGCGCCAGTGGAGCTCTCCTTTCAATACTGGCTACGCACGAAACAACATCGTCTAATCAACTCGAAATTGCCATCCCTTCAAAATGGCGGACTCGGCACTCCCGGGGGATGAGAAGCTATTGCGGCCGATTGCATTCTACATATGCCACACCTGTGGGTAGCAACAACAATTCTGTGGGCAGGGTTAAGACACCATGCCGATAGAATCCGCATTCCCGCCCATCACCGTACCTCCGGTAGATGTTTGGACGTTCCTCTTTGAGCGCACCGATCGTGACTTTCCCGAGGATCATGGTAGGCTCTTTGGAAGATCTGGACGAGTCTTCGGTGCGCTAACACCTGCTACAAGTTGTGTTTGTGGACATCGCAGCCCAGAAGCAGCAATCCGTCCGCGACGTCCGCGATGCTGCCATACGCTTCGGTCGAGGGCTTCGACAGCAGTGGAAGTGGCAGAAGGGAGATGTGCTCGCGCTGTTCACGCCTAACAGTACAGAAGTTGCGCCCGCGACGTTCGGCACTCTGTGGGCGGGTGGAGTGGTTTGTCCGTTCAACAATCTGTATACCGTCGGCGAGCTGGTTTCGCAGTTGAAATCCTCCCAGGCCAAAGCATTGGTGACTCACGTGGCATGTCTCGAAGTTGCTCGCGAAGCTGCACTGCTGGCTGGCTTGCCGCTGGAGAGGATCTTACTTGTTGGACCTCACGATCCGAAGAAGCGGATTCAGCACTTCTCTGAGCTTCAGGCTTTGAAAGGTGTTGTGGAGAAAGTCGCAATCAACCCAAAAGAAGACCTTGCGTATTTGGTGTATTCTTCTGGAACGACTGGTCTGCCTAAGGGCGTGATGCTCACACACGAAAACATCGTCGCGAATCTACTGCAAGGGACAGTGATGGATGCCGGACAAACTCATTGGAGCAAAGACCGAGTCATCGGATTCCTGCCTATGTACCACATTTACGGTGAGTTTCAGATGTCTTTAGGCCCAATAAGATACTGATTTGAGGAACTCAGGCATCGCCGTGCTCCTTCTACAACCCATCTACCGAGGAGTCCGAGTCTACGTCATGCAGCGGTTTGAATTGGAGCCCTTTTGCCGCATCATCCAGGACGATAAGATCACATTCGCCTTTGTCGTTCCGCCAGTCGTCCTTGCCCTTGCCAAGCATCCATTGGTCGACAAGTACAATCTGAGCTCACTGCGAATGACGCATTCGTCCGCTGCGCCGCTCACGGATGACCTTGTCCAAATGGTGTGGAAGCGATTGAAGCTACCGATCAAGCAAGGATATGGACTCTCAGAAGCCTCCCCGGGTGTGGCTACACAGGTACGTTTCGAGTACTCCCCTCTCAGAATAGTAAGGCACTCACAGCATTGGTCCAGCCCTGGAATGAATGGAACAAAACGGTCGGCTCAGCGGGAACTCTCCTACCGTCCATGTCTCTGAAATGCGTTGATGATGGCAAAGAAGTGCCCATTGGCGGAACAGGAGAGATCTGGATCAAAGGTCCCAACATCTTCAAAGGCTACTACAACAATCCAAAAGCGACCGCAGAATCTATCACCCCAGACGGCTGGTACCGCACGGGCGACGTAGGCTACATCGACAAGGAGCACAATCTCTACATCACGGATCGCATCAAGGAGCTAATCAAGTACAATGGCTTCCAAGTAGCCCCCGCCCAGCTGGAAGGACTGTTACTGGCACATCCGGCCGTCAATGATGTGGCTGTCATTGGCGTTTACAGCAGCGAGAAAGCGACTGAATTGCCGAGGGCGTACGTCGTGCCCGCGAAGGGATATACAGGTGGACCGGAGCTCGAGAAGGAGATTTCGGAGTGGTTGCACAAGAAGGTTGCGCCGTATAAGCGGCTTCGAGGTGGTGTCAGGTTTGTGGAGGCGATTCCGAAGAGTAATGCCGGAAAGGTGCTTCGAAGGGTGCTTTCTGAGCAGGCGAAGAAGGAGGAGTCGGCTAGATTGTGATCCAATTTGCAAGTTCTCAGGCTACATTTGGACAGTGTCAGTTGTGCTCGAGCCATTTTGAACATCGGAGATGCTTTACAGTCTAGGTGCGGGCAGATTGATCCTAGAGTTGAGTTCTCCTTTGAATCGAACATATAGCATAGATGGACTCGGTCAGAAGAAGTCAAGCTGAAGTACAAAATGATAATATTCCTCAATACCACCTGGAAGTCCCTGTGTCCCAATGCTCATACCTGCTATCTGCCTACATTTTCGAAAACATGCTCACCCCCTGCGGCCGCGCATCTAACTCATGCGTCCACGCACTCCTAGGCTGCGTATGCAGAAACCAATAAATCTGCGCCAGGTCCGCCGGCGCCGCCAAGTGCATGTCGATGTCCTGCAACTTGTCCCCTTCGCCTCTGCGCTGCCACTCGCGCCTTGACCACTCGCCGATCAACTTGCCGTCCACGGGGGTGTCGACGATGATGTGCGCCGCGTGGATGCCTTTGGCCTGGTATTCGCGGGTGATGATCTGGCACAGCGAGCGCAGGCCGAACTTGCCGGGCGAGAAGCTCGACAGGCCTGGGTTGCCGCGTAGGGCGCCTGTCGCGCCCGTGAACAGGATCGTGCCTTTGCCCGCGGCGAGCATGTCCGGTAGGACGCACTTGGTCGCCCAGAACGCGCCGAAGAGGTTGATCTTGGTGAAGTTCTCGAATTCTTCTGATGAGGTGTCGAGGATGGACCGGCCGTTCACGCGGCGTGCCCCGGCATTGTATACCAGAACCGACACGGCACCGAGGTCGGCGCGGATCTGCTCGAAGCTGGCGAGCACGGACGATTCCTGGCGCAAGTCGGTAATGTAGTATTTCGCGGAGCCCTTGCCGTGGTCAGCCTCGATGCCCTGGGCCATGGTCTGTAGCTTGTCCTCTGTGCGGGCGAGCAGTGCCACGAAGAATCCCTCGGCCACGAAGCGCCGCGCGACGGCTTCGCCGATGCCTGGACCGGCGCCGACGAGGGCGATGACGGGTTTCTTGGCCGTGTTGAGAGACATGTTGGAATTGTTCAGTATTGGTTTTAGTGGTGTCTGGCTACTGATCTTTGCTCCGTTGAGGGCTCTTAGGCATTCGGTGCGTGGCGGCTGTATATTGGTCTTGGTTGATAAATAATTGAAATTTTGTTATTTCATCAGACCTAGCGCACTAGTCCGAGGTGAAGCAGAGCTTCGAATAATATTTGAAGCTCAATGTTCATTGTCATCACGCTTGGCTTGGTGGTTGCGTTGTTGAATCAGTAATCTGTGTAAAGGATATACCTCGGTCTGCTGCGAACGCCGTTTCGCCGTCGCAAGCCCGTTGCGTGCGTACCAAGCAAAGCCCGACTGAGGCCGAATGCTTTCGAAATTGTCCTAAATTGATCTTGGTAAAAACCAAAATCCCCGTGTGACGTTCACTTGAGCCGTACGACAGGATTCAATATGTACAAGTCTACTTCCACCCTCCCATACCCCATCTGTGACCTTGACCTTCACATATTACACTTTTCGAAGTCTTCGCGGCTCTTGTTCTCACAATATCTGGCCCCTCACCCTGTGAAATTGCTTCAGCATGGAAATCATGTAGTCGTCGCGGCTCCGCAGATAGTGCGGCCTCTTGAAGTCACGGACATTGTCATGATCATACAAGACGAAATCTCTTCCAGAGGACAACAGATTTCGTTGGAACCAAGGAGGACGATCGCCAGCTTTCATGGCGAAAAGATCAAACATCGCGTTTCGACTCAGCTCTTGGCGGATCTGATCGACTCGAGATGGATCAATGTCGTTAGCGATGAGGTAGGAGTACATCAAGGCGATGTGTGAGAATAACTGCGCTGAAAGGGTGTACGAGCGGATTTGCGCGCGGTCTGAAGAGCGCGACGAAGATCTTACGCCGTCGATACTGAAGAAGGAGCTTTCCAGTACCGAGTCTGGGATTGTAGACGGTATAACATCTTGTGTTGGGAGCTGGATCTGCCAGGTATATCTGTCTCCGATCCGTCGCATGGGGAGCAGACTTGTATTCCTCGTGGTCTCGTCTCTTGGGACGTCGTCTAAGCCCCAGCCCCGTTTGTAAAGCTTATGCAGGACAGTGTCGAGATATTTTTCGGAATCAACCTTCTTCACATGTAGGCCTTCTTGTGCAAAAAGGTTTGCTTAGCGAAAATAGCATATGCCCTGTTCCAGGTGATAAAGGTGAAACATGCACTTGTGGCCCTGTCCAGTAATACGCAAGCGGCTGGTGACGTTGTCGTCAGCCTTAACAGGATAATGGCGCTTTTGCGGTCAATATTTGATGGCCGACGACCTTCCATGAACTAGGAATGACAACGGTAAGCTTGGAAGTCTTGTCAGTTGTGGAGCACTTGTCTACCTTTGGCACAATTTCTTTGAATGTATATTGTTCTTCCTTGGACAGATACGCAAGCATCGCCGTCGAGGCTACCCCTTGGTCGACGTATATACTCAATCTGATGTCCGGCCACTTTTCCCGAGCAAAAAATTGGAGGGCAAAGTGTCCTGCAATCAGAGAGCCATGTCTTCCCAATTCCGACCGTAGACGCAACGGATGTTTGACGAAGCGTTGGAGGCTCTTGTCGACATCCCAGCTTCGAAGGAAGGCACTGTGAAGGGTCCGGCAGGTCTGAGACAGCTTGATGGCGCTATCCAAGGGAAGGACCGAACATAGACGGTCATAGATAGGATAGCGGTCGACGAGGTCGAAGAAGCTGGGCGGGTGTGAGGGAGGTTTCTGTAAATCATGTGGTGGCGGGCCAGCATTCAGACGCTTAGCAGACTGGGCAGTCCCATCCGCTGATGCAGCTTTTCGCTTCTGTCTTGCCATAGTACAGTCTTTTGCACGTGCGGATGTGGTGCAAGTGGCTGCTGTAAGAGGAAGAGGGAGGAGTGACCAAGAACTGGGGTAGGTACTTACCGTTTCCTACGCGTTTCGCTTCCTCATGGCGCGCACCTTACGCGAGCGAGGCACTAGGCAAGAAGAAGAAGGCTGGACTGAGGATGAGGATTCGAGCACAACTCCGGTACAGCTTCATGTCCATCTTGCCCGCCTGACTTGATGCACGATTCTCATCTTCAAAGCAATGACCTCCTCCAACACAACGGCCCCTCGACAAAAGTCCCTAATAACCAGGGTGTGAAGTTGAAGTGAGCGCGTTGCGCGCGGAGCCTCGGTTCGTTGGTCGGCCGCGATGACCCGCCTAAGCAGCGTGCTCGCGCCTGAAGAAGACAAGCGTCGACGAACTCCATTACCCACCACTTACCTAATTTGCTGGCGAGGTTTCATAACGAGGAACCTCCACATTCGGTTAATCACACGGCCGAGGACATCTAAAAACAGGTCACACTGTGTGCATTGAAGCATTCATGGTCTTTCTGCATAGGGGCTGTTCCTGTAGGGCCTCTTGGGCCTCTCATGCTCAGGCCTCCCAACCGGTACCGTTTCAACACTTGCTCTGGTCGTCCAAGCAGCTCAAATACAGGTGGTCAGCATGCCTGAGGACAAGGCACGCGATGCCTCTCGTTCATAAGTCTTGAGTACCAAGTTTCGACTAGTCCGCCAGGACGTACTGCCATGCCATGGGTCTGCTACAATCCGAAGCGCAAAGGGTTAAAATCAGACATCACAAAACACAGACCGGATGTTTGACTTGTCGCTCTCGGTAGGCTCGCACACCTGACATACAGTAGCTCTTGACAGACTCTCGCTAATAACCTGGCATCAGACGCGTGAAGTGCGACGAAGAAAAGCCAGCATGTGAACGCTGCCGAAGGAGCGGCCGTCAATGTGCTGGCTACAGAATACCTGTGCCGTGGCTGTTTGAACCCAACCAGAAGAAAGCACCCGAAGACGTCGTCCTTGACCGTCGCAGAGCATCCACTGGTTCAGATGATTCGAACTCTTCACGAGAGAATCGCTGCACCAATGCTGCCCCAGTACGCCAGCTTCCAGTTGTGCACCAGTATCGGCCTCTTGAAGCTCCGCTTTTACGTCCTGTTTCCATCGTTGTTGGCGATACTCCATACGAACGTCATGCTTTTCATTTATACGTGACCATGGCACCTGCTGTGTGCGAAGTGACCGAGCAGGCCGACTTGGAAATGCTCACAATACTAATTCCGCAGGCTTGCCACGACTTCAACCTCCTGAAAGCTGCAACTCTGTGCCTCTCGTCATTCTTTCTCAGTCTAGCTGATCCGGCGCACCGAGAAAGGTACTGCATGGTGGCCGAGTATCAGTACATGAGAGTCATCAAGTCCATGGTCGCATCGCGATTGAGTTCTCCAAGTTGGAAGGCGACAGTCATGCTGTGTCTACTTCTTGTTGTCATTGAAGCCCAAAGGAATGATCATCAAAGAGCGCTAACCCACCTTCAAGCCGCCGCCTCAATTTACAAGGAGAACCAGCCAACGAGTGAAGTCCATTTGATTAACCCCAAACCGCCAACAGTCTGGGACTCTTCGCGTCTTGTAGCTCTATTCTCTATCGGCAAGGTGAGATCAACATCGATTCCTGAATATCTCATGTCTCACAGTTTCCTCTAGTTCCCTAGCCAGAGCCCAATGTGGCTGCAGTCCGGCACCCAACTCTCCTCCGGCGGGCTTTACCAAGCCATGAAAACGATTTGCGAGATGTTTGAAGATTTTCGGCTCTTGTCACCACAAGGAAAGGAAGCCATCCAACAATACTGTCTTTACATACTCGAGAAAGCAGCGGACGAATTGTTACAAGCCTTGCGGAATCAACACGGCGATGGGTCACTCTATGCGCCACAGGAAGCTAATATACAAATTCAACGCCTAATTTGTCATGTTGTTATTTCCAACCTACACCGCTCTCGATCTTGCATGTTCCACGGCAGCAATGACCTTTTCAGCGACATCTTAGCACACTGCGACCGCTTTTCAGATGCGAACAATCGAGGCGATGCAATCCTCACCACATCTCAAGCGACTCCAATCAGATTCACCTTCAGTACAGAGTACATTCTGTACCTATTCTTCGTTGCGACTGAGTGCCACAGCCTCGCTGTACGGAGTAAGGCAATCGATGCCCTGCGACGGTGTTGTCGACGGGAGAAATTCTGGGACAGCTTTCATGCGGCGTCAGTCGCCGAATGGTTGCTCCATGAAGAAGAGAAAAAGCGAAAGCATCAGCGGCAGGAGTCGAAAGATTTGCCCGGAAACCGACTTGTACTCTCCTCTCTGCAACTGTTTCAAGAAGACGATGTGCTCCTGGCATTTCGCCGTCCTGGGTGGGCTAGGGTGGAAGTCGAAGATGTACAAGGTCTCAAAGAATACTGGATACACATCGGAGAGGCCGTCTTCGGAGGTCCACCCCCAAAATCGACACCACGCAGCCCGACGAATAGGAGGTTGTGTCTGACCCTGAGCAATCCAATCTGGCCAGCCGCCGCGAAAACGATGGGTCAGATGTGCATGTTTGGAGAAATCAGAACTCTGATGGATCTACCATAATATTGCTTGAACGTCAATGCTTCGAATATCGATCGTACGGTGTATGTATTTGTCACCAACAGCCTCTACTGTATATCAGCCATGTCGCCAGGGTGCGACACTATAACTTGCTCATCGGCGGTTGTGGTTGACTTGTTCCGGTCGAACTTGTAAGATTGAGCAAGACCTCACCGGCCTCTCGCTCAACGCGAGCAAGGAGTTCGGCACATGTTGGAACGTCATGGATCAACCCCATCACCTGACCGGCATACCAAACCTAGGTCAAAGGTCAGCAAGGAGAATACCGCAGGCCGCTCCAGGAACTCACTCCATGCTGGATATCACCATCCACCAGGACTTCCCTACCCTTGACGCCGCTGACAACTGGAGCGACCTCAGCAAATTCGCCCGTCTTACTTGTCGACTCGATCTCGATCGTTTTGGCGGTCATCTGGTTGCTGTACATGCGACTTGTATTCTTCCAACGTCTCAGAATCAGGGTGGTTTGGTGCTCATCTCCGTTGACAATGGCTTGCTTGACGTTGGGATGGATTGGCGCTTCTACCGTGCACATGAACCGAGTCCCCATGTTGATGCCTGCAGCGCCTAGGCTGAGGGCCGCCATCAATCCATACCCGTCTGCAAACCCACCAGAAGCAATGAAGGGCGTGTTACCTAGCTCCTGACGGGCTCGACTATTCAAAATCAACGACGCAATGTCTGATTCGCCCACATGCCCAGCACATTCAAAACCATCAATCGACAAGATATCGACTCCGAGCTTGATTGCCGCTTTCGCGTGCCTGATGGTTGTGGCCTTGTGGATGACAATTATTCCGGCCTCCTTGAGCTTCTTGATGACGGGTCCGGGGCTGTTACCGGCGGTTTCGACGATCTTGATACCCTCTTCGATAATGATACGGGTGAACGCGGGATAGTCAGGAGGATTAAGAGCTGGTAGCAGCGTGAGATTGACACCAAATGGATTTTTCGTCAACAACCGTGTCTTCTTGATCTCTTGTCGAAGCGCTTCGGCATTGGGCTGTGTGAGAGCATTGATGATGCCGAGTCCGCCTGAGTTGCTCACGGCAGCCGCCAACTCAGCGTATGCAACCCATTGAAGACCGCCCTGAACTCTGCGTCTGAATCAGTAGCTGCCGTTCTGGGCAAGCGGTAAAGCTCAGCGACACCTACACTGGAATCCTGATGCCCAACTTGCGGGTGAGGGCAGTGTCGAAAGTCATGTCCAGACAGAAATGGGGGTCGGATGCGTGGTAGAGGTGGACCAGGTGCCAATGTTTGGAGAAGAAGGCATCCGCCTGTCCACGCCTTCATATTGCATACGTTTCTACGCACGAATCAGGGGTAGTAATCAATTCTGGCAGATTGGACGAGCACTTCAGCCTCTTAGGAAAAAAATCCGAGGTACTACACACACGCCCCGAATCATCGCCGTGAAGACATTATGAAAGGTCACGGCCGTCGCTTGCGCCCGTAAATGCCGTCCTCGGACCAAATCGTCCATACCCACCACCGACCATGGCGGTCGAATGAGTTGATGAGCTCAGCCAAATCCATGAGACGACCTTTCGGCTCTCCACTGTACAGTGTCCTCTCCCCAACACACATGAGCACCTTCTGCTGTACGATGCAATTGCGACCGGATTATAAAAGGCTGGACGAGTACAGGATCAAGGCCTGAGTGAGCAAGCTAGTCCCTTTTCGTCCTCGCATATCACTAATATATAAATCCACAGTTTACGCCAGCCGAGGCGCCGTACTAAGTAAGCACAGTCTCGACATCACAGACCGGAATCATGGCAACCGTCGACCTTGCACAAGTCGCACAGCCTTGTCAAGAAGGTACCGTGCTCATCAACCATAATCATGAGCCGCGAGATCAGCAAAGAAGAGGTCTCGCAGAACAACAACGCCGACAGCCTGTGGTGTATCATCGATTCCAAGGTTTATGACTTGACGGACTTCGCTGATGCACATCCTGGTGGCATCACTGTACTACTTCAAGTCGCCGGTCAGGATGCCACGGCCGACTTCTTCAACCTCCACCGACTAGAAGTTCTGCAGAAGTACGAAAAGTCGCTATGCATTGGCGCGGTGAAAGGCGAGAAGCCTCAAGTCATTTATCCAAAACCGGGAGATCTCAGTCTGGTACCATATGGAGAGCCGACATGGTTGACGCCACAATTCAAGAGCCCTTATTACAAGGAGAGCCATCGACGGCTGCAGCGGGCGATGAGGATATGGGTGGATACAGTGTTGACTCCCGAAGCTCAGGAGAAGGAGCTAAGTGGGAAGTACATCGACGACGAAACCATAAAGGAGATGGGGTATGATTGGCAGCCCAAGTGAATCATGTATGAAATGGCTGACAACTATTCCAGGCGCCTGGGAATCAATGCGATGCGAATGGGACCTGGTCCTCACCTCAAGGGCCTCACATTGATGAACGGAGCCGTGGAACCCAAGGATTTTGACTACTTCCACGAGATGATCGTTGTAGGTCCTTCCAACGTGGTTTCGCCTTGAGTCAAACACGTGCCTTAACTTCACCTTTGTTTGAATGTCAGACTGCTGATACTACCTTGTTGAGAACCGCAGACCCAAGAATTGTGCAGGACTGGCACCCGGTCTTTCAATGACGGCAATTTGGGCGGCATGATCATCAGCTTACCTGCAGTCCTCTACCATGCTAAGCCTCCCGTCCGGCAGCGGGTTGCAGAAGAGTGTCTCACTGGCAAGAAGAAGATATGCCTCGCCATTTCGGAGGCGTTTGCAGGCTCAGATGTTGCCGGGATGAAGACCACCGCCGTCAAGAGCGCGGATGGAAAGCACTACATCGTCAACGGTGAGGCAGTCGGACTCCTCGACAGACTGTTGCTAATGAGAACCCCAGGAACGAAAAAATGGATTACAAACGGGAACTTCTGCGACTACTTCGTGACCGGCGTCAAGACGAAAGGAGGTTTCTCCATGCTCCTAATTGAAAGGCAAGAGGGAGTCGAGACGACCCAAATCAAGACAAGCTACTCAACCGCGGCAGGCACAGCTTATATCAAATTCGACAATATCAAAGTCCCCGTGGAGAACCTCCTCGGCGGTGAAGACCAAGGCTTTAAAGTGATCATGACGAACTTCAACCACGAGCGGTGGATGATCACCACCTTCAGCGTTCGCACGAGCCGGATGGTCGTTGAGGAATGCCTCAAGTGGGCAAACCAGCGGAGAGTATTTGGCAAGAAGCTCATTGAAGAGCCTGTGATCAGGCAGAAGTAAGATATTCGTCTGCCGTTAGCGTGGGAGCTGCTAACGAACTCGCAATAGGCTTGCAAAGATGATCGCCTATGCCGAAGCCATACAGAACTACCTCGAGAACATCACATATCAAATGTGCAACCTGTCCCACGCCGAGCAGAACAAGCACCTCGCCGGACCCATCGGCCTGTTCAAGATGTTCGCCACTCGAGCCGCCCACGAGATTGCCGACGACGCCGTCAACATCTTCGGAGGTCGCGGGATCACCACGACGGGCATGGGCAAGAACATTGAGATGTTCCACCGTACATATAAGTTCGATGCTATTCTTGGGGGGACGGAGGAGATTCTGGGAGATCTGGGGGTGAGGCAGGCGATGAAGTATATGCCCAAAGCGATGTTATGATCGGGATTTCAGCTCGAAGCCGAAGTACATTGGAAGTCTCAGCCCCTCAACGCGAGCTCACGAAGGGCTTAAAGGCCGAACTTCCGATATTGATTGTTCTTGCGTCCTGCACTAAGTTGTCAGTTGCGAATGCCATTGTTCAAGCGGCGATTTCCAATGTGATCCCTGCCTGACCTTGACCCGCAGGCAAACACAAAAGACCTCATGTCTTGTTTGCTTCGCTCGCTCCTCTCTTGCTCTCGCATCCATCTTCGCCCTCCTATCCTCTTCGTCGGATATTGTCAGCTTACCTCGCTTAGCCTACATCCATCAGCGCCTCAGCAATCGTCAAGGTTGGGTGCTAGCAGCAAAGGCTACACCGCAGATATGGTATGAGCGTCGTGAGTCTCACCGTGCTTCTACTAATGCTACTCCAGGCCGATCCTAACGTGGCGCGATACGTTGTACCCCAGCGCAGAGGGCTGAAGCGCGCAGCTGCCCCAGACGAGGGTAAGGCCCTAACGACTCCCAGACCACAGGAGCGCAGTCGGTTGAAGCGCAGCGCTGGCTTCCTGCCAGACTTGGAGATATGGACAAAAGAAAAAAACTGCGCTTGACGGAGGAGGGGAGGCCGTTTGAAGTGGTGCGAATCTACGCGCACTACGCGCCTCCAACACCATCGAAGATGCAAGTGAACAATCCACAGAGGTTCGGAACTCTACTCAAGCTAACACATACCACAGAAGAGGACTGGTGCTGCAATTGCAGAATAACAAAAACAACTTCAATATCATGTTGTTCGTGTTGTGTTAAGCGCTTCCAACGCACGCTGACAAGTCTATCAGCCCGGCCGATAGCGGAGAAGATTTCTTGCCCTCGAACCATGCTCTCTTTACGCTGTTCACTTCGGTTGAGATGAAAATGTAAGCCTCCAGGTCCGGTCTCCATGCCCTTACTTATTCCTCCTCGAGCAGAATCAGCATCCGGCCGATCCTTGAGTGCTTTGAAACAACGAATGAGTGTATCGGCTGGCATTCGAACAGAGCAAGGTGGGAGGGAGCATACCCCCTTCTCAACTCAACACAGATTATGCTGCAGAGGGTTCTGTGGAAGCGAGGAGAATGTTATGTGGTCGACCTTAACATGCCCGATGAAGTCCTGTGCAGAAATGCCACAGGGCACCTACCGCCACCGGGTTGCTCAGATACAAATTGTCACTTCCGTCATAATGCCTGGGTTCGCTTGACGTCGGACATGCAAAGCACGGTTATTCCGGAGCGCGAGGAGATCTGGCGTTTTCCGTCCACCGCTAAGAAGGATGGTCACTTACAGGGCGACGAATACGCAACTTGGTGAGGGGCTATGGCAGATGCCTACGGAATCTTCGATGGAGACTGTGACCTTGGATGCGTGGAAATTTCCAAGACCATACTGAAAATGTTCTGAACGTGTGCTGTTATGCTGTATGCGTACAATCAGGAGACAAAGAAGTGTGGGCTGAGTTTGCTCCGGCTAATTAATCAGCTGTGAGCTCAGAATGGCTGCTCGAGAAGCATCCTTGGCGATTCCAGAAGACGGCGATGTGAGAGCTACAGCAGGACGTGTCCCTCTACGAGAGCCCGGTCCCCTGGATCCTTTGGTGCGATGGAGGTTGCCTTCTCTGCAGCAAAAATGGCATTCACACCGCATGCCTCGGCAAGTTCGAATGCTTCCATTTCACAGTGCATGATACTTGGCTTCAGCAATCACAGCCGCCTCCTCCTCCTCGTCCTCCATCGGAAGACGACCATCTTGGCTGTCTCTCCATCCGGCACCAACACCGCCAGTATCTCTTGCCTCCGAAGTGGGCTTGGGGGCGCCTTATTCCCTGAGACGATCCTGAGGTTGAGTAACGCTTGGGAGAGCAGATCCCAAGCTACACATGGGCTCGGTGTAGCGTGGAGGCAGGGGAGGCTGTCATCCTGGAAGGCACCCTGCACGATACTCGTCGCTGACCCATACCCCATTTTCACCCACTCTGCCCGGTCCACGTTCCCCGTTCATGCGAGCAGGATTCTCAACGACCTTCAGCTCGTGTCTCGGCTTCCACAATTTGTGGCATTCGCAAGGCTTCTTGCGCTCGATCAGGATCAAATGTGTCTCGACGTTGTTGCTGGAGGCCTTGTGCAGAAATAACGGCGGTATCGAGCTATTAGAGACTTGCAGAGCAGCTTTGATGTCCCAGGTGCTGAGGTTCTGTTTCTTCAGGTGGCGTTGGAGGTCGCGCATCAGCTCGAAGGAGCAGGATTGAGGAGCCCGGAAGATCACTGGCAAGTTGTCGAAGATTTTAGTCCCGTCAAAGGCATAGATAGTGTGCATGACCATGTATTCCTTGTTATTGCGATCCCGGTTGGCCCACTTAACGACGAGGATCCTTTGCTCGCTGATCACCATTTCCGTACAGGGTTCGCGTTCGGACCACAGGCTGTTGAACAGGGCTGGTGGCTTCAGCCCGATCAACATCCGGAAGGAGAATGGCATATTGACAAAGGCGTGTAAGTAGCGAGTTGGAAAATCCGACCAAGGAAAATGATGGGGGTTAGGAAGGGCCTGGGCGAAAGCATGCAAACTTATACGAGGTCAAAAGGAGACCTCTGCGCCTCGTGACTGCAGCAGGATTCAGAACCACGGTACGGCGATTCTTGAAATCTTTGAATTCCAGGGCTGCTCAATCCGCAAGAGAGGACCGGATAATCGTTTGTCTCTCTTGCCAAGCTGCAAGTCTACTTACCTGTGCACGCCATGCAGTCCGCCTCATGGTTCCAAGGTCGATTGATCCAGTCGACGCATTGTCAGTGGTCTGCCATGGCATATTGACACGGCTGTCCAGCCTCTGTAGCATCATATGACTGCCGTGCGGGTGAAACTAAAGAGGACAAGAGAGTATTGGAGAGGTTCGGTAAGGGTTGTTCAACTTTGGTTGAGGCTGACTTGAGCTTGGCGTCTTAAAGACAGCTCGGAGGATAACCGAAGCCTGACCTCGACGACGTGCGAACCACCCATATTGCGAAAAGTCAAACCTCTCGGAAGTCGAGGAGTGAGCTCAATCAGTTGAGAGGCGCAAGATCTGAGTCGCCAGCAGCGATCGCCTGTGCTCACAGTACGCTTCCTGGAAGTGTTTGCATCCCCCTTCCGCTCTCCCATAACAACCACAAACAAACCAGCGAACCGGCCCACCAGCTCAAGCTCCTCACGTAACTGAGCCTCACATCTCGGTCCACCAGCAGATACGCCGCCGCATACACCAGCCTGGCAACTCCATAGGCCAAGCATACCCCATTGATGACTTCAGGCTTGACCGCGCTGACCGTCGCAAACAACACGCTCCCCACAAACACAGGGAAGTGTTCCATGGAATTCGCATGTGCTGCTTCATTCCGCTTCAGCAAGTTCAGCTGCTTGCGGGTGAGTTTCCCGTCCTGGACGTATTTCTCGCCATATTTGGTGAGGTCTTCGCGCGGGGAGATGTTGTGGTCGATCTTGTAGCTGTTCTTGAGACTGCGGGCAGAGAGGAAGACGAACGCGAAGAAGAATTGGGCGATGACATGGTACGGCGCGAGATTTGGGGTGAAGCCTAGAGGGTTTGGGCGAAGGCCTAGTGTTGTAAGGAGGGAAGACATGTTGAGCTTCGTCGAAGATGTTGTTTGATTTCGACTCGGTTATGGGCTCCCCGACAGGTTTTGACGGCGAAGACGACCAGAGAGACTGAAGAAGGTTGGTTGATTTGAGGCGAGTCTTTGTTTTCCGGTTTCACGGTGAAGAAGACTGTGTTCTTGTACTACTCCATGGACAGCGTCGACAGTTCCCCTCCCCTTTAGCCTCTGACGTCATTACGAATTCGAAAGGCACTAAAGGCCTCCAGCCTCGTTTACCTGAACCACATGGTTGTTGCCACATTAACATACTTGCGCAACCAGTCGTGGGCAGTGTCCGAGCAAGTATTGTCTCTGTCTTGAATCCTATCTCATGCTCGCAAGGTAAAGGCTAGAAGGCTTCCATTCCTCCAACGACTTGCTCGCGCCGGCCCCTTTAACTTTACTCTTAAAGGAGTTGTCCACATCATACGTGTCTAAACTTCGCCTCGACGATCTTGAATAGCTATCGAGACGATTACCTTGAGAACTAGAACGCAACGTCTTTGGCATGTTATTCCGAGTCGTCGCCTGCAAATGCCAGCTCAGTGAAGCCTCGCCCGAGGGTTTGCGACGTCAGGGTTGGCGGGACGGCCCAAGTCACATCTACCTTGACTGTTTGCGACGTCAGATGCCACCAGTGCCGCGGCCTCAAACATGTCCACGGCGACAATGACTACAGGCAGTCGCGTACCTAGAGGTTGAACCTATTATCCTGTTTGGGCCGCTGGCCATGGTGCTGGCTTGTCATATTTTCTTGTGAACGACTTTGGTCGGATGAGTCAAGATTGTGCGAGCGAAAGCCTTGTTCGTTCTGCCTGCCTTCTGAAAGCCTCGTCCAGGGACGTTATTCATACAGATGCTCACAGTGCTGCGCAAATGAGCGCGAACTCGAAAGACAGAATTGACCGACACTCTCGCTGGAAATTTTCAGAAGATTCGGAAATGTGAGGCTGTCGCGCTGTCCGTACCTACCTTTCGACAACGAATTTGGGTTCCGCATGCAAAAAGACTGAGAAGCATCTATCATAAACTCTAACACGTGCCCCGGCGTCACCACTGCGCGTCTATCACTCGATGAGTGACGTCGATTGTGCCTGTGGCTTCTATGCCAGCTAAGGCGGACGCCCATTGGGATATAAGACTTCTCTCTTCTTCACATTCTCATCATCCTCTCAGCTCCTTATTCATCTCCTCTTGTGCCTTTTCCACAATTGGCCGAAGAGCGACATCAAGCTCATGTGACTCATCTAGGTCATCTCATTCACCCGGATTGTCAAAGCTCGCGGCATCTCACTCTTGTCAATCATGGTATGAAGAGCACCTTCGTCTGGGTTGGGTCAGTGTGTTAATAACATGAGAGCAGTCTGGCCGCCAAGTTGATGCTCAGACTAATGACGTTGGTGGTGTGAAGCGAGTTGCAACAGCCGATCACGGTAGGGCTTTCTCTCCTCTGGCAATCCTCCTTGAATGCCAGCTGCTAACTCAATTGTACAGGGACACTCGAACTCGCCGAAGCCAAGAGGCAATGCCAGGACTCTCTCTCAGCCGAGTGGAAATATATCCGAGTCGATTATCCTTACACAACCACAACGGACCTCGGAAACGTGTAAGTAATTCAAGAATTCCTGCTCGCCGAAGCTCACTACGGTTTTGGCAGGTGTGGGGTGGCTTTGAAGATGGCCAAAGAAGAAAGCACGATCTATATCGCCTTGTGAGTTCTCTTTGGAGTTTTACCACCTGGTGCTGACTCTGCGAAAATAGTGACAGCTTCGTCAACTATCGCTCCCTTCGCCAGAACGCGTTTCCGCTTGTGGAGATTTTTCTTCCGACACAGATGAGCGTGTACGCCACCATCCAATCGTACTGCCTTGACGATACTAATGTACATGATTAGGTCGTCTGTGTCTCTCATGCGATAGAAGAACATCAAAACTGGTGTCCCAGCTATATGGGTCTCCAATAAGCTCAGCGTGAAGGGGGACGTTCCAAAACTCTCACAACAACAATTCCTCCTCAAGCGCATGTCAAACACTTACATCGTTGACATAGATAAGGGAAACACAGGAGACTGTGACAACAGCTCGAACACGAAGTTCTCCATATGCTCTGACTCCTGCTGCATATCTCGGCACGACAGGTACATTCGATTGAGAGACCAGCAGAAGGTGGAGCCAAACCCGCTTTGCACGAGCATGACATGGACTTTCTGAGGTTTACTTTTCACGAATACCACAGCCTGCCGAACGCTCTGGTTGATATGCGACGTGCGATCAGAAGATGCAACAGAGCCGACTAGAACGCAGCACCTACAATGAGCCGCGGATGATCACGCGCTCAGCGAGGGTCATCGTAACTAGCTATCATAATGACATCTCCTTCAACTCACATAAGCACCCTCTTGCGGAATATGTCTTGTCAGACGGACGTATGGAACTGGCGTCGAAAGCTCATCGAGGCTTCGAAAGCTGAGCTAGTTCACCTCTTGCTGCGGCCATGAACACCTTCAATTGCCTACGATTTGGATCGCTGGGTACGTATGCCATGCCTCGTGCCGCCGATAAGACTCCAGTTGCAGCTTTACAGGCAGCAGAGTCTGTTGAATGCCTCAATTGCGCTGCTATCGTCAATGCCCATGACATAGCTTGCGAGTCGATGTGGCTTGTCCACCTTGCGCATCGGTGGGATGCGCCACTCCTTCCTGAGACGGACGTAGTAGTGATGATCCTTGCCATCGAGACATTTGTACCCACAGAGTCTTGGTACTTCGTCGCCTTCCACAGTCTGGTCCAGACACAAGACTTTGTCGTCCTTGGAGATTTGAACCTTGTACCAGGTGTCGTCAACCACGACGACGATGTCCCTGCCCGTCACGGCGTGAGTCGCGTCTTGCATGGTGACAAGCTCTCCATCAGTTTCGAAGCGGTGGATTTCGCCCATGTTCGAGGGCTCTCCATCAATATACGGTCGAACGTGGATTCTGGTTCAAAGGTGAGCATAGAAGGGTGATGTGGATTGGTCTCAAAGCCTACAATGTCAAGCTCATACCAAGGAAGATCTCACAGACCCGAAGATCTTCCCCGTGGCCAATGTCTTCTCGGTTGCTGGTCGTACATGTTAGTAGTGACCGGCGGCAGCGAGATGATCTACTGACAAGCCGATGTAGATGCTCGACATCCCCTTCAGATACAGTTGAATACCTCCACTTAATGTCGAAATCAGTAGAACCATCGTAATTTCGGAGATCGACTTGCCAGTTCCTTGCATGATCCCAGTCTTCCTCCTGGACCTCGATGCGGCGGAGCTGGATTATAGCATCTTCCTCGGCTTCTGGGGCACCTCGCCTGGCCTTCGGACAAGTTAGCAGCTAATCGCTAATTATCGTTCTGTGCGACAACAGACCATATGCTTGCGCGATGGTCGAACGACTGCTACGTGCTCACTTGAGCCAGCTGGCTCGGTTGAGACTCTTGTCATTGCTGGAACCGATGCTTTGAAGTCTCGGTCAGAAGAAATCTAGCGAGATTAGGTGTCAAAGATGACAGAAGCAGGACGCTGGAAGATCCAAGTCTCAAGTATAAGTAGCTACACCCATCGCTTGTCCACATCTCGTCACATCGATAGACGAGGGCGTGGCATATGGTGGGCACCTGCGGATACTTTCCTGATTTGGCCTGGCTTGAGACGGGTGTAATAGACTGTAACTTACGGTACCCCACAAGCGTCTGACAGCACAGTTTTAATGGGTAATGACTCGGATCATCGCCTTTTCTAAGCTGGTTTCTCACCTATCGAGGCTGAAAATTTCCGTATTGCACTGTGATAACTGATCTTGTCCTCCCGCCTGACACAAAACGGATTGTCGATCTTTCTCCAGGCATACGAAGTACCCCATTCAACTGTGCGGCCTTCGCTCAAACGTGAATGTGGTTCCACCCATACCCCTGTGCTCCATGGAGAAAGCATCGCCACTGTCCCAATATGAAGTAATGGTGTCTGTTTGGCCGGCTGCAGAATTGTTGAAGCCATAAGTTTTGTAGATCAGGCTAAGATTCAAGAGACCAACTGCCCTCCAGCTACCAAACATATCGAGCCTTACGGACTGGGACCTCGGAGATCTTTCTTTTCTCGCCGAGCAGGATGAAGTAGGAGTGACTCTCGGCTACGTCACAAGATGGCAAGCAGATGGCAGGTTGCACCCGACCCGACGTGTCGTGGAAGCAGATGATTTTGTCGTCGTCTGAGAGATCAAATTTGTACCACGTCTCTTTCACTCTGACCAGAGAGTCGACTTCGGAGATTGCTTCGGGCACATTGGAGAAAGAAACCACTTCTGTTTCGATTGAAGCGAGTGGTGTCATACCCATCAGACGGCATCGACAGAAAGTGTTGACGCCCGTCCTGATAACCGTGTTAGCATGAGATAGAGACTTTGCCGAGTTCTCAACTCACAGTTTTAGATGAGCTGGAAGGAAGATCTCGCAAACAAAAGGCTTCCTCGCCTCTACTTCCAGATCCGCAAGCTTTCCGCTATGGCCTGTTAACTTGAACCAGTGAAGGTCTTCGAGCTACTCACAAGGCTAGGTAGATTGTCGAAAAACCGAAAATGTCCAGCCAAACTCCTTCGCTAGAGTCGCAAGATCAGCATACTGCCCGCTATTTGACAACTGATCTCATACATGTCATCACGCTCTGCACCGGTGTACATGACTTCAACACGATGCATTGTGACATCTTCAAGAGCTTTACGCCGCTTTGTCTTGCCGTTGTTCATCTGGTTTGGGTCTGTCGAGCCTAGTCAGCTGCTGCAGGCAACGAAAACATGGGTTCACTGTCACAACCTGGTGAACTCACCTTTTTCTTGACCATGCTTCGAACCGACCTCTGAAACTGCCTGGGGAGAAGCCTGGGAATCTTGTTAGTGGAATGTTCGCATAAAGGTAGAGCGTAAATACCATGGACACCAGCGAGATACGATGGATCTAGGTAAGCTTGGAGTCAACTGAGACGTTGAAGGGAATTGCCTCCGTACCAGGATCTTCGATGCTAGGGACAGTCTGTAAGTTAGTGGCTGATACAAAAAGGAAAGAGTGCCGAGCGAGGAGCGGGAAAGAAAATGATTCATAGACCCTTTTGACGACACATGCTGGTGATAAAGTCTTGGAAGAGGCATGTATAAGACCAGTGAAGACTTCAACAGGATCTTACCATCCGATTGTCCCCGTCCGTGTCAAGTCAATGTCCACTTATGATGAAAGTCTGTTCAATGGAATCGTCCAAGTCCACCGATCTGAGCGCCTCTCCGCGCATGATCCCGTGCACATAAGCTTCACCGACGAGCTTGTAGTGTCCATTGTGGTCAGTGTCCTCAGGACGGAACGCATAGTAGCTCCGAAAAGGACACAGAAAAGGTCGCCAGGAGATGCTATGATAGGCCCCAAGCCATATCGACCTCGTTCCGTGAAAAGAAACGTTCGCCCATGGCACACCATCTTCATTTCAGTCACAAATCTCTCATAGTCTCCTTTCTCAGGGCCCGAGGAAGTCGACTCTGCCAGACGTCCTTCAATCACTGGAGCTCTGCGGATGCAATGCCCACTGGCGAAGTCTCGTCGAGGTTGATTGTCGTCCTCGGCACATCGTTACCTGAATAACCCTGCGCAGAGAGTCAGAATGAGCGGTTCGAATTTGGCTTCCGTGAAAGCTTGGCCCTCGTTGTCGCTGAGAGCCTTTTTCATAATGAGGTCCGTTCTATCCTGAAGTTTGCTCAGCCCTGTCAACGGTGAAACGGTCTCATTATCACTGAAAAGTGACACTGTCAGCCTCGGACACTCTCTCACAATATCCACCACGGGTCTCCGGACTTTTAGCTGTCTCGTCTCGACATGTGATAGTGAGACGGTCGCCATTGCACCAGATTGATACTTGGCAGCTAGCATCACCCCAGACGTAGGAGAGTCGAGACAGCCTCGTAGTCAGGATGGTACCCCAGCTCAGCGATCAGGAGTCGAAGCGAGATATGGTCACTGCCTATACCTGGCACCAATTCCACCACTCGTATTGCTTGGCGATGCAGCAGTGGCAGGAAAAGAGATTGCGCCATGGGATCTTCTGTGATGGAAAGATTGCGTACTCATCCTCAGTACCTCGCCATGCGCGCAGTGCAAGTCTGAATTCGGGCGGTCAGCTCACAAATCTCACATTAGTTTGGTATTTTCAGAGCTTCGCTAAGCCAGAACCATCAACCACGATCTCCTGTTTCGCGAAACGTGGCGTCTAAGCGATCCTTTCCTCCTCCATAACCCAGTTGGTGCAGGGGTTTGGCTAGTGTTAGGAGCGCAGGCCGGGCTGACCGCCCCGTATTCATGGGCGGCGTATGAATGTGCGAAGCACATGGAAATTCCTACAGTCCGATGTAGGTACGTCGACAAGGGATCAGCTTGGAACATGTGATACCCAAGGACTTGCATGGCGTTCGGATTCGATAAAAAGGCATGTCGAGCCTCGGCCCTGGGAGACGTTGGTCTCGGTTTGACGGAGCCCCTAAAGGATCAGCGGGCCCGCTTATTCACGCCTATTCCTGTTATGACGCTGTTCCTGCGTCACGCGTGATGTTGACCTGGACCAACAATTTCTGGCCAAAACGTTTGTAGCGAGCTCAGCACCCACCATAATTCAATGCGGCAGGAACTTGCTTTTCTTTAACCCAGCTCTAGCCAACGTGACCGGCAGGACTGGATGCTGTTGCCTTCTCGCCCAAGCCTGTTTCTTCGCTTCTCTAGACTTTCTATCCCACTTCACCGTATCTACAAACCCTCCACGGCCGTCAAGATGGACGGCCTTCGAGCAAAAATGTCTGCTCTGACACCATATCAGAGGAAGCACAAGGTCACCGTGGTAGGCTCCGGAAACTGGTATGGGTCTCCCGTTATTACACAGAAACTCAAACTGACGCGATTAGGGGGTCAACCATTGCCAAAGTCGTTGGTGAAAACACCCTCGAGCACCCGGACCTCTTCGAGCGAGATGTGCAGATGTGGGTGTTCGAGGAGGATGTTGAGCTAGACAAGAAGTCGAAGCACTACAATGAATCTTCAGAGCTCAGTCAAGGCAAACAAAAGCTCACCAAAGTCATCAACACCCACCACGAGAATGTCAAATACCTCCCGGGCATTGCTCTGCCTCACAATGTCATTGCCAATCCAGACCTCATCGACTCGGTCAAAAACTCGTCAATCCTCATTTTCAATCTTCCTCACCAGTTTATTCTGAACCTATGCAAACAGATGCGCGGTCACATCCTACCTTTCGCCCGAGGTATCTCATGCATCAAAGGCGTCAACGTCGAAGAATCAGCGATCAGCCTGTTTTCGGAAACGATTGGCCAAGAGTTGGGCATATACTGCGGTGCATTGTCTGGAGCAAACATCGCGAGCGAGGTCGCGTTGGAAAAGTTCTCAGAAACAACGGTAGCCTATGATCCACCACCAATGGACTCGCAAGCACCAACACCAGCCACTTCTCAAGGACCCAGTCCTGCGTCGAGTCACGTTGACCTGACGAAGTTAGGCCACAAGGATGTTACAGGCAAGCTCTCCAAAGTCAAGCTTAAGCCAGTGCCCTCAGAATACCGTGCAATCGACCACGACATCATGAAGAAGCTATTCCATCGAAGATACTTCCATGTCAGAGTTGTGTCGGACGTTGCTGGTGTTTCACTTGGCGGTGCTCTCAAGAACGTTGTGGCAGTGGCAGCCGGCTGGGTCGACGGTCTAGGCTGGGGTGACAATGCGAAGGCAGCCATCATGCGCGTGGGACTTCTCGAGATGAGAGATTTTGGAAACAGGTTCTTCCCGAACACTATTCAACCTGACACCTTTACCGTCGAATCAGCTGGCGTCGCCGATCTGATCACGTCTTGCTCTGGTGGTCGAAATTTCCGATGCGCCAAGATGAGTATTCAGGAAGGCAAATCAATCGAGGAGATTGAGGAGAGAGAGCTTAATGGGCAAAAACTCCAAGGAGCAATGACTGCTGGCGAGGTAAACAAGTTCCTCCGGTACAAGGGTTTGCAGAAGGACTTCCCTCTACTCTCGGCTGTCTACGACATCCTACAAGGCAAAGAGAAGGCCGAGAATCTGCCCGACTTGATCGAGCCAGAAGACGAGTAAATTGGCGGCGCTGTTTTCCACCCATTTCCTACTACCCAATCAGGCATTTTGTTTTGCCGAGACCGGAACCCCGGATAACACGACGGATGATACCCAATGATGATGCATGATGGGATGAACAGTCACTTTCAGTGAATCGAATACAGTACAATGGAGCGGGCGAGGGGAATTTTTGACTTGTATGAAAGATTATTCAAGCAGTCGGTGCCTGCGATCTTGCCAAGAACCAGAATATTGATTCGTGAAAACCGTTTACTCATTCGTAAATTTTGTACTCTAGCGTTGATTGAAGTCGTATAGGTCTACACCAGAACTACACCATCGTAGATCAGCGCTATTTACTGGCTCACAAGTCGCAAAGATGTCAAGTACGGATGAACCTGTCATGAAGGCCAACACTTTGCACTACCAGACTGATTCGATACCAAATTCAACATCCATCAGCAAAAATCAACCACGAAACTCGCCCACACTTATACCCGCTCCATCTCTCGCTTCCAGCAGATACAATCGTCAGCTACTTCTGTCCCAGCTCCGTCTTCGCGGCCAAGAATACTTGCTTTCTTCAAGAGTCCTCATCATTGGCCTAGGCGGGCTTGGCTCTCCAGCAGCACTCTACCTTGCCGGTGCAGGAATTGGCACCTTAGGCCTTATGGACGCAGACAATGTGGAAGTCAGCAATCTACATCGTCAGATCGTGCATACCGAAGCCGCTGCTCGCAGTGGGATGAGCAAAGTCCGCTCCGCTGCTGCCAGATGCAAAGAGCTCAACTCCGAGATCGAGTATATATGTCATGAGGCGTCGGCTACAGCGAGTAACATTCTGGACATCGTCGCTCGGTATGATCTCGTGCTCGACTGCACTGACAATCCGGCCACGAGGTATCTGATCTCCGATGCGTGTGTGATACTCGGCAAAGTGCTCGTCAGTGGCGCGGCGCAGAAAGGAGACGGAATGCTCATTGTCCTCAACTCTCCTCCCTTTGCTTCCGGGGTGGAGGAGAAAGGACCATGCTATCGATGTGTGTTCCCTCGTCCGCCCGCACCGGAGACAGTACGTGGATGCAGCGAGATCGGGATTTTGGGACCCGTCGTTGGCATGATCGGGACATTAATGGCCGGTGAAGCAATCAAGATTATTTCGAGCGGTGGACATCTTCCGCAGGATACTCAACATGAGACTCTTAACGGCACAGCAGTGCTAGATGAACCACAACAGAAGAAACACACCATGCTCCTGTATAACACCTACGCCTCTGACCCGCGCAGCACCTTCCGAACAATAACGCTCCGCGGTCGAAGGAAGGACTGCCTTGCTTGTGGTGATCACGATGCCCTCAAGGGAAAGGGCCTCAGTCGCATCACCGCGGAAGTGATCTCTCAGGGCCGACTGGATTACCAAGCTTTCTGTGGTATTCTCGAGGACGTGAAACTCCTCAGCGAGCAGAGTCGGATTGATGCTGCAGCGTTCCTGGACAAGCACGCTCACAAGGAACATGGGCATCGTGGCAGGAAGAGAAAGCGAAAACATGTGGTGGTTGATGTTAGGGAAGAGCATGAATTCGAGCTGGGACCGAAGATCGTTGGGAGCGTGAACATACCTCTGTCGAAGATCTTGAAGAACGGAAGTGGGGCCTTTGATGAGCTTCTAGCTGAGAGAAAGAACGTGGATGGAGGAGACCAGGAGGTGCACATCCCAGTTGCAGGCGGGGAAACATATCCCAACCCTTACGACCAGCAGTCCATCGTGGACAACACAGCATCGGGGCCGGATGGAGGAATGCTTGACCAGGAATCTCATGTTTCCGCCCCAAGAAATGAGGATAGCTGGACAGACCTGCGAAAAACCATGAATGGCTTTGAAGCTGGGCCAGACGGGGGCCAGATCAACCAAGAGTCGCACATGGCTGTGATAGAAGAACGCAGCTTTCCTAACGCACCGGACAGGGGGCCACAGACGTATGCTCCACCGCCTGATGGCGGCATGCTAGATCAAGAATCGCACGTCCCCGTCACGAGGCAAGCTGACTTTCCCATACGGCCAGTTGGAGGGGCGATCGATCAAGAGTCACACATCCCCGTCACAAGACAGAGCACATTCTTCAGCTCCGACTTTCCAGCAAGACCGGCTACTGAAGCGGTGGCAGAAGACAACAGTGACGATGACTCAGCTCCAGGGGTGTATTTCGTCTGTCAGAGAGGCAATGACAGCCAAATCGCAGCACAGAAGCTGATCGAAAGTTTTCAGAATGACAGAGGGAGGACGAGGAAGTGGGGATGGATCGGAGATGTCAAGGGTGGATTTTTGGCTATGGAGCGGCATGCAACAATGTGATGCGTCTTTTTCCACGCAGAGGCCTGCTCAAAATCCTAAGTCAGCAAAGAATCAATCTCCAAGGTCTTGAGAAGAGCGAGCAAAGCAGTGAACAGTCTCAGAGGGGGAAAGAAAGTAAATTCTTTTTCGCATTGGCTCGCGTGGAGTCTCGACCAAAAGGTTGAATCAGCGTAAGATGTATCATCACGTTGGTTCAGGTTTTGAAGTTCGCCAGAAATATGGGGTGAACATGGCCCGCAGACATTGAGGAAAGCTGTCGAAACGTACCTCTCCGATCTTACTAGACTGATGACCTGGCTGTCAGCTGTCTTTCAAGGGTTGTTCAGCAGAGATACGATAGGGCTATAGAATTGTCGTATTGTGTGGACGAACGAATCGACAGTGGAGTTTGATTTCACGACCCTTTGAGTGCAGTTGCAACAGGAAATGTATTTATCAAGAAAGTCACGATATGTAGGAGTACCTCTTCGTAATTACTGATTGCCAAGGTCTGTTATCTTTCGAGCTTATCCGAACAAGACATCGGTGGCACAGCGGTGAGCTTCGGTGTGCTCTCATCGATAGCAGCTCCTAATCCGTATTGTTGCCCTTTCTCTGTCCTCGCGCGAACGCATTTCATACTAGTAGCATGGCGAAGGAATATTTGTACCGCCATGATGATCATGAACTTGAAGGGACAAGCCGAGTCAAGCATTGACTTGCCAAACCTCATTGGGTTTCGGCCCTCAGGCACGAAACTCAGGTGCCCACCCTCCGTAATCGGAGGAGCACGGAGTTCAGCCTTGCAGAATTTCTCCAACCAGGATACTTTTACCTGGGGTAGCTTTGTGACTCGAGTGCACGCCCGCGACATTCTCGGACACGCCATACCATACCAGGTACCATTAAATGGCAGCATCAAGAACATTACGGATAGGTAGGGCGGTCTCCCGTGTCTCAAATCCACCGCATTAATGACCATGACAGGCCTCATCCCTGGCGATGGAATTGGTCGCGAGGTCATTCCGGTACGTGCAATGACTCCCAGGACGGCACCCACACCATCTGATGTTGACACACCTTTCAGGCCGGCAAACGCATCCTCGAATCCCTCCCTTCGTCATTAGGCCTAAACTTTTCCTTCGTCGACCTGGACGCCGGCTTCGACTGCTTCAAACAGACGGGCACCGCCCTACCAGACAAGACAGTCGAGACATTACAGAAGGAGTGCGATGGCGCGCTCTTCGGGGCAGTGAGGTGAGCTGATATGCGTCGACTCTGGCCTCGGAGTGAGCCCTGAAGCTATGTCGATGTTGTGCAGGATTTTGTTCGATATGTCTGGGCTGACGGGCACTTCTCGTGTGTAGCTCTCCCTCAACCAAAGTCGCAGGCTACACCTCCCCGATCGTAGCCCTGCGCAAGAAGCTCTCCCTATACGCAAACGTCCGACCCTGCAAGACCACCGCCTCTCCCGCCTTCAAATCACCCACACCGCACCGCATCGACCTAGTCATCGTGCGCGAAAACACCGAAGATCTCTATGTCAAGGAAGAAAAGACATACAGCGACGGCGAGGGTGGGGAGATCGCCGAAGCTATCAAGCGAATATCCAGCAAGGCGAGCTGGCGCATAGCCAACATAGCTGGAGAGATCGCGCTCCGGAGGCAGAAGATGCGCGGCCAGAGCCCTTCCGCTACAACAACACCCCAAAGACATCAGGGCCTCGTCACCATCACACACAAATCAAACGTGCTTTCTCAAACAGACGGCCTCTTCCGCTCCACCGCCCAATCAGCCCTGTCACAACCGCAATTCAAAGACCTCCAGATAGAAGAGCAAATCGTCGACAGCATGGTCTACAAACTCTTCCTTCAACCGCAGTATTACGACGTAATTGTGGCCCCGAACTTGTACGGTGACCTGCTAAGTGACGGCGCGGCGGCTCTCGTGGGTAGTTTGGGTCTGGTACCGAGCGCGAACGTGGGTGAGGGAATTGTGATCGGGGAGCCATGCCACGGGTCCGCCCCTGATATCGAGGGCAAGGGGATTGCGAATCCGATTGCGACGATTAGGAGTGTGGGCGTCATGTTGGAATTTCTTGATCTGCCGGAAGCCGCCCAGACTGTCTATAAGGCGGTCGATGAGAGTCTCGGGGAGGGGAAATTCGTGTCTCCTGATCTGGGAGGCAGCGCCAGTACGCAGGAGGTATTGGAGGATGTCTTGAAGAGGCTGTGAGGGTGTGCTTGTGCCTGGATGGGGAGTTAATCCAGGTTGCAATAGAGTACGCCTGCCGATATGCATAGCCTAGAGATTCCGCGCCATGCCACAACATAGTGGGCAAGAGAAAAAGCACAGAGTACGAAAGACACCCACACCTTTTCTGAAATATCTCGAGTTTCCTCATTCCGGGTCACCATCGAAACAAGTGTTTCGTCGACTCCATGCACAAACTAGCAGACCGACTCCAGAGCCCGGTCGTATTCACCATGGGAAAAGGCTCGGCTTGCCTCTGCCAACTAAAGAGGAGCTTTACCGGAATGTCTGCAGGCACGTTGACGGGTCTTTATTGACCCTTATTCGACATTAGTAGTACCATAGATGTACATCAGGGCTGAACTGAGAGCCCCAGGTATTCCCACCTTAGAAACCCAGGCCGCTTCATCGCAGCATCTCCCCTAGAGGCTTCCAGTACATGATTTCTCCACCCTTCCGGCAGCCAGCATTCTCATCATCTCGTAGTCTGGCTTCGCGTACCATGGACCGGCAAAGCAAGCATACCCGCAGCTGCTCTGATACAAACGCTCCTGTCATTCAGCCCTCACTGCTTCTTGGTTGCTAGCTGCCCTTGGTCTTTGTCGAACGCACCATATGTAACCTGTAAACTCGCCACGGCCGAGATCGCGACGTATAGTATCGACAGAAGTAAAAAGCCGACGAGGAAGCCCATGAAGATGCCTTCAGAACAAATTAGCATTTTGACCAGCAAGGACCCAGAACCACTCTTGTGTACTCACCAGGCGTCAAGAATTGATACTTGTCAAACAGCGGCCCGTCAATCAATGTCTGGTTGTTGCCCGTTCCATTGGCCATCGGATGCACGCTCAAATCCCGCTTCAGATCAAGATGCATACTTTCTTGAATCTGCGAGTCCATGTCATATTCGATGGCATCACTCCCTTGCGCTACGAACATGCCATCCTCTGAGCGAGTCGTGGTGTACAGGACGGTATAGTTCTGCTTCGGGAGCAGATCGATTAAAGAGGCGAGGAAAGCGTCGTTCGCGGATAGGTCGTCGGCTCTCTTGCTTGCTGACGGGGCGGGAAGATTGAGCTTTATCAGCCGGCGCGAAGACGTCAGGTCTTTTGTGGGGATGCCGCTATCTCTTGAGTCGATTGTCGTCACTGAAACACCGCACTTCGAGGTGAGAACTTCTATCCACGCTGATATGTCGAGCGGACCCAGTACGTCGGGCACGGTCAAGCTGCTTCGGATACTTGAGCCTGCGGCTTGTGAGGTCGATAATGCCTTCCAGAGTAAGGGTATGGATTTCCTCGAGTTCGAGTAGTCTTGAGCGGTGACGCCCTGCTGTGAGACGAGGATGTAGTAGTCCGAGGGACACGATGAGAGGGATAAGGCTATGTCGGAGGTAAGGAGAGGTGCGGATTGGATGTGGGAGGTTGGTGTTAGAAGTCTGCGGTGAAATGGTCAGTTGAGTTCTGCCAGGCATCGACAGCAGGACATTGCATACTCGGAGGTTGAGAACATGAAGAAAGGTGTGGTGTCAAGATAGCCATGGGCGCATTCGGCGGCCAGCGCCAGTGCGCATAGCCCGAAGAGACGCATTGCGCTGACAGTTCGCTAGTGGTGGTATTATTTGAAGGCGACGGCAGGAAGATGTGAAGCTTCGATATGATGCACATGAACGGCTCGTGCATCTGGAGCCCGCCCGCTTCATCGTATATCCACCACAGCCAATGGGTGTGTGGCAGTTCTGCGGGCAGGTTAACCGAAGGCCGGGGCCAGACAAGAATACTTAATCTGGATACTACAGAAGCATTAGGTAGTGTGTTCATTGGTATCATCATTTGCATATTAGCCAAATCATCTTTGCCTATATGCAAGGCCTCACGCTAATCACCAAGGCGATGCCAAAAACGATGCCTACTACAGGCTAACCCGCACACTGCCAAAATCATACCAAGTACCAGAGTCTTGTGAGCCTCAACAGCATGAGATATGCAGAAAGCAAATCACAGCACTCTCCCTTCCAACAGCAGAGCCATACTCTGCAACTGCGCGTTGAAAGCCTTAACCTTATCCAAGATTCCTCCATGACCAGAAGCGCTGCTGACCGTATCTGTCACAATTCGTAACAGAAACTCCAGCCCGTCGTCTTCGTCTGCTTCATTCAACTCCAGCTGCTGCTCTGTGCGTCTAGCCGCCTCACTGAGCGTCCATTTCTGCCTTGTTTCTTCTTCACATTCCCAATGCTGTCTTCGAACCGCATCGCACTTTAGAGCAATCTGCTCTCTTTCTTTGCGGACTTCAAGGTACTCGGTCTGTAGGCCTGTCTTTTCGCGTTTGCTCTTTCGCACTCGCGCTTCGAGATTGGTACGATTTTCGACCGCCTCCGACATGCTAAAGAGCTCATTGTCGAGATCTTTCCGAAATGCTTCCAGTGCGGTTCGTTTGTTCTTGGCTGCTGCCTTCTGCGCAGGTTCGCCGGCATTAATACGCTCGATCAGATTAGAAATAGTCTCACGACATATTTGTGCCAGTACATCGACCACATTCGGCTGGCTGCGTTCTGTAGTATTGGCGTACGCATCTCCGAATGGAGTGCCGTCTTCGTCGTCCTCATGAATTGTCGCTAGTGTCGAGACATGGTTCAGTCTATGAGTCAAGATTGGAAAAGTAGCCTTCCCTTTCTTGCTCTTGGATGCCTCTACAGACTGGCTGCGAGGCTGCCGTTTTCGATTTTGCCGACTTGCCTTTCTGCTCACAGCGGGTGTCTCCGGTTCTGGCTCGGTGTCCTCGACATACGAGTCGTCACCATCCTCTCCAGCTTTCGGGGTGTCTTCGTGTTCCGGTGTTGTACCTCGTGGCCTTGCCTTTTTCGTTCTAGCAAGTTTACTATACCTGCTGATTCGATCGGCTAGTGGTACGACTGGCAAGGAGGACTGTTCCACTGATGCTGCCCTTGACGAAGGAATAGCGACTGAATTGTCCCTCGGTGTGGTTGTAGAGTGGCCTGGTGTGGATGAACGTCGTCTTTTCCTGGATAGAGTCACCGACTTTCGCTTTCGACGTTTGTTTTGCTTTGAAGCACCCGCCGCTGCCGCAACCAGTATTGAAGGAGTTTCCAACACAGACGGCAGGGTCTCCTCGTTTTCTGACTCCGGCACTTCTGGTTCTTGCTCAGTGTTATCTCCCGGGAAAGTCGTTGGGTCTAGCAATATACGACCACTTTTTGTCGTTTGCAGATCTGTTTCGTGAGTGGTCTTCGATCCCGTCTCCTTGGGCGTGTCGTTTTCTTTCTGCTGTTCATCCTGTGGCACAAACAGTGGTGATGTATGTCTCCCTTCGTCACTCGGGACTGCACGCAGCGGCTCAGGCGAATCTTGATCTTCGGCGATTGTGAATATCTTGCTAGCAGTTCTCCTCCGCGACGCTCGAGTTGATGGTGCAGGCCTAGCATTTGTGGTCGACAGACTGGTGTTGGGTGTCACGACGTCAGGAGTCGTCCTCCTTCTCTTTGCGGATCGCATATTCTCTTCGGAAGTTGCATTTTCCTGCACATGCTGCACATTGCTCGTGCTGCCAGGTTGAGTAGAAATGTGTCGGATTGACCGCGCTGCCGAAGCTTCTCGAGACCGGCGAGCAGGTGTTCTGGAAACTTGTCTAGAAGTCGAACTCCGGGATTGCGGCGTTTTGGTATTTGATCGAAGTGAGCGCGCGGGTGTAGGAACTTGCGGCCGTGTCTGCTTGCCATTCCCAAAGGCGAAGTCGAAGCCGAAGTTAACAGTCGGTACCTTTCGTGATCTACCATGGGTCAGCGCGCTTCACCCTTCGTTAAAGGAAGTAAACAAACCCAGCGCCACGGACGCGCATCAACGCCCGGTCTTCCCGTGTGGAAGCAGCCATCGGTAGCCGTAGAGCTCATCGGGAGTCAGCAACGAGGGAATGGTACAATATAAGAGGCGAAGTGTTCACCAAGACTTTTGGAAGAGATGCGAGGCTGTATCCTCAATGCGACGCGTCGAGTGAGGGGACGCGACAAACTTGTGAAGCAGGGATCTGGCTTGGCGGAGTGCTGCGGGGCACTTGACTTTGAAGTTCTGGAATGATGCTCTAGCTCACCCACGTCTGAGCATCGTTGCACTCAACATGCTGCACGCAAATCTGGGTTGTGTTATGAGTGGACTGACGCCGCGCAGCTAGTCTGAGGTGCCTTGTCGAATCTACGGAGATGGGTTGGTTCTGGGGAAAGAACAACCAAGATGATCCCGCAAAGGCACTCGACGATGACCTGAAGCAATTCTTAAAGGACCAACAACCCCGGCCTTATGTCCCTGCCGATCCTCCGACCGAACAGCCAAAGCCTCAAGTGAAGCTCGATCCGACCCCGAAGCAATCAGTCGCAGTCGTAGATCCAAGTCTTACCTCCGAGGGAAAACAAATACCGAAAGAATCACTATTCCAGGATGGCCGCTACAAACACATTTGGAAGAACTATGTCCCACAAGATGAGATTGTCGCGTCAACATCTACGCCGGTTGAAAGAGTGCTTTCAGCTAGGAAGGACAGAAACCAATCCATCCACAAGGCCGCTTTAGAGAATTGCGCATTCGAGGAGGAAATGCAACAGATCTGCTTCAAAGGCGGCAACCTGTCGGACAAAGTACGTGGTCGAATGACGATGTGCCATCAGGAAACGAAAGCTTTCAATCGCTGCTATCAACTGCAGGCAAAGTTTCTGCAGGCTTTGGGATACATGGCAAACTACAACAGCTCTGCTGAGGATGAAGAGAAGATCCAGATGCACGCTGATAAGCTGTATCACAGGATGATGGACTACGAAGCCGAAGTGGAGGAAGCCAAAAACAATAATCAGCCTGTCCCGCCACTGTCGTCCCTCTTCAATCCCAACAAACCTGCTCCGACCATAGAGCAGATGGCTCTGCCAAAGGCCATGGAGGAGAAAATGAAGAAGCCTCTACAAGAATACCCTCCCCATGAGCGAGAATTGGCGGCCCGAGCGGCTCTGCAAGAAGCGAGATTAACAGACCTGTATGCCGAAGATCTGTTCAAGTATTCCGTTACCATGAATGAGGACAGGAAAGCTCGACAGATATGGCTGACCAGAATATTCGGTGAACCGATCGGCAAATTCCTGATCCCAGATCCTCCAAAAGACCCAAGCATCAAGCCATACAGTCTGAAAGAGCTGGATCGCGAAATATGGGAAGACCGAACACCGTCGACGACGGCGACCCGGGGGGAGATGGGTCCGGCCGTGGCAATCAACGATCCTCGAAAACGCGGCTGAACGAGGCATGTCTTCCTCGTCCTATGCGGACGTATAAGTACGCAGCACGGATTCAAGCCAGTGTCACGAAGCGCGGCAAAGCACTGGGCAGCGGCATTGCTTATCCGCCGAACACAACCCAGCCGTCCGTGATCGTCAGGCCGGGATGCTTTGCCGAGCTCGTATACAAATGTAGAAGGCAGTGGCTGTCCGAGATGAACTCCGCATCTCAGAGCATTGCACCCAGTGGTGGCGGACTGGAAGGGCTACAGTACCGAAGCCGTCCCAGTCCATACGATGTCACCATTATCATCGACATATGAATGTGCGACCGCTTGCTCAGGCACAACGAAGTACCATATGTGAGGCGAATGGAGTCTCCCAATCCGGATTCACCATATATGGCTACTACCTGAGCCAGTTAGCGAAGCCGGAAGGATTGCGGAAACGTGGCAATCTGCAGGGACAGGTGCACTTGTACCAGCGGTTGGACCCAGAAAGGCAGGCAACTTTATATCACGGAGCGATCCCCCGAGACTTTGCTTTTATCACCTTCTATAGCTGTCGTAGTATGCTCCGGGAACCCGCGACTCGATACAGCGACACGAGTACCAGAATGGCGGGGCTCCCGAGACTCAGAGTGGCCCACTCAACGTCGACGCTTACTGAACTTCACCTTCCACTTCTGTCAAGGCCTGGATTTCCTCGTGGCCCGTCCCTGCCAATGAACCAAGTCTGTCACCTTCCGTGCTCAAAGATCGCGTGCTGGTCAGCCGAAGAGAAGGAAGTTAAAAGACGGGCACCACCAGCACTGGTATTCAAGTTTCCCCGGTGGGGCAATCTCAGCCTTTGGTTGCTTCTTTATCATCTCCGATCTACGGATACGGCTGTCATCGAGCACCGAACAACTTTTATGACCCGCATACATCATCGAGTCACTGCTGATTCCCCTTCGTTATTTTCATAGCTTTACTACTAGTCTCCAGTATGTATCGCTAGAGACCATACACACCGAGGCCTTCTATCTGTACAATGGGCCTCTTCAGGCGGCGCACCAATGACGATGTGGCGGAAGGCAAAAGGGCGGCATTGGTGTCAGAAGCGACCATCTGTATGAACATGTCTATCGACCAACAACTTGCACCACTTCTTCAGCTCCCCTCAGAGATTCTTCATCAAGTACTAGGCTTCTTACCTGCTCAGTCGCTCGTTTCTCTCGCACGGACATGTCGCCAACTACGGGGTCTTTCCTCCAACGATTTACTATGGTCGAACCTCCTCCGCCCACACATCCCGCCCGAGGACTTCCCACCAAATCCGTACCCATCATCTTCCTACCGCGACCTGTACATAACACACCATCCATACTGGTTTGTGCCCCGCTCCCGGATCTGGATCTCCGATGAGCCACATATCGGGCGCGTCATGATCGCCCACTACGACCCCCGCCGAGGCTGCATTGAAGGGTATCGACTGCTCGCAGAACGAACTCCCAGCGTCGCAATTTTCTGGCCCTATGAGCCAAGTGTAGTAATCCACAGCTTCCAACCCAGAGTTCATCTATGGCTCGACGATCCCATAATGAAATTACCGCACGACGTCGTGCCCTTCAACACCCGCCAAGGCTGGTGGGAGGCAGAGATCAAGATGACCGTCGGCCGGCCCGGCCACAACACAAGCGCCTCATTTTTTCTGGCTCGGAATATCCCGACTCACCTGCAGAGCAAGTCCATGTGCTTATGGCCACCACCGACAATTCCCAACATGCCTCGTGTCCGTGCCGAGAGCATCGACAAATTTCGCGGCAGTGGGCACAAACCGCAAAAGTACAGTGAGATCTCGCAAACGACGTTTCGACTGCGGCACTGGAGTCAGTTTAGCACCGGAATGGCGCATTTCGGCATCAGAATTGGAGAAGAGGTTAGTACATGGAGCACGATTGATCCGGATCTGTATTCGCCAAGCCGCGAAAAGCCGTATCAGGGGATCTATGTGGGTGATTACGCGGGCCATGGATGTGAGTTTCTGTTGGTCACGCAGAGCGAGAAACCGCCCGAGATACCTGTGCGAAGACCGACGGATGCTTTCTTGAGAGGGCTTATTGGCTTGCCGCCCGAGGATGAGGAGGGTGAAATGGAAGAAACGCAGCAGTCGCCTCAAGAGCAGTCACAATATCAACGAGATGTACTGGCCGCGCAAGTCGCCGAGGGCATCTATCACGGGGCTATCTCGGCGGTCAAACTTACTGGCGACCCGAACATCCCAAGGGGCGAATACACCTTCGTGGCAGACGATATTGGGCCGGCCGGGTTGATCAGGATCGCGGAGGAATATCCATTCAAAGGGGCGAGAGTGGTGCGCTCTCGAGGACACGTTGCTGCGCGCGGATTCCACAATGGTAGATGACCTTTGACATGCCAGTGAATTGTGCTAACTCCGTGACAGATGAATACATCCCTTCCCAGCTGATCATGATCAGTCGGAACAAAATCGCACAGTACTGGGTGCCGTATGGTCATATTTCTTTCTACGAACGCATCAACTTAGACGAATTGATTGATGATACCTTCCGGAGCGGTGGACGACGACGCGAAGCAGAACAAGGGGTAGGCGGGACCAGTGGCTCTTGACGACAGCACCTGAGAGACCGGCGCTACACGAATTTCAACTATTAATACCTTTTGCTACAAGATCTACACAAGGTTCACGCGCCGTCTATGCATGGAACGGTAGCGGAAGGAGGAAGCGACATTCTGTCACTAGCATGCGGTATTCATTTGCGCTGCTAGAGCTACAGCCTTAGAATTCTTCACTCCAACAGTTCGCCTATACGCCACTGGGCTGGTTAGTCGCTGAAGACGATATGTGCTTCAAGCATTTGGCAGACGTTTGGAAGCGCAGGCGAGCAGGAAATAAGCGTTTCGAGATTTTGAAAATACCATTGAGGACGAAAGTCGCAGAGCCCTGTACTTGTATGTTGGCCGGCAGAGGGGGTCGGTGTACGGGCGCGGATAGAATAGCCTGGGCGGAGGATGGTGGTATTCACGAAGGACGTCAGCTGAGGCGCCTACGTGTCAACACGGCTCAAATGAGGTGGGTTTGTTGCAAGCAGTTCTGCCAGCCCAGATCTACGTCTGCGATCTTGCGCAGCCGTCTTACTCCGCCAATTCCGTATATACACTCCTGTACGCCTCGTGATGCATCCTCGCAATCCATCCCGTCCGTTCCGTCCTGACCCTGCAACGTGTGTGTCGGTCACAGCAATTGCCAGCTTGAGCACACCGATAATCCCATGTCTTGTGCGACATTCGCACATGGTGATGGTTTTTGAAGTCCGAACCCAACCCTACGACGATCTTGCTTCCACCCAGTGGTTTTGTTTATCTCCTTCGCTCAAACCAACTACTGCTCCCCATGACCGCAACACTCTGATCCATGAACCATTCGCCCACGCCTAGGTAGCGGTCCACCCATGTTTGTACTTCTTTGCTTTCGCCGATGGAGGAGGCCTTGATACTGGTAGGTCTGTCGTGTTAGAGCATTAGTCTGAGAGGACAAAACAGACACATTGAGAACAAGGGTGTGAGTGTGTAGGCTGAATCGGTCTGACAGAGTTTAGGCTGGGAGATCGAACCCAGTGAAGAAGAGATCACATACGTGAGGCCAGTACTTCTCTTTACACCTGCTAGGAAAGCAGAAATGAGGACGGCGTCGAAGGCGTAATGGGTCAGGCGACCTAGCTGTATCGGATATACTTAGTCGTTCGCCAATTCCGAGAGTATCAATTTTGACCTACCACCATGATGACGTCGTAATGTTAAGCCTGTAAACACTTTGGGCAGGACAGGTAGTCGAGGTGGGCGACAGCGAAGACAATGGACTGCGGCCTGTTGTTCGCATGTGATGTTTGAAGCGCAGATACGAGGGCCGCTACTATGGCCGCCGGATCAACTGGTTGTTGCACTTCCGAATCGCGTATCATATCAACACCTGACTGAGGAGGGGCAGCTCAGCTCAGCTCCAAGCTGTTGGAGTTGCCTTAAGCTGAAAGGACCCTCTTTCAACTCTAACAAAATCTCAATGGTTCCCACCATCCAACTCTTTTGCGGCACACGCGGTCTACAAACGACCTCATTCGTTGTTGACAGGTCCTTGAGCTCGCCTAGTATGTACAAGTGTAAACAGCTCGATCAGCGCCTAATAAGCGTGACGTGGGGGCTCTGATCAACCTGCTACGTAGCTCAACGGTTGCGGAAGCTGCTGCCATAATTTTTTGATGAGCGGTGATACCTTGACCCGCCTATTTCATTCCTTCAATTCAACAGACTGTTTTGCTTCTGCTACACCTCTCTCCAATTGTGTCGATACCTGCTTTGCTCCAGTTCACCCTCTCTGCGCCTCACTTTGACCTGTCAAACGAGCTTTGTGACCAACGGACATCCTCCCTACTTTTAGCCCCTTCGGCGGCCGATCACCGCTTGATTGAATCACCGCCCACGCTCTCCGCAGTCGTGCCCTTTTTCCTCAATTACCTCCTTACCAAGTAGTAAACATACAAAGGAAAGACTACACTTGTGATAACCAGACAAAATGGGTGACGCTCTCGACCATCTTGCCAACCGCACCAGGCTGGAATGGCAGGCCAACCTCAACATCGACTACCTGCCCAAGAAGAACCACCGTCGGACCAGCATCATTTGCACGATTGGTGAGGCGTCCTCCCCAAGAGCTCAGTCGATTGAGGGATACTAATGCTTCGTTGTTGTCAGGGCCCAAGACCAATTCTCCCGAGAAGATTACTATGCTGAGGAAAGGTATGAAAGACGGTCGGACACGATGGCAGTGGGTCATGTGCTAAACATGCCGCAGCTGGTTGCAATGTCGTCCGCATGAACTTTTCCCACGGCTCGTATGAGGTATGGATCGTAATCAATCTGAAAGGCAGGGAACATGACTGACCAGTACCGCAGTATCACCAATCTGTCATCGACAACGCAAGAAAGTCCGGCGCAGAGTACGAAGGCCGCGGTGTCGCAATTGCCCTTGACACAGTATGTACGTCCAAAAGTGGTGGACTCCTGACTGACGTTACGAAAAGAAAGGACCAGAGATTCGCACCGGCAACACCCCCGGAGACACAGACATTCCCATTAAGGCTGGGCTTGAGCTGAACATCACCACGGACGACAAGTATGCAACGGCTAGTGATGACAAGAATCTGTAGGCAACATACCCCACCGTGGCATTGACTGAGCTGACCACGAACAGCTACGTCGACTACAAGAACATCACCAAAGTCATTGACGCCGGCAAGCTGATCTATGTCGACGATGGCATCCAATCCTTTGAGGTGCTCAAGGTGGTTGATGACAAGACCCTCCGAGTCAAAGCGCTCAACAATGGCCAGATCTCTTCCAGGAAGGGTGTCAACCTCCCCGGAACCGACGTTGACCTCCCTGCCTTGTCGAAGAAAGACGTGGCCGATCTGGAATTTGGAGTCAAGAACAATGTGGACATGGTCTTTGCCTCGTTTATTCGACGTGGAGAAGACATCAAGCATATCCGCAAGGTTCTGGGTGACAAGGGAAAGCAAATCCAAATCATCGCCAAGATCGAGAACCAGCAGGGTATGAACAACTTCGATGAGATCCTGAAGGAGACGGATGGTGTCATGGTCGCCCGTGGTGACCTGGGTATCGAAATTGCTGCTGCCAAAGTCTTCATTGCTCAAAAGATGATGATCGCCAAATGCAACGCCGCTGGCAAGCCCGTCATCTGTGCAACTCAAATGTTGGAGTCCATGACCAGCAACCCTCGACCTACTCGAGCTGAGGTTTCGGACGTGGCCAATGCTGTCCTTGACGGATCTGACTGTGTGATGTTGTCTGGTGAGACTGCCAAAGGAAACTATCCCAAGGAGGCTGTCACCATGATGCACGAGACCTGCTTGTTGGCAGAGGTCGCCATTCCCTATGCTAATCTCTACGACGAGTTGAGATCCATTGCTCCCCGTCCTATCGATACGGTGGAGTCAATCGCAATCTCTGCTGTCGGAGCAAGCATGGAGTTGAACGCCGGAGCCATTCTGGTGTTGACTACTAGGTGAGTCTACACAAACATCTCGATATGTGCCCAAGCGACTGACAGTGATTAGTGGACAATCGGCCCGTCTTGTCTCCAAGTACCGACCAGTGTGCCCGATCATCATGGTGACACGAAACGCTACAGCTTCTCGAAACGCTCATCTGTCACGTGGCGTGTACCCATTCTTGTTCCCCGAGCCTAAACCCGACTTCAGCGGCGTCGACTGGCAACAGGATGTGGACAAGCGTCTCAAATGGGGCCTCGCTCAAGCCATCCATCTGGGTGTGTTGAGCAAAGGTGACCCTGTTGTTTGCGTTCAAGGTTGGAGGGGTGGACAGGGACATACCAACACTATTCGTATCGTCCCGGCCGAGGAAGACCTGGGTCTTAAGGATTGACTATCTGCGGATGACTTCTTCGCGGAGTCATCCCCCAGAGAGATGCCAATCATGTCATCGTTTACCCCGCCACAGTCTCCTACTAGAGGTATGAAACAAGGGCGCTTCCTGAGAAGATGAGTTGAACGACGAGGGTTGAAAATCGAAAGGGGAGAATCAGGTGTAGACTATTTGTTAGTCTTTCACGTCGGATGGAGCACGGAATGTGCGCTCAGATGCAAACAGAGCCCTGTAGCTCGCTTTTATTGTGGCGTTCTCCAGTCACGCTTAACGAAAGAAAATATTATTACTTCGGCGTCCAGTCAACGGTGTTAGTAAACCAATAAGTCATACCAATATGGCGGAAATAAGAAGCAATTGAGCAGCGGGTAAATGAAGCGAAAAGCTTGACCATGTTTAATGTTTAGGTGACAAGTGCCCCCCTTTTTGGCAAAAGCTGGAGGTGACGAAGGCCTGGAAGGATCACCTGGGATATCGTTTGCGTGGCGTAATGCCCCCTTGTCGTCCAATTAAGTGTCACAGCAGGTGCTATTCCTGGCCCCCAGCCCATGTTCAACTTCGTGTTTCAGATCCAGCTCCAGGTTGATTGAGAGCCCGCACAGATTAATCTTTCTAGTCGGCCTGCGGCCACTGCTTACACCTGGCATTTTTGTGTCCGACATTGTTTTACGGGTCAATAATATTCATCTAAGGCTCAGGCGCGCTTGCGTATACCCATTCCGCACCGCGTGCTTGTAACCAACTTCCATTCCCCCAATAGAGTCTCCGCGCCTGCATGCAACAGAGTACTTGCGCCTGTACAACCGGAGCTCGACACGGACTATCTCTCAGTACGAGAGACAACGTTCTCTTGCCATCTCGAACTCATTAGGGCGACACCCGTCTTCCATCATGGCGAATGAGGGTGCACCCGCGCCTCAGGCGCTGAAGCTCAAACAAAGTGGCTTTACAGATGCATTCTGGTCTGCAGACTATGCAGGCGGACTGGGAGTCCTCTTCCAGAAGTTGCAACAGGGTGTGGTTGAGAATCAGCAAGTGTTGACAATCGCGAGTATGAGAGCAGACGCGGAAGAGATGTACAGTGATCGGTTGGGAGACATTGCGCCTACAATTGATCGCATGACCGGTGGTTTCGCAAGAGATGATGGCGCAAGCACGAGAAAGGTAAAACAGTCGGCGACTATGCGCGAGGAAGGCAGCTAATATGGCTCTGCAGGCCTATGAAGGCGTTCGAGGCGAAATGGTCGAAGCCTCGAAAAACCACAGAAAAATCGCTGACAACATTCGCGAACTCGTGGTCAACCCTTTCTCCCGATGGTGCGATGCCCACGCCGCAAGAATACAGAACTCGCAAGATGACCTACAATCGAAGATCAAGGCCCATGACAGACAAGCCGATGCCGTGAAGAAGCTGAGAAGCCACTACTTCAACAAATGCAGATTGGTCGAGGATTTGGAGGAAGAGAACAAAATGGCCTTTGCAGGGCCGGCGAAGGAGAGCCCCAAGCCGCAAAGTCCGCCGCCGCCAAAGATAGTCCTCCCTGAGGATGAGATCGAGGAGCTACCCATCGACATTGGCGATCAGACATATCCACCCGACAAAGTGAGAGCGCTCCTCACGGACATGCTCGAGAAGATCCCCTTAGGCGAGCACAAAGTCCCTATACTGGGCGTATACCAGAACGTCTCCTCAGGAACAGACATCACAGATTACATTCTGAAAGAGATGAAGGCCTCAAGTGTGGGCTATGCAGAGAGGATCGGTCAGGACATAGTTGATCGAGGCTTTTTGCGGCTAATTGGGACTGTAGGCAACACCTTCGCCAACAGCTCGCGCATGAAATATCAGTGGAAACCACGGGCATTCCAAATGTCGGGCGTGCCGGAGAAGAGGAAACCACTCAGCAGATCTATCACCGGAGGCTCGGCCGATGGAATCTTGGAGTCACCAACGGTCGGGAACATAACCGAAACCCTGTCAAACTGGAATCCGCTCAACAACCCGTTTCCCAATGAGACACCGGCTGAGCGTCTGAAACGCGAGTCTCGAGAGGCAGACGACAAGTACAAAGCAGGCGTGCGCAGACTCGACCTGCTGAGATGTAATCTGGAGGAGTCAATGATGGATCACCTGAAATTTCTCGAACGATGCGAGACGGATCGCCTGAAAGCCATCAAGTCGGTCATTCTAGACTTTTCGGGTGCCATCAGCAACAGCATCCCATCCTTTCAGAGTCAGGTCGATCACATGATGCTGTACCAAGAGACCATTCAACCACTGGGCGATCTGCGCTATCTGCTTGAAAACTACAAGACGGGCGCATTTGTGCCCAAGGTCACGCCTTATGAAAACTACTACGGGAGCGTGGATGATCAGACATTTGGCGTGGATCTGGAAGCTAGAGCAAGAGCAGACCGCAAAAGAGTCCCTGTCATTGTCACAGCCATATTGACTTTCCTTGACAACCACTATCCTGATCTGGAGGGAGATGAGGCTAGAAGAAATATTTGGCTCGTGGATGTCCCTCTGGCAGCTACACACCACCTGAGGAACCAGGTTAATAACGGTGCTGCAGTACCGAGGGATCTTCTTGAGAAGTATGAGATGCCGATTGTGGCGAGTCTATTGAAGCTATACCTCCTGGAATTGCCTGGTAAGTTGCTTCTCTGCGCGACTAAACCATTTACTAATTTTGTTCAGACTCGCTCGTCTCTTCACAAGTTTACGAGATCATCAAAACAATATACGCGACGACCCAAGATGCCGTCCACAATCCGATCTCGACAGAGTCAATTGACGCCACTCCCAGAATCAAAGTGCTGCAATCAACACTCGGCCAACTTCGTCTCAACAACATCGCTACTCTCGACGCCATGACCACACACTTCAGTCGTCTAATTGACCTCACCTCCGCAGACGAAGCTTACGTCTCTGCGTTGGCTACCACTCTCGCGCCATGTGTCCTCCGACCCCGAACGGAAAATTCACTAACCTTAGAAGAGCGCTTCGCTTACCGGCTTATCCGCGACCTCTTCGAACACAAAGAAGCTATCTTTGGCGAATTGAAACGCCAATCCTCCACATTGTCCGGGTCGAACAGCGTTTCTAGCCGACAACGTGCCGTTTCTACTGCGGATGAGAGTTCTCGAAGAGCGAATATGGAGGCTCGAGCAAGAGCAATCACCGAACAGAAAGAACAGAAGCAGCGAGATAAATCTCCCGGGCCAGGCATTCGACATAGGCGGGATAAGAGCACGGACGGCTCTGTAGGACGCTTCCCGGTCGTCGCAAGCCCGCGCCCGGACGGTGGTCATGGGCGCAACGTAAGCAGCGTCGCCCCTTCTGCCGCAAAGCGTACAAGCCTCGAGGTACCGGGTAGTAATGAGTCTTCACCCGTACAACCACGGAACCAAAGTGCCGTTGACAGAAATGCCGCAGCCAGGGAAGCAAATGCCTCATCCTCAGTGAACATGACGACGAACGGGCACCACAACCAACTCTCCCCGCCAGACTCAGTCTCGAGCCCTGGTATGGGTCTTCCAGGCGCCTTTAGTGGAGGCGGTCCCGGCCCGCATATCCCACCACCCCTAGACGATGACGATCAAGAATCGGACAACTCGCCATCCAGCGCAGCTGCGTCTGCCGGCACGGGTTCTAGGCCGGGCAGTTTGAAGAGATCGGCAGTGACTACTGAGCGGAAACCCGTGGGAATCAATAGAGTAAGCGGCGCCGGCGGGAGTTTGAGTCGTCGGCTTGGGCAGTCTCAAGCCGACGACTCACATCCAGCGGCTGGAGGGAGTCAGGGTGTTCAATTGAGTGATCGGGCTATGGATGATTTCTCATGATGTGCCATGGAGAATGGTGGTGGTGGAGTTTGGCAATCTGTTAGGGAGCAATACCATAGCGAATAGTGCAAGGGGCATGACGATGCTTTGGGAATGATTCGCACGTTGGGCGACTGCAGGTCAAGCTTCGTAGTTTCCTCCAAGACAGTCGCAACCGGCCGTGGAGAAGAACTGACTTGCGCCTCTTGCCGCTTCTGGCTCCGTAGCAGACGCTTTTCGCTTCCTTCCCCATGAGCTCAAGCGGCGTTAAAGTTAACTCTGCGTCCGAGGTACAAGCGCGTCCCATGTGCTCGCTACCTTTTTTTCTTTCACTCCCATCTGCTTACTCCTCGATTCAATAACACGAATCACCGAATGGCTTGATTCGCATCTGCTGCATATAGCCCAGTTGCTCTGCGACGAAGAGCTTTCACCCTGATCGCCTTCTTCAAACGAGCCATGCATAAGAAGAATTTTGGGTGGCGCAAACGCTGGCAGACGCGGACTGGTTACCAATCCGTCAGGATGAACCAGCCAATGACCGCGGGGTGCGCGGGGCACGTCTCGGTCGCCTTCTCGAGGCAGACATGAGGCAGACATGAGGCTGAATCATTCCTTGTCCATTTTGGTGCTCTTGTCCCATCTGAGCAACGATGAGCGTATGCTGCTTTGAGGTCTTTCAGCTGCTTTGAGGCAAGGGCCAGCTCGATGTCATATCCTCTTGTCTTTACAGGTGACGCACACTGGCAACTCATCTGTCCTGATGGCTGAAGCCGCCGGGCTCGCCTTAGGCGTGGTAGCCTTAGCCGGAGTCTTCAAAGATTGCATCGATCTATTCTCCTACATCGAAGCGGCCCGTGAGCTAGGCAGCGATTTCAAACTATTGGAAACGCGACTGGATGTCGAAAAGACATTGCTCCTACAGTGGGCTGAACGAGTTGGGCTCGTGAGTGGTGAACGCGATCAACGACTTTGCGACGCTAAAACGCAACCGGCTGTGAACGCCATTTTGGAAAGTATGCGGCTCTTGTTGGGTGAAAGTGAAGAGTTACAAAATCGATACGGCCTGTCGTTAGAGGGACAAGCTATGGCAAAGACGCACCAGCCTCGACTCCATGTGAAAGAATCTACGAGTGAGGATAAACGCCTTGGGGACCGCCGCCGGCAGCGCTTCCTGCGTGCTTTCGGTGACCTCACGGTCCATGACAACGACTATCGTCAATTCAGGAAGACTCCCACAATCAATAAGATCCGATGGGCCATTAGGGATAAGGACAAGTTCGAGGATCTAGTTCAAAAGCTCTCTGATTTCGTGGCAAAGCTCAATGCGCTGGTACCACATCAACAAAAAGAGAATGTCCAGATGGTGAAAGAAGACATTCGGTCCATCGCCAATTCTGTCAGATTAGAGGTTCTAGGGGCGGCCACAGGACGACGAGACCTGGTCGCCGATGAGGCAGCAAAAGCGCTTGATGACAGCTGCCGGCGACGTATATTAGACGCAATCTGGTATCGCAAAATGGACGACAGAAGAAACGATGTTTCTACCCCGTTCGCGGGTACATATCGGTGGGCTTTTGAGTCATGCGGCGCGTGGAGCGACCTTACCTCATGGCTCCGATCCGGCTCAGCCATTTACTGGTTCTCAGGGAAAGCCGGTAGCGGAAAGTCGACAATCATGAAATTCCTCTACTCCCACTCTACAACCAGACAACTCCTCGAAGAATGGGCGGAGAATTGCAAGCTGACTATTGGCGACTTTTTCTTCTGGGGCTTGGGATCCGAAGAGCAAAAGTCCTTAACCGGTCTGACACGCGCTATACTGTACGAAGTGCTTGAATCTGATCACAGTCTTATCCAACTGCTCCTTCCAAACATGTGGCGATACACATACGGATCCGATGACCCAAAGATTTCTCCGCCTTCTCCAGCAGAGATACAGAGAGCCTTAACGCGGATGGCCAGTCTCGACCAGTTTCAGACCCGAAAATACTGCTTCTTTATTGATGGTCTCGACGAGTATTCGGGCAGGTATTCAGATGGTATATCCTTCATCACCACTCTTGCTGAAATGACCAACATCAAGTTTGTCGTCTCGAGTCGACCTATCTCGGAGTGTGTTCAAGCATTTTCATCAAAGCCACTTCTCCAACTGCAGGATCTCACAGAAGGAGACATACAGAAATACGTCGATGGAGTCATTGGCACGCACCCATACATGATCAAGCTTCTTGACGCGGACGAAGTTGGTGCAACAACAATCCTTACTGATGTAGTCAGCAAAGCATCTGGTGTATTCCTTTGGGTTATTCTGGCATGTCAATCGCTGCTACAGGGATTCGGAGCTTGCGACCGGATTCCGGAACTCCGTGCTAGGGTCGATGAGCTCCCTGAGGAACTCCAGGATTTATTTCAATACATGCTACTCAAGATCGACCGGCGGTATCAAGCGCATGCTGCAAGAATGCTCCGTTTACGCTACGTGAGCTACAAACGCACGCAGACCATAGCGTTAAATGCTCTTGGTATGGCTCTGTTCGATGAGTTCGACGTGTGGGGCAGTAATGACCTCCGTCTTCAATGCCTGACCATGAAAGAGAAGGTGACAAAGTGCGAGCTGTTGGAGGGAAGGTTGACGAGCCGCTGTTTGGGTCTTCTGGAAGTTCACCTGCCCGAACCCGATCAACCTTCAACCTGTATCTGCAACACATTTGAGGAGCACAGCCCGCTAGTCGATTCGAGTGTCGAGTTTCTCCAGCGAAGCCTGTTTGAGTTTCTCGATGAACCTTCCGTTTGGCAGCTCGAGCCTCTTACCAAAGCAGACGAGCATACTGAGACCTATGCTGCTCTCTCTTTCCTCTACCTGATTTTGGCAGAAGTTAGCTCAATGGGTCTCGAAGAAGGCAAAGATACCTGGGCTGTGGATTCCATTTTGGGTGCGATGTTCGGTTATGCGATGTATGGAGATTACTTTGGAGCGAAGGTTGACGAGATCGGCATGATTTTGCTTCGCTTCCGAGCCATGATGTCAAATGTTCCAGTATTCTTCGCTGAAAATTCCTACTGGCTTTGGTATGACTGGAAATCCGTATTTGTCGCTGGAGATGATGTCGAAACCAATTCTACCCTTCTCTTAGCAGTAGAGTCTGGGATGGTCAGCTTTGTAAGTCGTTGTTTCGAAGCGGAAGAAGTGGACGTTGCAACACGGCGGTCTAGATTCCCTCTGCTTGGTCACGCATTGTTCCGAACTTCTGGACAGTTTCTGCAGCAACCCATAAGATTAAGCTCTGTGGCGATGGTACGCTTACTGCTTTCCCGAGGAAGCGATCCCAATGAGGACTTCCGCGACAAACATGGTATCAGGACAACCCCTTGGCTACAATGGCTACAAAAAGATTTCACCAAATATTGGGTTCCCGACTCGACCTTGATTGATATCGCCACAGCCCTCGTTGAGGCGGGGGCCGATCTTGGGTCGAGCTTGAAGAATGGCAAGTCCGTAACATCCGCAATACAAGAAAAAGTCTCCCAGTGGAAGCAGCATTCCCCCGACGACCATTCTTCTTGGAGAGGAAACTGCCGGATGCTGCTAGATGCGATTGAAGCACGTCAAAGGCAAAAACCCGTTACGTTGAAATTCACCGGACCAGCTGTCGATCTGCTTCACCCCCAAATCGAGAACGAAGTCGATGAGACCGGTACTTCGACTCTACGTCGGGGGAACAAACGACGTAGATCGATGAGGGATTGTGCCTTCTTATTTGAAGAGTTTTGGGTCAACGAGGTTTGAAGGTTTCGCATTGTGTTGCAAAGTACTTCGCAGGAGACAGTCAATCTGGTCGCAACGGGATCGCGCGAGGAAGAAATCACAGCCTGCTGCTGGGATCGCTCATGTAGAAAGGGAGAATGCTGGTTTTGAACTCAATGTCATGATGTCCATTTACCAGAGTTTACCTCACACCTTAGTCAATCTACAATTCAATCCGTGCCATGCCACATAACAAAAGAGAACCAGCCTAGGAAGTTGAACATGTCCAACATGTTTGCCTGCATGCAAATGCGGCCAAAACGCATGATCAAAGCATTCTATATGAGAAGCTTCTGTGCCAACAAACGCCAACAGATCTCATCACGACAACCTCGAAGACACCACCCTGACTTCAAAGCTGATCGTACTCCATTCACACCATCACATCAACATCTGAGCTCAACTCCGGCGTCACCACCCCTTCACTTTCATCCTCAGCTTCACTCAGACTATCCATCCCAATACCGCTATCATATCTCCGTCGAGGCTTCTTCTTGAGAATGCTCTTTCCCAGGAATGGTGAACTGGCTGGCAGGCTCACGCTCGATTGTCGTCGATGCTTCTTTCCACGAGTAATCTCAACACTGCCTTCGATGTGATCATCAACGTCATTCTCGACGGAGGTCTCACGGGTGGCGTTGTCGTCGTCTTCCACTTCCGAAAACTCGCTGAATCGAACCAAAGAGGAAGGAGTCATCGGTCCGATCGGATCAGAGGGCAGATCATCTCGCTCACTTTCCAATTCCCAGTTTGCCTGACGAACCTTGGCGCTGCGGATGAACATCTTCCGATCTTCAGCACTCTGCCGAGCCAGAAGGAGGACGTTCTTGTTCTGTTGGTCGGCGTACTCCTCGCCACGTTCGATTTCTTCGCGCAGGCGGATTTCGAGATCGCGGCGTTGCTCGGTCAATTTCTCGACGCGGGTGTTGGCCATGATGAGGGCGTCTGAGAGGCTGGCAATGCGTGATTTGAGACCGAAACTTTCTGTCTCGTGAGAGCGTCCTGCGGTGCTGAACTGTTCTTGGAGAGCTTGAAGTTGTTCTTCTACACCTTCAAATTGTTGTCTCGCTTTGGACAGTGCGGATTCCAGCTCGTTGATCTTCCCGAGTCGCTCCACCGCTGACTCTTCAGCAGCTCGTCGACCATGCGTCTCAGCAGCAACTTTCGCATCCATGTCTGAGAGCTGCTGTGTAAACTCCGAGGTTGTGGCAGTCCGAACGTCTTGTAATCGAGAAGCCTGCTCCGCCTCAACCAACTCAACCAGCTCTTCCAGACGCTTGACTTCTTGTCTGTACTTCTCGATCGCGGCGATGAGAGACCGGTTGTTCTTTTCATGTTCTTGAGCTTCACGCTCCAGTGCTTGGCACCGCATGCGCTGTTCCAGCATTTCTTCCGCGTTCTTGTCCATTGCATCCTCAAGTTCTTTAATGTGTGCGTTTGCTTTTGCAGCCGCAACCAGGGCATGGTCAAAGTTGCCTTTCAGTGTGCGTTGCTGGTCGCGCATGGACTTCAACTCAGCTTCACGGTCTCGTACCTGCCCGGCAATCGCCTTGAGCTTGATCAACATCTCAGGCATCAGCTGGGTGTTGTTGAAGGAAATGGTAGTTTCTCCAGGAACAGTTCGTTCCAATTCCAGACGCATGTCGCAGAAGTGGGTTTTGATTGAAGCTAGGCATTGAGCGGCATCATCGGTACTATTGGCAAAGCCCAAGGATCTGATCTCGGAAGCCATAGCTTGCAGGGCGACTTCAGCTTCTTCGGCGCGGTTGACGGCTGCATTCAATTCCTTCGACAGGTCGTGTGCAGATGTCTCGGGAGCAGATGGAACATTTCGAGGTGATCTTGATGATTTGACTGGCGAGTCCTCAAACTGGACGACCTTGTTGGAGAAGCTTTGACTTGAGCGAAACATGGCCTCCTTTGCCTGACGGGCCTCTTCGAGCTCCAGGTCCACCGTTGCATCGTCGTCTTCGGGGGGAGGTAGATTGTTTTCGTTGCCAACAGACTCATCCTCATATATCTGAAAGCCATCCTCGTCACCGAAATTGAAGGACTTGCTATGGCGACGAGAAGACTCTTCACTAGACTTCTGTGTCAAGTCTGCCACTTCAGCCTCCAGTCGGCCGATTCGCTCTTGACTGCTCGAAAGATCGGGTTCAGACTGCAGGAGAGAAGCTTCACGCTGTTTAGATGCCTCCAATTCATCCTTGAGAATTTGAAGTTCCTTGTTCTTCTGTTCGAGTTGGCGCTGTAACCGTGTCTGGGACTTCTTATCGGCATAGAATTGATTCTGTTCTTCGCTCAGACCGATTCGACGAATCTGGCGCTGCGTCCGGGCGGAGAGTTGTTGACGGAGGGGAGTAAATTGAACTTCGTCATGGTCTTGAAATCTGGTGACAGCTGGAGTTGATACTCTCCGCTTAGGTGTCTTGAGGGAAGCTTTGCCAACAGCGGGTGTCAAGCCGGTTGTAGCATGCGGTAGTAATGGTTCCGAGAAGCGAGCTTTCTTCTTTGGTCTTCTCGACGGAGTGGTTGTGTCTGCAGGTTTTATCGGGGAAATGGCCTCGCTTGATCTCTTGGATCGCCGCTGCGGAGCAGTTTCGGTATCCGCCATAGTTGCTAAAGATACAGATGCAAGCTACCGATGCATCAAACAGCAGATAACAGATGAATGAGAATGTTGGGAAATGTAAGAAAGCGTGGTGGTCAACGATGGTCGGGAAAGTGGTCGCATATAAACAAAGCAGGCCCCGATCGGGCAACGCCACAACAACCTGCCCAAAGCAGTTAGAGTCTGCCAAGGCGAGGCTGCTATGCCCGACGCGTAAAGCGTGTTTCAACATCTTTCAAACTCTGTTCGATCATTGGTCTCAAAACGTCTGATCGTGAATGGCATTTCAACACCGTCTTTCTAGGGACAAAGCTGGTGATTCATCTCATGGGATTCCTCTGCCGCCTTTGCCTTATCTAGTATCGTCTCAGCCACTCTGATGCATGTGAGTCCGCTATTGCCTCAATCGAATTGAGCCTCGCGTCGATGAAGCACCTGCGTCTTCGTTTCTTCACCTGGCAACAAAGATGAGCTGGTTCAAAGGTTTGGGCTCATTGGATGTTCCCAGATCGTGACAGGGATGGTGCTATTTTTGACTGCTCGACCTGCATATGGCTCACCTGCAAGTACCTGCGGTATCCCAGCGGTGTTTCAGAAGAACCACGGGGATCGCTGAAATGCAGCTCCAAACGAGTACTCCTTGGATGTCTCTAAGAACGTCCGAACAGAATGTACAAGGAGGATCGGGCTGCAAGCCACTGGCAATCCGGGGCAGATACGCCTGAGTCAGCACTCGGAGACTTCACATGCTCATTCACAGCCAAGAATGAGATGCCATCGTTCTGGATGCTCCAGGTCCCATTGGGAGCAGCTGTTCAGCATGTCTGTAGAGGACTCCCCGACGCTTCTGCGAGAGATGAGTCGTGTTGTGAAAATCCTGTTTGTCCGAACGCATAGTCACAATATCAACTATGAGTGATACACCAGGTACGAGTATCGTAGCGGAAGAGGCGAACGCATAGGTTCCGTTCAATATGAAAGCCTTTGACCAGATTACATGCGCTCATGTTCGCACACGATAGTACAAGGTGATCTCAGAATGACATGTGAGAAAGGTTGCTTGACGGACGCTTTCAACCGAACTGCGGTTGACGTCACCGACACCTCACCCAAAATGTTTTTCTGCTCGATGCAGGTTCGCATTGAGAACGATTCAATACTTCCTCCTCGTTCTCACATACATACTCTCGCATTCTGCTGTCTCCCTCTGCGCCCGCCAAACTTGAATCATGACAACAACCGACCCCTCCGACCCGTCCTCCGCGTCCCACTACTCTCACTACCGCCTCCGCGTCACCGCCGGCCCATCCTACTCCCCCGACACACACAAGACCGTCCCCGTCAACGCCGCCGAAACCTTGACCTTCGAAACCCCCTCGATCATCCTCTCCCTCTGCGTCCGCATCAAGCATTTCACAGGCTTTCCGTCTTCCTCGCCCGTAACAGCGGAGAAATATTTCACCTCGGAAAGGCATAAATGGGACCAGTACAGCATCTCCTTCAGTTTCATACCTAAGGTCGACATACCAGGTGAAGACCTCGTCTTCGGGAATGATTTCGATAGACCACTCCGCGACAGACTGCCGCCCGGCGCCAACCAAGCATTAAGAATTGTAAAATGGTGGATAGACCCCGGTCTAGATGGAGACATGTACGCAGACCAACCGTACTTGTACGGGCCCGCGCTGAGCAGCTTCAACGTTCTTCGCATTGGCGACGAAGTCATCCCGAAAGAGCAGTTACCGCGGCCCACGGAAGGCAATAATGAGAAACACGAGTGGAAAGCACCGCACGCCTCCGCGGAGGACTTCCACGACACAATCGTTGAGGAAGGCTGCGAGGGCTCAGGCTGCGAGATTCGCGAATCGCTCTCAATACCTGCCGACAGCGCGGCGCGCATGAAACACTTTTTGACGGCCGCGAATCTCAGTGCTTTCACGTTCGACGCCGGCCGGTTGTATCAATCGGATTTTGGCAATGCATACCTCGACTTTAACGACTTCTCGCTCAAATTACCTGGGTTTAGTCTGAATGTACTTCCATACATCGATGCCAAGACACACGAGCTGCGGTATACACTGAAGAATAGACGGACAGGGGAAGTATACGGCGTTGTGGTGTTTACCTTGTTGTTCGGCGAGGAGCTGGAGCAGGCGGAGCGCGAGCACGGCGGTTCGAATACAGATGATACCGGCAAGAAAGATGACGGTAAAGAGGATAAGACCGGTGAAAAGGATGGCGCTAAAGAGGCCAAGGCAGGGCCTGACAATATACCAGAGGATGAGGACGATATCGACTGAACTTGCATTTGAGGAGGGCGTAGGAGGCATTAGATGTAGATAAGCATTGATACCCAGAGATAGAACACGAGACAATGGCATGCATTTCACGGTGGCCTGTATTAAAAGCTCCTCCTGCAACGAAGTTGGTTGTACATTCCTGTAACCACAGCATTTGTGACTCTTGTCTGAAGTTCAAGTACTTCCGACTCACATTACTTGAACCACAATCTTAAGCTTCGTCGTCCATCTCTTTTCCCGCCGATATCAATGCCATTTTTGTGGCGCATGTGACATTCATGTACACTTCTACAATCACCAACGCAACGCACCGCCAAGATGTCGGAGAGTGTCGCGTCGTGAGCGTTCGGTCGGTGGAGACCACGCCTCGCCATACGTCTCCGGGGCTGAATGCGCTGAATCTGCAGCCATGATCGTCCATTGCAGACAGTCCCTCCACAGCCTGCCTCCTATATGTTTGTATTCTCCTAGTCCGAGCTGCTTCAAATAGTCATCGTTGAATGTGCCTAGTCACCGTCAGCAAAGATGAAGGCTGGGCATCACGGCAACCTTACACGTGTCCACCAAATCCCTGAAGTTTTTCGAACACTGTGAAGCGTTGTAATCTCCCATAACAACACCATTATCGTATTCCATACGAGACCCGCAATTGTTAACGTAGGTAAGCGCAATACTTAGATTCCAGCCATTGCCCGCGATTTGGTTCATGGAGTTGTTCTGGCTCGAAAATTGATTGCACTCTCCGGGGGTGCTGCCGAGCTTGTCATCTTGCCCAGCATATAATGTGACGTTCCGTCCAGCAAGATTTCTCGCAGAAGCTGTTTATAGGTCCGTCAACATCACGGAAGGGTGCAAAAGCTTGACCTGGACGCGACCATGCAGTGGGGAGAGAGGTTGTACTCTGTCCTGAAACAGGCGTGGCACATTCAATGCTGATACCCTTCGTCCACTGAATTGTGGCTGTTGGAAGTGGCGTCCAGTTATGACAGGCTGTCTGTTGTGCAGTCGTGTCAAGCGTTGAAGAGGACGATAACGATGATGAGGTAGTACGAGATGGAGAGAGCGAAGAAACTGACGACAATGTGAAATTAGCTGGCAGGCCAGAAACACCTTGAGTCAATGCACAAACAGCCGCCATTGGCCCAGTACAGGAGGTTTGAGTCTGTGCCGCTGTTGTTGTGGCACTGTTGGAGCTAGATGTGCCAGATTGCATGGAGGGTAGACTTGTGACATTGGATGAGGTGGTGTTCGCCACGATACTCGGATCTGGTATAAATGGAAACTGCGTGATCCAGTTTGCGATTGAAGCTGAGATTACCGGATCGTTCCACCAGGGACTAATAGTGCACGCAGCCGCGGAATCGGTGGTTGTGGTGATTGTATTGGTGCCCGAGCATTCTGTTTCCGTGATGCATGTTGTTGAGCATGACTCTGTCACGCTTGACGGACTCAAAGCTGCAGTATTGTTGGTGCAGATGACCATGCAAGACGAATATGTTTGCGACGTTGAGCATGTGCTCGATGATGTTGACGAAGAACTGGCCGAACTTGTTATGCTTCCCGAAGGCCCACTGACAGTTGGCGTTGGAGTTGGCTTATCTGGAGGATAATGAGTCGTGGGGGCGGTCTGTGGCGAAAGCGATGGTGGCCCGATTGGTGGAATGACTGGAATCTGCGCATATGAGTTTCCGTTCAGAGGAGAGGCATGGAGGACTTACGGGCGGAAATGGCCATCCGCCATTGGTATCTGGATTATGGCAGTGAAACGGGATGAGACATTTGAGCAAGTTCAGCAGATCCGACCCTATCCCCGGCTTGCAGAGATCCCCTAGACACCACCACACTCGAAACGGGAATTCGATCCATATGCCATCGTTCCGGGATACGGTGCTGGTAGAGAGAGTGGCACTCCATTGCACGCTTGTGGTGCTGTGTGATCCATCGGTCTTGGTAATCGTTTCCCAAGTCGCACTCCAGGGAGTTGGTGAGCTGGAGGCATAGGTAACCTCCGTGGGCAAGTGAAACCCAAGCGTGCCACCCGATGAAGAGGTAACAGAGCAGATCCAGCCATATGGGCAGTCAGTTGTTGCTGTGGGCTTAGAATCTCCGCAGAGCCATGGCGAGTCAAACCAACAGAATGGGCACAAGCAGTATTCACCCAGCGGCGCCGAGGTTTTGGGCGGGTCGATGCACCACGGGAGCACGCCATCCCATCCACAAGGTAGGGAGCCGCTCGTTGGGGTTGGCAAGGGCCATAAGCCTCCATTGGTGGTAATGAAACCAGGTAGAGAAGTCAAAAATTCGACGGTATTCGTTGTAGAGGATGCCACTCCAGAAGAGGTTGATGACGAGGGGCTCCCAACGGACAATGTAGGAGCTGTCGACGATAGTGATCCGGAGGAACTTGCAGATGGTAAACTTGACGCCGAAGTGCTCCCTGGTGATAAACCTGCAGTAGATGATGTTTGCTGTCCAAAGGAATTTCCCGAGGATGAGGCTGAGCCGGGAGAACTCCTTAACGATGAGACCTGGACCGTGATGATGGTACTGACCACTGTGGCGAACGTTGTCGATACAAGCTGGACAGTGCTAGTGAAGGAGGATAGTACTGAGGAGAAACCCGAGTCTGCGGTATTGGAAGATATGGAAGCAGTGCCTGTGGCTTGCGACTGAGTCGAGCTATTTGCCGCCGAACCAGACTGTGACTGAGTCGCGGTTGTTGGACTTGAACCAGACTGGGACTTTGTCGAGGTTGCTGACGCAAAACTAGACTGCGGCGAGGTCGAGGTTGTCGACGACGAGCCTGACTGTGACTGAGCCGAGGTTCCTGGGGTTGAAGTAGGCCACGACTGAGTCGAGGCTGTTGAGGACGAACTGGAATGTGACTGAGGTGCGGCGAATGTAGATGAACCGGCTTGTGATTGAGTCGAGGTGGTTGACGACGAAGCAGACCACGACTGAGTCGAAGCTGTTGACGATGAACCAGACAGTGATTGCGATGTCGAAGAGCTTGATTGAGAGCCGCCAGTGTTCGAGTTTTGGCTAGAGGTGCCAGATTGTGTGCCTGCGAAAGTAGAAGTGCTGCTAGCAGAGCCAGATGAGAGGTTTGAAGAGACAGTGTGTGCGTCGGAGGACTGACGACTGCCGGTACTCGTTGACGAGACAGAACTGGGTGTCGATGCGCCGGGGGAAAGCACAGAGGACGAGGTTACAGAGCCTGAAGCACTGCTGGACCAATCTTGCCAGCCACTTCGACCTGCGATCCTCTTTTCAGCGATTGCTTCTCTTGGAGTTTTTGAGAAAACTCACGGTCCAGTTGAGCGGGGAGCCCGCCAGATGTGCAATGGCCTTGCCCGCCATTGCCAGGGAGGAAGGCACCGAGGCTACCGGTAAGCAAGAAGAGGAGAGTGAACAAGACCGGTGCAAACATGCTGTCTACTTGAACAAGAGCCGCTGTAGGATTTGGTGCTGAACAGTATGCTAGCTGAGACAGGTTTGACCGAGATTTCGAGGATGGCCAGGTAACACTGCCTGGAGCAGGAAAAGAGCGCACCCGACGCGGCGTTTCATCCTGAGTTGGCAGGCACGGGGGGCTCTGTGGTCAACCGTGACCTCTCGCGACTCTAGCGTAGCAGGCAAGAGCGTAATCGTCATCGAGAATGCAATGGGAAAGAGCCACCGGGTTGCACCTCATGCCCAAAGTCGCCATCCTCTCGCCTCACGACCGACACTGTGCTCACTGACTTGTACATGACGCGTGGTCACTTTGTTACAGCTGGGTTTTGTTCAACCCATGAACAAGCTAACATTGCTGTTTCAACCGTTCTGGTCGACAATTCGGGGCTTAAGAACGACATCGCTGCCTCGTCTGGGCTGGTCAGGGAAGACCATAGGAGTCTCCGAACGATGAGTCTTTTATGAGTACTCAACAACTTCAAGTACCTCTTCGGAATGGGCTTCCAAAGCTGTGATGCTAGATCATCATCATGGTGTCGGTTGCGTGCTCGAAGCTTCGCTCAGATCAGCTTGGTGCCGCGGAATCAGATTCAGGCATGAAGGAGAACGCATGTTTGGCGAAGGGCACAAAGAAGTAAAGCCATACATACCTATTAAAGGGTAGCAGAAGATTCGAGATTGTGGCTGAACGCGGTTTGTGGTGATTCGATCTCTCCTACGTTGTCAGCCAGATCTCTAGAATATTGAAGGCAAGCATCATATGTTTGTGCCAATAATGTTAATATCACTCCCTGATTATAGTTCGTTTCCGAGAGAGTGGTGCGGAAAATGAGTCCGTGCAGCCCCGTGCAAGTCTTGGTCCTAGTTCAAGTACAGCTGTCGCTTGAAATCGAAAGGAGCTGTTGACTGGAACGGACATACTGGTAGCATCGTGGACGGTCTTCTCGAGCGTCACTAGGGTCCGGCTGAGCAGAGCGACTTCGACCGATGGCTTGCAGGGGAATCTTGGCATGACCTCTGCATCTCAGCGTGACTGACTCTAGCATGGTTCGACTGACGGGGGTAGGTGTCGAGCAGGCTTATTCCGAGTCCGGGAAGAGCTGCGCCGCGCCAGAGGTACCCTCGGCAGACTCATGCAGCCCTTCGTCACGCTGTCCGGGGCCACAGATGCTCGAGGATTGAGTCGACGCTCCAGTGGTCTCTGGACGTCCCATGGTGGGCTAGCAGCATGAATGACTTGACTCGAGAACACACGATATCGGATTATCAACGGGGGGAAACCTGTGATGCGCGCTTTTCCTGGAACGGCGACTGCGGCTTCGTGGGTTGACGGACTCCCTCGACGTCGAGAGATTCAGTGGTGATGCAAGGGCTTCGGAAATAGTGTTGTGTCCGGTATGTTGTTCGAAGCTTGTAGCCGGAGGATGCATCAACCACCAGCGTGGATCAATAGGACTTCGTTCGGAGAGAGGGTACCTCGTCTTGCTATCAGATTGATCAGCTCAACGAGCCAAGGGCGGTTTAGTGTTGTGCATCAGGTGGCAGAAGCCATAACGTTGCGACAGAGTTGAAGAAGCCGTTTCAGGCCATATAGACGTAGCAGCCAATCAGCTCATGAAATGGAGGGTCATGTATCAGTTCGCGGCCTTCAGCCTCAATAGCTGTTACTGGTGGAGTCTGTGTGAATGCGTTCCTTGTGGATGATTGCGAATAGGAAGAAGACGTCCTCGACATTAGGCAAATGAGAACGCGACTTGATGCCGTGTCTCACCGTATACTCTGCCGTAACAGTTGCTACGGATCGCCCTTTTCCCCTTGCGCGCTGTTTGCCAAGGCGTGGTCGGACAGACTTCTAGCCGCATTTTATAATCCACTCGGCTCAGAAATGCATCTCGATCCGAGTGCCCGATGCTTAGCGAATCTCAAGAGCCCCTGGACTTTGGTCCGTCCAAGGCAGCCGTGAACACCATTGGCCGACTCGAGACAGCATTTCCTGCTATGCCTTTCTGGGCGGACGACAATGAGCTTCGATTTCCCCGAGCGAAGGGACTACGCCCTCCTCGGCCAGTCAAGGAGCAAGGAGGCTTGAGATTGACTCATGATTAACTCGTTTTCGTATTGACGCCCATTTCCGAAAACCGATGTTCATCTTAACTTCAAAACATATATGGCCCGGAAAGAGTTGGAATCTTCAGATGTATCTTTTCTAATCATTGCATCAACCGTCGACTCGAAACTGACTATTTACCCGACAAGGCATCATGGGCGTGCCAGAAGATCAGACCTCGCCGAACGCGGCGGTGCCAGAACACATTCCACAGGAACAAGCACGTCATCAAAACAATCTTGATTCTACCTCGGTATCATCTGCCTCCATTAACAAGGCCGACGAGGCTCTGGACGAAAAGGATCCAAAGTTAGCGAGCGAAGTCGTCGAAGATGGAGGGAAGGGCGAGGACACACGACGTCCGTCTCAGATTGAAGATCACAGCAAATACCCCCACGGATTCAAGCTCGTCACCTTGATCATCGCTCTTTGCCTAGCCGTCTTCCTCGTCGCCTTGGACCAAACCATCATTGCCACAGCCATCCCCAAAATCACCGATCGCTTCCACAGTGTCAACGACATCGGCTGGTATGGCAGTGCGTACTTCCTTACCTCAACGGCATTGCAGCCCAGCTTCGGTCGAGTCTACAAAGTGTTCCAGATTAAATGGATCTTCCTGGGCGCTATCGGCGTCTTCGAAGTGGGTTCCCTGGTCTGTGCTACCGCACCGTCAAGTACTGCCTTGATCGTGGGAAGAGCTGTTGCTGGTATTGGAGTCGGTGGTATCTTCTCTGGAGCCTTGGTTATCATCGCTCACTCCGGTACGTTGACGCCACGCCCTTGGTTCGCACAATCAAGTCGCTGACATGCTGGTGTAGTACCATTGATCCGCAGGCCCATGGTGTTCGGAATGTTCGGTGCAATGTGGGGGCTGGCCAGCGTCGCTGGACCACTTCTTGGTAGGTCCTCCTGATATGTGGTTGCAGAGACAGGAAGCTAATAACGATGCAGGAGGTGTCTTCACTGACAAAGTCTCCTGGAGATGGTGTTTCTATATCAAGTAAGATTGTTCATCTCAGCCTCAGTTGTCTGGGACTAACAACATACTCCCCAGCCTTCCCATTGGCGCCTTTAGTGTGGTGGTTGTACTTTTCGTGCTTCACATCCCTCAGGATCCGGAAATTGCCAAGAGACCCATTTTCAAGCGCATCCTGGAACTTGACCTCATTGGCGCCAGTATCCTCATCCCCGCCATCATCATGCTATTGTTGGCAGTCCAATGGGGAGGATCAACTTATGCCTGGAACAGTTCTCGAATCATCGGCTTGTTCGTCGGCGCAGGACTCATGCTCGTTCTATTTTCTATCTCTCAATGGCGTCTGGGCGAAGCAGCCACGATTCCTCCTCGACTTCTCAAGCAGCGGACCCTGATGGCAGCCTGCGCTTTCGTCTTCTTCTTTGGCGCGGGTGTTTTCATTCTGATGTATTACCTGCCTCTCTACCTGCAGAGCGTCAAGGGCTCATCACCTACCAAGTCCGGCATCCAAATCCTTCCATTCATGCTTTCCACCGTTTTGACGTCGATCATTGGCGGCATCTTGGTCACAATCATCGGATACTACACCCCACTGCTCATCGGAGCGGCTGCGCTCATGACGATCGGCTACGGCCTCATCACCACTTGGACCATCGACTCTCCCCTCCGCGAATGGTTTGGCTACCAACTTCCTGCAGGCCTCGGCGCTGGCTTCGGCTTCAACCTCCCCCTCGTTGCCGTTCAGACCGCTCTCCCGATGGCGGACATTCCGCAGGGCACCGTCCTCCTCATGTTCTGCCAATCTCTCGGCGGCGCTCTGTTCATCGCAGTCGGCCAATCCGTCTTCTCCAACGGGCTTGTGAAGGGCACGGCCAAGTATGCGCCAAATCTTGACCCGGACCTTCTTCTGCATACCGGTGCAACGGCCATTCGCGGCGTGCTTGACAAGCAGGGTATGGAAGGCGAGCTTCGCCAGGCTCTCGAGGCTTACGTCTATGGCTTGAAGGACTGCTACCGCGTGAGTGTGGCTGTAGCCGCGGCGTCGGTCATCGCCGCATGTTTCTTCGAGTTCAAGTCCGTGAAGAAGGCCAGTAAAGAACGTGGGGCGGCTGCGCCGGCGATGGCGTAGCTTGTTTGTATTTTTACCCGGACAAATTTTCGAAATTCCCCTTGTAGACGCTTTTAGACAAATCTTGATCGGTAGAGGTTGCCTATCTTCACAAGCCATCTAGGCTATCTCAACCTCCATGACCTCCATACTCAATTGGTTCTCATAGGTAAAGCTCCTGGATAGCTTCAAGCCCTTGACTGATCCCACCAAAATCCTCCACTCGGCGAGTGTCCGCTCTTTTGCACCGAAGCCGGTCATCCTGCAACTCAACAGTCAGTCTCGCAGGAACGACAACTCCGAACGCCAGGACACTTACATGACCATATCAACATTCGTCACGTATCGACTGGCTCCGAACTCGGGCACAGCCATCTCGTCAATCAGGATCTTCGCCGACTCAGGAGCCTTGAGCAGGGCGTCTCTCAGATGCGACAAGATCGTCACGCACGAATCATCGGGCCAGTCGTGGAGCACGTTTCGAAGGTAGAAGAACATCGGTGCTTCTGCAACCGGAGGTTAGGGAGCCTCCACTACCGAATGAAAATTTTTAACGTACCTCGGACCTGCTGAGGCTGGAAGAAATCCTGCACCATGAACTCTACGTCGTCTGGCGGCGGTGGTGCGGCTTGGAGCATCTCGGCAAGATCCTGGTTGATGACTCGACCTTTCAAGTGCGGAAACTTCTGCCTCACGAGCTGGCATTGGTGTCCAAGAGCTCCTCCAACATCAACGAAAAGTATCTCGTCGTTGCTGTTGACGTTACCGCGAAGAGCTGTCATGCGCTTGACTTCCTCTTCGAAGGGATATGCGTTGAGCCAGTTTGCTTCACTGTCTCGCCAGACGCCCATGTACTGGCCTGCTGCTTGCATGTTTCTCGGGTGTTGCTTTAGATATTCGAAGAATGGAAGGGATGTGCCGAAAGCACGATTGAGGACCGTCTTGCCAACGTCGTGGGTGGCCTTGTAGTTGTTGTCTGCGAGAACTTGAGGCAATTGCATCCAAGCCGGAACGACATTGAGGACCCTGTGAGGCGGAAGGCTGCAGTCAGTAGTCTCATCGCAATGATCTCGTGGCGAGGTCTGCGCTCACATATGCATGAATGCACCCCTGAACGCCTCTTGAGCGAACGTCCGCGTCACCTTGTTCGGAGCATAGGTCCCGAGTCCGACAGCATCAATCATGCCGTACGATGCCAGGCATCGGTTGATTCGGGCTGAGTGTTTAGCAAGACCTTATTGATCGTAATGCTTCTCGCTCACCGATCAACGAGACTTCGGCCCCGGAAGCCGCTGCGATTTGAACATCCGTCAAAGGCCCACGTTCCTCCGCAAGCTGCTCAAATATCTTCAGGTCGATCGCCAGATGGGTGACAGTGGTCTGAAGGTGCTGGACAATTGTTTATAAGCCTAGAACCGAATGACTACGGAGGCCACTCACAGAATACCCAACCCGTTGCAAAATATCCGCCGGGGTCTCAAGTGTCTGAATGAAGGCGTGTGCGAGATCGATTGTCTTATGACGGCTTTTTCCTTTAGCAGCCTCGGCGAAATCTGCCACACATCGAGCTATGTCATCCATCGTAGCTGTATGAACCATGTTCAAGGGAGCAAAATGTTGTTCTCAGGAGAGCTTCGTCGATCTCGTCCATGTTTTATACTCCAGCTGTCAGGCCGACTGCCCATGATGGATGGAGGTCAAGCTGCTTCTCTGTGTTAATCTTTTTACGAAGCCAAATAGATTTGTCGGAGGCTTGGCAATTGTCATTTGCCTGCTGTTGCTTACCTTGAGGACACTGACTGTCACTTATATTCGAAGTGCCAAATGCATCGTCGAAGTCGACATAAGCGGTAGGGCCATCAAAAGGCTGTCCAATGAGCGACCGACGAACTATACCACTCGAGCCTCTAAGGGCAGCCCTACGCTAAAGAGCGAAGAGCCAAGGGGGCTTATCATTCGCCGCATGGAAAGGTCGTCACGGGTTTCTATCGAGACATCTGATTGGAATTGCTTTCGGGCTGAAAGTGATGTTGCCCTGTGCTCGACCCCAGCTCACCCTGACTTGTGCGGATCGGGCTCAGATCGTGGGGGGTCAACTTGCCCAACTGTTCGACGTGGTGGCCCAGTACTGGTCAAATGAAGGTCGGTTCGTATTGAAGACGACTGCTTTGTTTGTGATAGTAAGGACACGTTTGACTCGAGCAAAAGGCGGTCAAAAAGCCTTCTCATGTGCTTACTACCGAATTTTCAGGGAAGATGGATAAATTAGTTCTTCTCGTTCAGGTTTGTCAATAGTTTCAGAAGCGCCGCTGACTCAACTGAAAGTCGAACAACAAAGCTTGTTGCACAGATTTAGAGTGTTCAACCATTGTTTAAGATAAGGCAATATCGTCTTGCTTGAAGGCTTAGTCTTATTAATGAAGAGCTCAATCTTCAGCGGCCTTGACAGACAGGTCAATAAACGTTTTTGAGTGAGTGGGGACACGCGCCTAAACTAGTTACGTAGTCCTCGCCTCGCGGGTGACACATTAAACCGCCGGATGCTTCGCCGTAAAATGGGAGGTCTAACCGGCGGTTTTATGTGTCACCCACGAGCTCGCCAACCCTGCTTAAAAGAGATCGCTCTAGCACCCGAGGCACCCCCAGAAGTCTAAAGTTGTTACAACTTGCTCCGTACCCCGTCTATCCCCCTTGCCCGCTCCAGAGAATGCGCCTCGTCAACGCCTCATCACTAGCTACGAGGCAGACACCTGACGCTCAAGCCAAAAACATGAGCCCAGTCTTCCGATCGATTGATGCCGGCGCCCGCCGCGCCCGCCTAGAAATTTTCAGCCACAGCCACTGAGCGGCTTCTTGACAGCTCAGAAACGGAAGACATGCATCCCACCATGTAGCCTCAGGACTTTGACACTTCTAGGGCTTCAGAGCTCTAGACATTGTTTCTTCTGTCGTCCTTACCCAAGGTTGAACAAGCCACTGCTGTGGGAGGCTGAGCCCTCCACTGTCCCGCATGGTCAGTGCGGTGCGGCTACGCAGCCAGACACTTGCCGCATTTCCTCAGAGCCGGCCTCCCTTTCATGATATACATCGCCCTTTGGATCACCAGATGCGCAGCCCTTCCAACACTCTGTCAAAGCCCCATGGACCCGATCAGCGCTGGCGCAAGTGTTCTCGCCTTTGTGGTTCTAGCTCTGGATGGGACGAAGAGCCTCTATCAACTTATCATTGGCTTCAAGAGAGCAACTAGGGAGACGAGAGCTATCGCCGTAGCAATCAACGATTTACAAAATGTGCTCAGACATTTTGAGACCTCTCCGGTACTGAATAGCCCGGCCACCGAATTGAATGACATGGTTCGTGTCCTCAGCGCGTGTCATCAAGATTTGACGCGTTTCCGGCAAAGCATCAAAGAATATCAGCTTGCTTCAAAAGTCTCCAAGTGTAGGAGGGTGTTACAAACTGTGAAGAGCCCTTTTGCAAAGTCCGAACTTGACTTTATACGTCAGAGCATCTGTGATTATCACGGTGCGCTGCAGATTCGTTTGAGCATCGTCAACAGGTACGTAACGTCGCTAACGGATCAAACCACCAAATGAAGATTTTCTAAGAGGCTTTTCATAATGGCCACAGTTCGGTGTTACAAACGTGCAAGGATGAGATTCATGGACTTCACAACCGAGCGGCGGCGAACGACTTGAAGACCTCAACGATCCTGGACAGCGTGGAGAACATCACAACGTCGGTGAGGGCTCATACCGAAGGGATTCGGAAAGTTCAAGACACAGCTACCGCAGGAGTCCAGCAAGCCTCAAGTCTTATCAAAGATGTTCAGAGTATGAGGTCATCGGTAGAATACCAAATGAGGAACATGTCTATAACCTCCGCCTCTGCAATCGATCGCCATGCCGCTTACTCCGCCTCTCGACTTGAGGACATCTTGACTGCCTTCCGAACGCTACAGGAGCAATTCACGTCACTCCCAGACCAGGTGGCTTCCGCACAGGCCAAGCTTACACCATTGCAGGGTTTGGCGCCACCATGTTCTTCCAGTGGGCAGGCCACCAACGAGGATCTGGAGCTCAGACACAGTCTGGAGCGACTTCAACGACTAAGTTCGTCGATTACGCGCACGTTGTTTGACGAGGAAGCCAAAAGGATTGTAGATGATCTCGGACGTGTTTTGAGAGCGTTGGCAAAGTTTGGGAATGAAGGACTAAGCTCACAAAGCCAGCAATTGACGCACGTCGACTCGAACGACTCAATCACAGCCAGCGAGATAGATGAGGTGCGATCGCTTGTCTCACTGGCCGGTGGTGTTGCGATTAATCAAGGCCGTGAGTCATCTCCTCTACTTGCGGCGGTCATAAAGGACTGATGAGAAGGCAGCAAACCGAGTCTCAGCAGCGAGATTCAGACGTGTTCTGCAGAAACGCCGGACGAAGGATTTTGTTTCGGGTAACCTCACAACTACTATTACAATCAACAGAAGGCGGCTGCAAAGATCAGACCATCATAACGGGCTTGAACAGCTCAGTCAACATACGCATGACGACGAGTTCTATGCTACCATAAAGACAATTGTTAACGATACCCATTGTGCTTACGTTCTCATGGCTTACATAAGTCAAATCAAGCAACCATATGGATTCTTCACTTTCAACCCCGTCGTTTCCATCGGCATGATTCTGCCTATGGACTCATCCATCTTTAAAACGGTAACGAGCGGTGATCTCGACGGACTCCGACGGATTCTAGCTCACGGAGAGGGTACTCTCAGAGACAGGGATTGCAGAGGAACCCCGTTACTTCATGTACTTTGACGAAATGCTAGATATTGTGAGCATTGTGCTAATGTGCAAAGTACGCTACCTCCCGACGAAATCGGACGATCAAACACCAAATGTGCAAGTTCCTGATTGAAAATGGGGCAGATGTCGAGGAGGTCGCACCTCTTGCCTTGGAAGATGACGATGTTTACAAGTGGTAAGTGCTATGATACCCGATCTTTCACCAGACCCTTCCTTAAACTTCTAATCCTTGACATCCAGCACGCCACTGGAATCCATTCTCCAGCGCTGTGAGCAGCAGGAATATGCTGAAAGATTCCTTTCATTCCGGGATTTACTAGCTGCCGGGGCAGATCCAACTAATGGTGCTCTGGCTGTATGTCTGGAGGGCAATGAGGAATTTGTGCGTGCCACCTTGACTACTCAGAGTATGACTGTCTCACTTACAATTCTCTAGGATTATCTGAAGCTGATATTGGATAACCCAATACCATTCGTGGAACTGGAGGCAAGAGACATCGACGGCAACACACCATTGCTTCGAGCAGCTGACTTTGCCGCGACCCGGTCGGATTCTTGGCGTATCCTCAACAGTCTCCTCACAAGCGGCGCCAATATTTACGCTCGCAGCCTCAACGACGCAAATTGTATCCAGGTACTGGTCAGAAACCTGTTTGACTTCCCTGGTGCGGACCGCTATCTCGAAGTCCAGACGTGTCTAGTTCTTTTGATCCAAGCAGGTGCTGATGTTCATGCTTTCGATGAGAAGGGCATCTCAATATTCGACATTGCCTATAGAGATTGCCCGGGACTGTGTTCTGCTTATCTAGGTGATATATGGGATAGCGTCTTGTCAATATGTGGATACGATATACGAGAGGCGCGAAAAGGTTTTCACAGGGTGGCCGCATACAGGACGTTCGGTAATGATTGTGTAGCTTACACACGTGAGAAGTTCGAGCTGCTTTGGGATGGACGAGAAAAGCTTTGTCCTTACTACAACGATCCGGTGATCTGGTGCCCATTCAGCGTATCGCCATCGGGAAGCTGTCCTTATGGAGGGACGAGACAGGTTTGCCCTGGGCCGGAGAGGGAATTACTATCAAAAGAGGAGCCTCTTCGTTGTCGTCATTGTTGTCCTGGGGGCGTTGCAGACTTTGAACCGGATGAATCTGAAAAAGGCGAGTGTGAAGGAGCTGGGTTTGTAGAAGATGAGCTTGGGAAAGGTGCTATGTACGGAGGCGACTCCATTGCCAACTAGACGGAAGCATGGACGACACAACGATGGTGGCATTGGTTCTGTTCCATCCAACCAAGCCGCCACCATGACAACCAATCGCGCATCGAACGACCTGTTGGGCAGCTCTCATCCCCCGACTATCATCGTCACAATCCTCTTTCTCACCTATCTTTTCGACCCTACGCTCAACCGCTTCGAATCAGGCTCGGACGCATCGGCCGCACCATGATCGGAATCTTTCTCGGCATGGCAAGCTCAACTGTCGGAGCTCTCATCCATTGGCGCGTCTGCAAGACATTGCCGTGCGGCTACCAGGCGTCCACCTGCGACAATACATCCCCACTGAGCGTATGGTGGCAGATCCTCGTGTTTGTGTTCGCCGTCTAGTCCGAGTGCTTCTGCGCCGTCGCGTCCTACGAGCTTGCATATGCAAGAGCACCATCATGCACGAGAGGTCACCTCACGGCAATATTCCTGTTCATGAACGGCCTTGCCGCCGAGATGGGCGAGATCTTGATCCCTGCGACCAAAGACCTCTGGTTGATCTATATCTGGGCTAGGCCGGCTGTTCTACTTGCGCCGCAGATGGTGATTTTCTGGTCTCGCTTTCGACACTTGAACAACGATGAGTTGATGGTCGAACATGACGAGGACGAACGCCGTGAGAGCCATCCGAGCATTTCAGGCCCAGAAACGGTGCAAAGCGTTGCAGAGCAGCCGTGATCCACACTTGAAACTCCCTGGGGTGTCTCGGCAAGTCTGGTGGAAAATGATCCTCAAAATAAAGCTATGCACTCATTGAATACACTTGGGAGAAATTTTTCCTATACGATGCCGTTCAAACCCACCCCGGTCGGCTTTCCGGGCCTCTGGCAGTGAATCAGCGCATGTATGCAGACAATGCTACGAGGGATAGTAGTCTAACTTGTACTCGTTCGCCCCTTCGAAGGTGTGAATCGGGATGCCCGCAATTTTCAACCGCTCGAGCTCCTTCTTCTTCATTTCTTCCTGCATCTGTTTCGAAAGTTAGCACACCGCATTAATTACCAGTCATTCCACTAATACATACCTCAATCCTCCCACCCGCCGCGCGGAGCAACTCCCTCGGTCCGGTGATCTTCCACTCCGGCAGACCCTCAGGTCTCCCAAGATCCTTCAACGTCTTCGCTTCAACCAAGCTATACTTGCCATCTGGCCGGTTATAGTTGAATGGCTCCTTCAGAGCGACCGGCGGGTTCGTGATGATGCGGACCTCGCGGAGCAGATTCTTCGATGCCGAGTGGAGCATGAAAGGGTGCAGGAAGTAGACGTCGCCGACTTGTCCGGTCGCTTCGTGGAAGGAATCGTCGCTGGTCAGATCGCGGTTCTGCACCCATGAGATTGCATACTTTCGCCGTGCTGGGTTTGATTTGGGGATTTCGGGAGATCCACGTTCTGAAAGGTAGGGTGTTGCGCCTTGTGGGAGTTCGTACTAGAAGTAAAAGTCGCATCAGTATTCCACTCGTCACGCCAGCCATCGTGAAACAAGCAGATGCCTGCTGAAATGTCGGAGCACATACCAGTTTTTTCGCCACCAATCCAATCCCGTCTGTGCAGATAGCAGTGCCGCCGCCTTTCGATTTGATGTCGGTGAACAGCGGAATCACCAGGAGGGCCTGCTCCGGCGAGTCGAGGTAATGTGTGAACCAATCTCCGTCGAAGTGCCAGTTGTCCAGAGTTCGGAAGTCCAGAGGGTCAGTCGGCTTAAACTCTGGCTTGCCCAGATTTGGAATCCAGCCGTCTTTCCACGCTTTACACCTTTGACCCGGCGAAAAGATGTCAGTGAGACAATTCCAGGGTTTCGTAGCAGGTGGCATCGAAGGGAAGTCACCTACCAGTCCGCGACCCGATCCTCACCACCCACAAGTTCACACATTGCCGCATATGCTTTCGGCGCGTACTCTTTGACCGGCAGGACCGTATGACCCGGCATGTTCAATTTCTCGGTCGGCCACGTCGACTTGTCGTTCGGGTCTGCCCCAAGTCGCGTCCAAATTGAATGCGTCCATCTGTCGGCAAACTCGCGCGAGAAGCAGTTCTCAATCTTGACGAAGCCATGGTCCATCCAATGCTGCTTCTGCTCCTCGGTCAGTTTGTAGTCGGACCATTCTTGGATCTTTCCGGGCATTTCGACGGTGGTGGTACAAGCGTGTCAGATGAGATGTCAGTATGTTGTTAACACAAGGATTTGGCGATCGTACTCGGTATCAGATACTTTGGTTCTCTAGAGAATCTATGTGTTGCAGCTATAAGTCATTCTGCAACAGGGATCCGAAGATCCGAGCGTACGGAGTAGAGGCATCAAAACCCATGCATGGGAGGGCTGACGTGATCCCGCTGAACTCATCGTAGGTCGTTTTAGCCTAAAACCAGTCTGGGGAACAAATGCAAAAAGACAACGCGGGATGGACGAGCAGAGGGTGAGAGCGCTGCGGTATGGAGATTGACAGTGCCATAGCCGCACAGCGAGCCAGACATGATGTTGATGAGACTGGTCATAGGGCACGCGCAGCCTGGTGTACTCCATCTTTCCCCGCGACCGGGGACATCTCCATGCGGACTTCTTTGGAGGAAGAGTGATGATAGGTAGGATACGTCCCGGAAATAAAGTAAAGCGAAGCATTGAATGCTGAGATAGCCTATGTTGCAAATTAGCCGGGAGTGTCGATCACTTGGACACTGGTCGGGGAGTTGTCGGAACAGCATATCTCGTCTAAACCTCGGGAAGTCAACCAGTGCACTGTACAGTTGGAGTGGCCGTGAATGAACAAGATATTGGTGTTCATGAAGTTTTCCATAGCTATGTGCTACGAAATCCGAAGTCCGAATTCCGAGGTGCGAGAACAGGCTCACAGGATTGCTCCGGCCACAACAGCGCCCCGCCTGTGACCATAGCACGCTCAGAGCAATGCGGTCTCTTCCACAAGCACCTTCCTTTCCCACCAATCATCATGCCAACCTGTAGCATGAGCCAAGCTGACTTGCATCCTCCCGAAGCCGCAACGACAGCATGAGCTCTCATCTATTCTCCTCGCGGATTGTCGTGATGGCCACCTCGTTGCTGCCTTCCGCCGCATTCCCATGAACTAGAAGTTCCTTTCCAGAGACATTCGCCTGATCACCGTCAAACAGCCTCGCGATCTCCTCCAGGGTCGGACCCTTGGTCTCCACGAAATAGAAGTAGATGATAATAATCTCGCACACCAGGATGGCAATGTAGACGAAATAAAACTTCCAGCTTAGATGTTCGAGACCGATGGGGTTCACTGTTAAACGCATTAGTGGCTGACGACAAAGCGTGGATGATCTTGTTTTCTAAATAGGGGAACCCCTACCGTATTGGTTGAATACTGAAGCAAGAGCCTTGCATGCATACAGGCAAGCAATACCTTTGGCGCGGAGATTGTATGGAAGAATTTCGACGGGATATGCAACAGTCAGGCCCGGCCAGGCAAGACCCGCACAACCGTTGAATAGGAAGATCATTCCGATGACTGCTCGACCGAGGCTCTTCGACTTTGTCTGAGCGTACTCAGCGGAAAGGCCTGTCCAGACAGAGAACGCGATTAGCATGCCAAAGCCAGCTGCAAGGAAAAGTGGCTTTCGGCCGACCCTGTCGACGAGAAATGCTGCGCTGAGAGCCATGAGGAATGACCAGATTGAGAGTCCGCCATTGATGATGCTCTGATCGTATGAGCGTGTGATGCCAATCGTGTTCAGGATGCTGTGTAGGTAATAGCTGATCAAGCCGTTGCCGGAGCACTGCGAAAAGAAAGCCGTGAGTGCTATGAGAGCCAGTCGCTTGCGATTGCCTGGTGTGGCGAAGAACATTTGCCAACCATTACGCGAATTCTCCTTCTCCAAACGGATGGTCTCTTGAATTTCGTAAAATTCAGATGCCACAAAACGATCGTTGACATCTCCTGCTGCGTGGTATTTGACCAGGACGGCCAGTGCTTCATCGTGGCGGTCTTTGGAAACCAACCAACGCGGGCTCTCTGGGAGAAACCAGACCAACGAGAGTTGGATGGCGGGCATGAGGACCTGAAGGCTGTTGGGGATGATCCATCCGCTGTTAGAATCGTATTTGACAGTGCCAAAAACTGTCCACGCAGCAACGATGGCCCCGACGGAGTAGATCACATTGTACAGGGTGGTCATCCTCCCACGATGTTGAGGATAAATCAACTCGGTCACCAGAACAGGAGCACTGCCTTGGGAGATATTGGCGCCCAGACCAACCAAGAACCGACCTCCAATGAATCGGCCATCGTGATTCGCTGCCGGCACGACCATTATGACTGTGCCTATAAAGATGATGCAGATTCCGATTGAAATTCCAGCTCTGCGGCCGAGGAGATCTGCGATGTAGGCAGAGAAGGGTAAAGCAGACAAGCCGCCCAGGTTGTAGCTGGCATTGAATAGTCCAATCCGGGAGCCTTTGGGATGGTTGTAGTCTAAATGAGTTAGCCTTGAAACGAATCATAATCAGGAGATGCGCGTACAGTCTTGCCACGGCGACAGCGTTTGCAAGCCATTGAGCAGACTGCTGTCATAGCCGTTGGTAGTCGCGGATAGGAACAGGACCGGGATCATGAGATAGAGCCGCCGGAGGCCCTTGTGCTTATACCAAGTGACCTTGGGGATCTCAAGACCATGAACATGTTCCTCGGTGTAGAGGCCCAGGTTGTCCTTGTCGAGAGCTGGCAGCTCAACGTGCTCGATACTGTTTTTGTTCATGATTGCTATCCTGGCTGGTATAGTAGCGGAAGAGCGGTACCACATTCAATAGATATACTTGCCAGTTCATATGTAACAATGCCCAAATCGGTCTGAGGCAAATCTTCACCTGGTTAACTCATCGGAACCTAATGCCTATTAGCATTGACCAAATAGCCTGTTTTAAGCCGTATCTCTAGTGGTTCTATCCTCTAGTCGAGGTCGAATGTTCAAGCCGGCGGGACTGCACCAGAGCTAGGGAGGAATCCCCACAGACATGTGCCATGTCCAGCTGGTGACTCCGGGGATAGAGGGACGCAGACGCTGATCCACGGTTCACAGTGGAGACCCCACAGAGCCTTTTGCCCAAAGGGAAGTGTTTTCGTGGAAGCATCGGCTACCGGCATTGTGAAGCTTCATACTAAGGTCCGGAAAGTGGCCGTTCAGAGGCGCATGGGCCGTCAACGAGACCCGTACCTCAGTTGCACATCTTGCCTTATGTGGAGACCTGACTCGATCGATTTCTGCGTCTACCGCCTTATTCTGTGCGATCTTTGCTCCCGGCGCGGTTGTACCAAAGCCACCACAAATGCCCTCGTGGATGAGACAGGTGCTGCGTCGACGAGTGACATTGGTCTCGTTCGATGGGTCGGACGCAACCTAAGGGAGATAGAGGTAGTTGTGTAATCAGACGAAGCCGACTCGCGGTCAGGATATCAAATGGTAGAGCATGCTTTGCGCGTGTAGTTTTGGATCCGGCTGGTGGTTAGCAGGCGAGCGCGTCACGATCTCTTGGGCGAGATGGTTGGTAAGTGGACGTCCATTTGGTATTCACACTAGGAGCACGTATCTTGCTGCAGCTTCAGGCAGACTGCAGATGCTCTCGTCAGCTCAAGCGTTTCTTGATTTGTGTTCCATTTGCTGTCGAACGGAGCGCTTGCAGTGGTGGACGAGCAGCCGGATCGCGGGCGGGCTCAAAAGGCTTGGCGGCTTAACAAGCGGCAAGACTTCCGCAGCCTTGCCTGCTCTTACTGCTGACTTTGCAGGCATACTAGTAGTCCAACAATATCATTTGATGACACATCCCAGAGGAAGCACGGCTCTCGGTCGACCCATCGCACGACTCATCAAAAGCACATCATCTCTTCGTCCCTACTTCATGCTATGAGCTCACTTCATCACTCGATCTCCCCAAGTCTTCTCAAACACTCTCTTGACCACCTCTTCCCTTCCTCTTCTTGCCTTTAGCTCGAAATCAAACCACTTCGGCCTCGTATTAAATCCCGTGATATAATCGTACTCCGGCGGCTTCTTGCCTGGGATCTCCTTGATATCACATGCCCATGCCAGCATCGCAGCCTCGATGTACAGACTGCGCTCTGCCACATTCTGTCCCACACAGATGCGTCTTCCGAAGCCGAAATTGGAATAGTTCTGAAGGTTCGGGTACACTGTCAGCGGTTCTTTGTAGGTGGGATATGAAGCTTCAAGCCACCGTTCCGGTATGAAGGATTCGGGATCTGGATACAACGAAGTGTCTCGGTGAATAGACCATTGCACCGGATGTATGATGGTGTTCTTGCGGATAGAGTATCCGTTATAGACGTCGTCCCGTGCTGTGAGTTTGTGAGGGAGACCGCCAGCGGTAACAGGGCGCCAGCGAAGGTTCTCTTTGACGAAAGCGCGGAGGTACGGGAGATTGGGCATATCTGCGAAAGACGGGAGACGACTCGAAGGCACATGCCTGTCAATCTCTTCTTGGAGCTTATGATATTTATCGGGGTGGAGGGTTATGGCAAGCATCAAAGACATCATCGAATTTGACGTCGTGCCAGCGGCGGCTTCAAATCTGATCGCAGGAATTAGCAGAAGGACATGTGCAAAGGGAGCACGACGTACAGTGTTCCAAGAACATATGCAGCATGATCGTCCGACAACTTATAGTCGTCTTTGCTCTCGAGCCATCGCAAAGTGAACGTATTGTTGACCGATGGGTCTCCCGCTTGCCTTCTCCGGTCCACATCAGTTACAAGAGAACGAAAAAGATCCAACTCCTCGGCATGCAGCCGCTTTCCTTCTCGCTTGAAAGGAGCCAAGAAGTCTGGCAGGTACATCATGCTGGGAAACATGTCAACCAGGTAGGCTCCCGGAGAAGCAACTCGCTCAAGTTCATGGTCGACTTTCAGGATACGCTGAGCAGCTTCTTCTTCTCCCGTGAAGAGGGTAATGCCAAAGGCAAGGCGCATGATGACACTAGCAGCGTATCTATTGAAAATTCTTTCATAATCTGCAGGTGTCCTGATCAGATCATGTACGACCCGCAAAGATTCCTCTTCTTGCATGGGTTCATAGGTCACTGCTGCCGAAGGCATGGTCATCTGATGCGCAAATTTTCGAAACTCCCTCCATGTCTCTCCGTACGGCAGGAAAAGTGGTCGGAAATCATCGGATAAAAGCTTCGCAGCCATTGGGGCTTGGTCACGGTCCGAGTACAGACTCCCTCTCTCTCGCATCAAGTCGTTTGCTATCTTCTCCGACGAGATAATGACATGATCGGTACCCGCCAGGGAGATCTTGTAGATCGGGCCATATTGATCGGCCCATTCCTTGAACTTGAGCCAAGTGTGGTGCGGTGGGAGTTGGAGCAGGTTGCCTACAATGGGGAAACCTGGAGAGCAACGGTGAGTATTTACAGAGAAAGAGCTGAAATCTAGGTCTCTTCTGTAGATGGTGCCAACCGCGAGGTAATCAGACCTTGCTTACCTTTGGGGCCCGGTAATTCCTTGGTGCCCTCAGGTTGACGGTGTATGCTAGCTCTGATCAGTAGGCGATATAAGCCGAAGATAAAGACGCCAACAACGAGGACGGCCGTGGAAACGGAAAGCATGGCTATGGCACAATGAAGGGGTATTCGAAGAGAAGTATTTTGAGACAGAATCTTTCAGATATGGGACTGGCATGATGCTATTTGATGACGATTGGGGATTTGTCTGGCTTTGTCCTTTTGATCCTCGGTTCATTGCGGCCGGAGTTCAACTTGTGCAAGAATATACGAATCTAGAAAGTACAAGAGTGAGATGCGGACGTTTAGAGTTGTGAGGTCTTCATTTTCGCCTAAGGCGGGTGGCTTGGCTTGCCTCGGCTAGGCACGCCTAACGCCATCAGCCGGCCTAAACATCACGGTGTATTAGGTGAGCAAGTGGGGATTGCTAGGCAACACTCCTCCAGTTCCTTCTCCTTGACCATCTCCTTCGCCTCTCTATATGGTACAGAACGGGAAGAACGCTGGTTGATTCATGTTGCTTGACCTCGGGGTACCAAAAGCATCGGACTCAGCTGACTCTTTAGGGTGTTACTTATATTGCTTTGAAATCCACCAATTGTACAGTCCATGACCTGGAAATATCATATTCTACCCAGGCTTGGTAGCTGTGGCAGATCTGTAGCCGAGCATGGATCTCCTTTCGTTTCGAAGGCTACAATCATGGTTTGTCTGTTCCGACTACCCATTCAGCCACTCCCTGGGCGTGAAGCAGTGCTGTGTCGAACAGGGGGATATCCACATCTTCTTGCTTGATCAAAAAGCCCAGATCAGTGGAGCCAAGAATGAGGCCTTGAGCCCCGCGATCACACAGGTCCTTGATGGTCTGGATGAAAAACGCTTTCGTTTCTGGGGACACCTTTCCAGTCGTGAGCTCCGACACAATACCCTGGTTGATTCTGGCTCTTTCTTCTGACCCAGGAACAAGGACATCAATCCCGAACTTCTGCTCAATCCTGCCTTTCATGAACTCGCCCTCCATCACGACTGCCGTCCCCAGCAGTGCGACCCTCTTCAAGCCTTTAGCCAGTATGCCCTTGGCCGTGAAATCGGCGACATGCAGGACCGGGAGGCCGACTTGGCTTTCCACTTCATCCGCCACCTTGTGAGCAAGGCTAGCGCAGATTGCAAGTCCTTCAGCTCCTCCGCCTTTTAGAGCGTTGCCAGCGGAAATAAAGACCTTCGCAAAAGCGGTCCAGTCACCCTTGGTAGCGTGTTGAAGCATGACTTCCTGGTCGGCCGAGTAGAGGAACAACGGAGCTGAACGTCGACCACCTAGCTTTGATCTCACGTGTCTGTTGATAACGTTATAGTAAATGGCAGTGGCCTCAAAGGTCATGCCACCGAGGAGCCCAACTGTTCTCATGGTGCGTAATTCTGAAGTATCAAAGTCAGGCGAATTCGTGCTCGAGGAATGAGAAAGAAATGGCAAGTTGAAATTACCAGCATAGAAGTCGCGGGATTACATAGTATTGACTAGTCGACTCGAATACTTCTGCGCCCAGACTTGGAATTCCGAGAAGCGGACGTGTACTCGAAGGGCGCCGCCATGCCAAGCTCTCCGGAGAAAACCGTTCACCCAGATATCGAGGTTCAAATGCTGCTCTCAATCATCGTGCCGCAGCAGTCACAAACGGCGGCCACAAGTATGAAATTCAAGATGCACTGTCGTGCTGTGAGAATTCACGATGACAAAAGAGGTCAACCGCGTTCTCTTGGGCGGGTGGAGAGCTCAGCCTTGAGGCCCCTGAGGCGTCCAGCTTCACTTGATGCGGCTAAGGCACACCCCTCAACACGTCACACTCTGCATTCTACTCCCCACAGCACGGCTGATCTTTCGAGCTGACTAACCTGCTACTTCCATCTTCCGGAGAGAGGATTAATGCAGTTGAGATTACTCAATCCAAAGGGGACTTTTCATATTTTCTTCGTTCGGTCCTCTCGGTATCGTCTCACCAGATGGAGGTCCTCGCCAGTTCCGCCTTGGTCTCGGGGGCGTACGCTATCGACCATGTCGTCCGGGGTCAAATTTGTGGAGTCCAACTTTGCGACTCCCGAGAACGATGCTTTCTACACCGCTGGCATATATAAGCCATTGAACCCGGCGAGAAAAGAGATCAGACTCGTCAGGATCCTACCCGGAGGCAGAGGTGACAATCTCATCTGTGAACTCGTCCAGAATGTGCCACTTGATATTCAGCAAAATCTTGAGGCCAGCCACGAAGAATCCGAAACAGGACCCTCCGATACACAACAGCCTTCAGGCTCGCGGTACTATGCGCTTTCATACGTGGCTGGTAGTCCGCATGAGACCAGCCCTGTCCAACTTGAAGGTCGACCTTTCAACCTCTTTCGCAACTTGGACGTCGCGATGCGGCGGATCAGACGGACAGATGTCACCACACAAGTCTTCATAGACCAAATGTGCATCGATCAAAGCAACGTAGTGGAACGCGGCCAACAAGTTGCGATCATGGGTGATGTCTACAAAGGCTGCGATACATGTCTGGCCTGGCTCGGACCGGATGATCTAAAGCAGGAAAATATGGTTCTGGAAGCATTGCAACGAGTGGCGCATGGGACGGGCGAAGACCTGGACCTCGATGAGTTCGGCGCACGCTTTTACGGGGAATGGAACATGATAGTAGGCAACCAGCAAGGGGAGACTGCGGACATACCATGGATACTACAAAATGACCCCGACGTGGATCTGCAATTTGCAGGTATGATCCGCTTCTTCTCGAAAGACTGGTTTTCCAGGTACTGGTGTTTCCAGGAGATGATTCTGGCGCCTCAAGCGGTCTTTTTGTACGGCGATGGGGAGATCCTGCGTCAGACTGCTGCAATGGCGAAGCGAATTTTGATCATCTGGATGGCTTTGCTACTCGGGAAGGCTTACAAGATGACTGCTATTGATCCTTTCCCTGTGGCTGGAGACGAGGATGGCCGGCAGGTCAGCGAGGCCCAGCTTCTGCGGCGTTCGGATATCATTACAGGGGTGCGATCTAGCGACTCATTCTTCTCTCTTCTCAATCTATTCCTGTCCACTGACCACGTGGGTGTGGACCTTGCGTCGGCTCTCAACAACAGTGTGCGAGCCATGAGCACTGATCCTCGAGACAGGTTCTACTCGATGTTGGGATTGCTCTCGGATTCGTCAACTCTTCTGCCTAGTTACAGCAATACCAACACGATAGAAGCTGTCACAATGGAGGTATTCCAGCAGATCCTAGCTCAACAAGGTTGGCTCGACGTCCTAACATGGCCTTCAACCACTATCGCCGAGGATGTTATCATGCAGAACCGACCCTCCTGGCTTCCTGATTTTCGCCTACCGATGCGAGACGAACTCCGATACCTGGGCTCTCGGTGTGCGGACTACAAATGTCAGCTGCCCATTGAATCGACACAGCCTCCTGGTGTGCTAGATTCCATATCTCACGCGCGCGTCATTCCCGAAGACGATGGACATGGGCCAGCCTTAGAGGTTTGTGCAATTCTTTGCAACAATGTTGCTCTCGAGAACACTGTGGGGCAGCTTGGATCTGAACATGAATCGGAAGACCAGACATTGGCTCAATGGCGTGCCTGCATGAACACAGCTGGCATAGCGGACATTTACGAGCTAACGGAAGAACCTGCCGTTGACGCACTGGAAATGTGTATCAGTTGGGGTTACAAAGCGTACCATGGCCATGCCAAGACCCACTTATCCTGTCACGAAAGCGAAGATGATGCTGTCCCGGGGCAGAGCGAGTTTGTACAACAGGGCATTCGGGCATTGGTGCTTCGCTTTGACAGAGACCGCTTTTTTGTGACTCCAGACAAATTCATAGGCGTCGGACCGGCAGCCCTGCGTTTCGACGATACCATTGCAGTCCTGTTGGATTGCAATTACCCCTTCATCATCAGGAAGATTCACGGGCATGCCTACCCGGAAGCCTACAGCCTGACCGGACCAGCCTATATCTACGGGCTTGACGTCGGCTTGATGTTGGAAGAAGCACACCCGATTGAGGAGAGTTCTGACGTGACTCGGATTCGACTGTACTAAGGACAGTCGTATGTATTTTACAAAGTATTATCTTCGTTCCTGGGGAGCACTCTTGACATTCAAGAATTACCACCGTAGCTTCACTCTGATACTCTGAAGCAAGCATACACGACCGCCCCCTAGGCCATCGAGACGATTTGGTGCAGAAGAAGTACGTCGCGAACTGCGCCTTCAAACCCGGAGCAGGCCATGAATACGGAGCGAACAACTCCCATGAATCGGAGCTCGAATTGTCATCCAACGTCCCGTCCCGAAAGCGTTGATAAGCTTTGCGGATATCACCGGCGTGCCAGTGCAGCAAGTCGTGAATGGGGGTGTGAATAACCGACATCTAGATAGCCGCTCCGGGAAGCTTTTCTCCAAGGGGCTAAACCACCCGTTTTCTTTTTCGTAACGCCAACCATAGTCCCCGGCTATTGAGAGTCCAAAAGGGGCATACAGCAGCCCGAGGCTGGGTGACAAAACTGTGCGACCTTTAAGTTTTTTAGATGTTTTAGCGTCCATAACTCCACCAATACTCTATTTTATATATAGAAATCTTGATAGTATATATATTAAAGTGTAATAAGTATTACTATTAGATTTATTTTTATATAAATACTAGAGTCGTTATTCTATAGCAGTTTAAAGTCGAATTTTTCTTAGTTAAAGAAATTTAGATTATTGTCAGGACGAGATGGAGTGTATTCGTAAAGAGCTTCTCGAAGGATTCCTATCTATCTATATAGACCGTATTGACATCGACTCGAAGCGTAAGGAGCTATAAGAGCTCCGCAGGCTTCGCGCATACAATATACTCGCTCGTCACGTGCTTTAGCCTTGGCATTCCTGACACTATCCCCCCCTCTAGGCGCGTTGTCCTCAACGCGCGTTTCGCAACCGACTTGTATGCGTTTCGCAGTGAAATAGTAGTGTATAGCTCACCGTACGCTCGTGGTGTCCGCTTTTGAGATCTTGTAGGTGTCCGCCGTGCACTCACAGCCCTACGCACCCAACCAAGCCCACTTGCTATACGTCTTGTTGCTATCGTTGGCTCAACGCACGTCTTTCGCAGTATTCGCTCTCCGTATATCTTCTAGTATACGCCGAATCCACGGCCCTTTAGATTATACGCCCGAGCCTGCTTATCGTACGCGTCTTGTCTGCGTCTCTGGCCCTGCCTCCGTATTCCATTCAGTGTACGCCGAGTTTACGGCCCTTCAGGAAACGTTACCAGCAAGTATTCGCCAGCTGAATCGTAGAGCTTTACCAGCTTTGGATACCTCCGGTAGACCACGACAGTATCATCCAAGGATTCTTGAAGAGCCTTAGTGTAGATCTATACCTGCGATTTAGATACGCTTCACGTGCGAGAAGTTATAGAGTCCACTATAACTTCGTAACCGTATAGTCTCGCGCGAGATATCCTTTCTGTTGGCACTGAAAACAGACCCTCTCGCTTAACGGCGTACGCTCCCTTGCGCGTACCTCGCTAACTCCACGCATCGAAGTAGCTTGCTTCTCGTCTTAGGGGCCTCTCTCGCCCTTAGGCACCTTCGCTATACGTATAACGCCGAGCTTCTGGAGCCTCTACGTCGCCGTCTACACCTATACTCGTGTGCGTATCTTACGCTTCTCGCGTAGTATAGCCGTATATAACTTAGGTTGTAGACAATTTAGTAGTGTTTAGGCCTTTTGTTTCTCGTTCGAGAGAACGGGGATCTCATCCTCGAGCTCCTCAATTGCCGTTATAAGCTCTCGTATCGAAAGCTGACCTTATCGAAGCTCCTTCAGCTTAACGGATGCGATAGCTATACGATTCGCAGGATCTTGCACTATATCTCGTAAGGCTCGTTCGAACCTAACCCACGTAGTAGGCTGTATTGTCCCAAGACGACTCTACTGACGTAAAGTCTCCTTATGTAGATATGACGCTATAATCGCGACTCGCCTACTTTTATCGTGCTCTTCAACTGCGCCGAAGTATACTTTATAACCGAGCAGGAAATCGCGTATTTCCCGTAGGTTTGTGCCTCTATATGACGGCGGAGGGAAGGCACGCCTATGTCTCGCGGTTAGTTCCTGAGACGCGGGACGCTTACCTATACTGCCGCCGAATATACTGCTACTCGCAGGCAAACCCCCTGCGAGCTCTCGCTCTATCTCTTCGATTTCCTGTAACTATTTCTTTTCGAGGAGTGTCGCACGTAATCGAGCGTGACGCTCCGCTATCGTCTCAACTCCCTCCTCTTCTTCGATCGTTGTTTGAATCGCCGTATTTGGGGTTGGCTGTCGTCGTGGTGCTATCGTGCTTAGGGGGTACGTTTCGCGCGCGATTCGACTGAGGGTGTAGAAACGGGGGTGACGCTTCGAGAATTGTCAGGACGAGATGGGGTGTATTTGTAAAGAGCTTCTCGAAGGATTCCTATCTATCTATATAGACCGTATTGACATCGACTCGAAGCGTAAGGAGCTATAAGAGCTCCGCAGGCTTCGCGCATACAATATACTCGCTCGTCACGTGCCTTAGCCTTGGCATTCCTGACAATTATCTAATAACTTTAGTATTAGTTCGAAATTGTTTGCATTAAAAATAGTAATAATCAGACTAAGTATTTAAAAGACTATATATAAAGTTTAAAATATATATCTATATTACTGAAGAAGTTATAGTACTTTAAAAACGTAGTATTTTATCAAAAAACAGTACTTTAAGCACAAAAATCTCTTAAAAGTCGATACTTTCTATAATTTATAACTTATTTAATAATATAGATATACTATTTAAACTTCTTATATAGCTCTCTAAATATCTAATCTATATATTAATATTTTTAATGCAAATAATTTCTGACTAATACTATTATAATTAAGTACTAAAGTTTCTTTAACAAAGTTTAATCTATTATAACTCTATTATTATTAGTTAGTAATAAATTTAATTAAATCTATTTTTAAATTCCACTCTTAAATATATACTATTTAGTTTTCATAATATTTAGGATAGAGGTGGTGGAGTTATTGGCTTAAAAGTGTAAAAATCGTAAGGGTCGCACAGTTTTGTCACCGAGCCTCGGCCCGCGCGCTTCGCGATGTTGAGGCCCACCATACCATCACGTCCGCAGGGCTCTCTTTGCAACGGGTGGTTGCGCAGCTTTGCACTCGACCTCGATATCTTCCCGCGCATCGCGTCCATTTTCTGTGCACAGCTGATCGCCTGGTTATCTCAATTAATCAAAGAGCTGGTACTCGTAAGAGCATGTTGAGTGCTCAGGCTGTGATCATTTCCTGGTAGGTTGGTAGTCTAACCCCGGATCTACGTTCTTATCTCAAAGTATCCCCAATCGTCATCCCGTCGTCATCTCTCTCTTCAGCCCTGTCCCAAATAAATTCCATCGCTTATTATCACTTCTGCCAACAGCGTGCATCATGCCCACCCGCGTGAAACTTACACATCATATCCAACTGGGCCTCCGAAGTCGATAAGATCCCTGTTAGCCGACGTTGAGTTATGGAGCATTATCTAGACTGGCAGCGGGGTAGCAGGATATCATTCGATTGCACTGCATGGCATTACAACATAGCTTGGTTTGTGAGTTTCTCACTGGCAATTGTCGCCGACCTAGATGCAGCTCGCAGGTGTTTATATGGAAGCTTCGCCTGCTCCTCTGGACCCGGGTTCGCCTGGCATTCGCGCACACGACCTCATTGAACAGTGAAAATCACATCTATCTGTCAAAATGCAAGACGCCGAGAAGAATGAAGTTCGGTACGCCGAGGAGCCTCCTTTTGCGAGTGCCAGGAAAGGCTCGATCTACCAGGTCCTCCCTCCTGGGGAGAGGCGCATGTCCGTCCAAGGTCGGCGCATTTCCGTGGTCGATGACATCTTCGGCGAGATCAAAGAGGGCGGTCCAAACTACCGAAATGTAAAGTGTTCCAGATGACAGCCGTGTCGAGGTACTGACTTTCTTAGGTCGGATGGCTGGGAACCGCCGTATTGATGATCAAGACCCAGATTGGTTTGGGTGTCCTCTCCATTCCCTCCGTACTGGACACGCTGGGTATGGGTCCAGGCCTGATCGTGGTGATTACCATCGGGATAATCACAACATGGTCGAACTACGTTATCGGCGTCTTCAAGAAAAACCATCCTTCAGTCTACGGCATCGACGATGTGGGACAAAAGCTTTTTGGCAAGGCCGGAAAGGAATTTTTCGCGGTTGTGTTTGTCTTGTGTAAGTGGTACACTTTTTGTCCAATGGGTGCGTTTTTGGTATTGACCTCTTATAGTTTGGATCTTCGTTGCCGGGGCCGGTATGCTGGGCATATCAATCTCATTCAACGCCTTGTCAACTCACGGAGCCTGTACGGCTATCTTTGTTGCCGTTGCAGCCGTTATTGGCTTTTCACTCGGAAGTATTCAGACCCTCCATGAAGTCTCGTGGTTGGCTTGGGTCGGTGCTAGCTCCATCTTGATCGCGAGTACGTTATGCTCTCAACCTTCCCATTTTGCGGAATCTGACAGTCCATAGTTTTCACCCTGACAGTGGCTGTGGGCGTTCAAGATCGACCCGCCGCTGCCCCGCAAACAGGTCCGTTCCATTCCAACTGGAAAGCCGTCGGCAACCCAAGCTTTGAGGCAGCGATTTCAGCTTGCTCCTCAATCGTTTTCGCATGGGCCGGCACACCCGCTTTCTTCCAGATCGCCTCGGAGATGCGTGTACCAGAAATGTACACCAAATCACTCTTACTCTGCCAGTCCGTCGTGGGCGTCACCTACATTGTTATCGGCATTGTGGTATATTACTATTGCGGAAACTTTGTGGCATCACCAGCACTTGGGTCGGCAGGACCACTTTTGAAGAAAGTCTGTTACGGTCTCGCTCTGCCGGGTCTGTGTGTCAGCACGCTCCTCTTCGTACACGTGAGTAATTATCTCCTGGTTATGCCGACGATCGCTGATGACTCCCAGATTGCTGCAAAATACTGCTTCGTCCGCCTGCTGCGAGGCTCGTATCATCTCACGGATCCAACTTTCCGACATTGGGCCACCTGGCTGGGTTGCACCGGCGGGATTACGCTCATCTCATACGTCGTCGCAAGTGCAATTCCAGTCTTTGGTGCTCTGGTCTCACTTATCGGTGCGCTGTTCGGTACTCTCATGTGCTTCCAACCAATGGGCGCCATGTGGCTATACGACAACTGGCACAACAAAAGAACGGGTAAATGGTATGCTATGGTGGCTTGGGCTACCTTTGTGATTGTCTCGGGATTCTTTTTGATGATTGGTGGAACTTATGGATCTGCGATCGATATCAAGAATACCAAAGACAGATCTGCTCCATGGTCTTGTGCAGACAACTCGAACTCGGTACCAAAGAAAAGTTAGGCGCAGTTGATTGGCCAAAACATGCTCGAGCTGTAGGCTTTGGGATTGTGCAAAGCCGGAGTCTGGATAGATTACACTTGTACATCATAATTGTATGTAGCGCCTTCAGTGAAAGTGTGTTGGCTCATCCTCGAAACGAAGGTCTGGCAACTTTGGCGGCAAGTCGTTTGATCTTGGTAACAGGTACTCTGCATCTTCCACGTGGCTAGATTCAGCTTCTCCGTCGACCTGGGATTTTTCGTCCGAACCGACCTTGGCAAGTACAGCCACAGGCAACCTGCGGGACCCGTGGGACACGTAGGGAACATTCCCACTATTTATGTCCTCCGCCCAGCCGTGGAAGCCCGCACCTTGCAGTGCAGCTCGGTGTAGCTGCAACTGCCCATCCGTGACGAAAGCTAGGTACTTATTGTGATACCTTTCATTTGGTTTGCGATACGGTAGTAGTCTGCCATGAAACAAACGAATCGCAATGGCGCACGTAACACTGATTACTCCCAATAGAGCGGTGAGAACCAGGCCGAAGACGTTGTATGTCTGATACCCTGTGGGTAAAAGCCTTCTCTGTGTAGAGCATTGCTTTCTACCTTCAGCTGAGTCAAACGGGACGACTTCATAGGTATCGCTAACCCATGCTGGAATGTTGGTAACCCCTTGGGTAACAATCTGTAGACGCGCCAGCGAAGTCTGGTACCAGAGCGCTATCTCCAGCTCCCATTGGTGCTGTGGAAGCTGGACTGAAATGGGCGGGAGGACGAGCTGCTGAGAAGCTCGCAAAGGAGATTCGTTTGTCGTTACTGTCAAGGCACTAACATCCGTGGATGATGGATGTAATCGGTGATAAGTCGCGTTTTGAGGCCCGTTCAATTCCAGTTCCTCCACAATGGACTCATTGACCAAGTAGCCTGAGGAGGAATTGGTCAAGAAGTAAAGCTGGCCCGCCCACGGCGTACATTTTGTATTGGTTGGGTTACAGAACCGGTAGCTTTCGGAACAACCGATGAGGCTTGCTAGCTCCAAAGGTCGATATAGCTTACCCGCTTCTTCATCATGTATGAGGGAGTCGACTCAGTGGCGAAGATTGGTTCGTTGTTTGGCCCACTGTATAGGAGGCTGCCTTTGTCAACAAGGATCGCCGTTGTGTCGCTTTCTAGGCTAGTAGCCGCGGATGCATAACTCTTCACATTGTAGCTGGTGCCACCAAAAAGCCGGGTCATGTTGCTGATCCTCAGCGTGCCTCTAGGATCATCTGACTGGCTGATGTTATAGGTGATCGTGGTATAGTTATCCAGTCCTGAAGTAGTAATGGTCGTGTTGACGACAAGTTGATCAAGCAGACTTTGTTGAGAAGGAACGCAGGTCAGGTTGTACCCATATCTCAGACGATCCTGTCCTTTTGCATTGATGCCAAGGTCCTCATGAGAGTCCAGCATGGTTGTGTAAGATACTGCTTGTGATGTTGCACATGAGCCAGCCTCGAATGGACAAGGAGCAGTACTATTTTGATAAGGTAACGTCGAGACAGCGAAAGAGTTGCACTGAGAAGACGACCAGCCTTCGTGAACATAGCAATCTTGTGCGTATATTTTCGCTCTGATCGTAGTGTTATTGTGCAAGTAATATGGTGTAAGCTTGATATCGCCGTCGGATCCAGCGGAGAATTTCACCATCATATTGCCGCACAAGCTAGGGCGTACAAGTGCGTGGCTTTTCTGAGGATCAAGGGCGACAGAGCCGATCAGTACGCCAGCAATAGCGAAGCCAATGATAAGCACACATGGCATGATCATCGTGATAAGAGCGCGTCTCCGAGCTTTCGGGATGTGACCATGCCATGTCTTTCCGATGCTGTATAGACTGAGCAAGATAGAAACTGCGCCGGAGTTTCGCAGTACCACCGATCGCTGCGCCTCGAATTCGTCCTGGTATTTGTCGTCCGAAGGCGTGAGGCACTGATGCAGCCAGTATGCCGCAAGAATCCATACTGCGCTACCTATGATCTGTATGGTCACACTGGCGGCTGTAACAAGAAGCGAATCCCATGGTGCCTTGCAGGTCAAGGTTGGGCCGAGAATGACGCCCTTGGAATAGTCTATCCAGAAACCGGTCTGTACGGGCTCAGATGACATGGTCAACAACTCTGAGGAAGCTGGCAAAGGCGTTTGGGTAAGAGCAATGCTCGAATGCTTTGAAGGACGAGAGGAGCATTCGACTGTGAATCCTGCATATAAAGAAAGAGACAGGAGCTGTTCAACGTCGGATTGACTGAAATAAGAGGAGGGTTCGCTGATCTGGTCCACGATTTGCTTCAGCCCACATGGCAATCTGGTCCAGAGCAGGCGAATAAAAGCGTGCAGGCGGAAGTGCAGCCCCCATTCTTGCAATATATTCCAACGTATTGAAAGAATTGTTGGCCACCGGGTGTGGCTTGGAGCCCTGTCTGGACGTTTGCAAGGCACAGTCACGGCCTCATGGCAGAAGACTCGTTCATGGGTTAGGATTGACGGATAATCCACTCCTTATCCGCAAAATCGATCATCGACCATCGTTTACATCATGTTCCATCGCGCCGATCAAGCTCTTGCTCGTCAAAGGAAGTGGTCGCGATGATAAAAGCTGTAGAGTTCAATGAGCTCGATTTGAAAGTCAGCCTCACGCGGGCTGGCTCTGCCGCGTGCATGCGGGCGTGCAGAGTAGATCACGCTGGGTGCCACGTAGGGACGGCTCGATACGAACACCATTCCATGTGTTCAATAAAAAGCGACAAAATCCATCGGTAATGTTATCCTGGTCAAGCACCACGGCATTCGAAATTAGAAACTTCGTCAGCCACTGGCCATCATCTGAAGTGTAAATTGAGATGTACAGTGTAGCATGGTGGCATCACAGGTTGTGCAGAAGTCGACGATGCTTGGGGTTGTGGGCGCCCAGGTACAGATAGATACGAGGTTGACAACTTTTGGTTCGCGCTTGCGTGGAAGGCTGGATGCTTGGGCGGCTTGGCATGACGCGGGGACCGATAAACGGCTGCCGAAGATTTCCAAAGATGATGAAGCCTCCTGCTTCAAGATATAAACACCTGCTACATTGACCTTGGATGGCGTATACCCAGTGTTATTGTACTCTGCCTAGCAAGACGCGATAAGGACCAGTGTCGAGGACTCGAAAAATACTGTTCCAAAAGTCAGCTGCTTTTTCAGGCTTACGGCCAGCCCGGCTGACATTTGAACCGAGTGCCGACCTACTCTCTCGAGCAAAAGCGGTGTTATATACTGTCGACACAGTCGAGGCTCAATTTGTTGTGAGTGACTTGATGAACTGAACTGCTTGGGTCTCAAGATTTGCGACGGAATTCAACCTCAAGGAGCTCATACTTTCTCCTCCACGCGTCTTTTCTCGGTACGACAGACTTACTGATCACACATAACATCAATATCAACCTCTCCATTGAAACCGTCAGACCTTGGACATGGCTCCACTCGCTGCTATACTATGCGGAAGAGAACCCAAGCTCGCTGAAGCCATGGTCAGAAATCTTTCCCCAAAGATAGAAGGTGGGTCATCCATCGAGGAGCTGTCGTATCCAATCTAACAGTAAAACCTCAGTCGTCCACGTCTGCACCACCCAAGAGACAGCCATGTCCGAGATTCCGGCTCTTCTACGGGGAGAAACCATCACCGCTGCTTCGGGGCTCGGGACAAATGCGGAGGGCGCCTCTCGGACCGACGTCTCACTGATTATCCTCGGCGGAGGGAATTCGAAAGACAACGTAGAGGAAATCAAGGCTGCGGCGGACGCTGTAAAGCCGCTGCCGCTCTTGTGGGCCGACGTTAGCAAGATGAGCGGTGGAGGCCGGCCGTCACCGGAGGGCATCAGAGACAGGATCTTTGAATGTCTGGAGAGGGAGGGCAAAGATGGCGGTGCACCGGCTCCGGGCATTCATATGTGGTAAGCTGCCGAGATAAGCATACCGGATGGCACGGACGATGCGGTCGTGAAGAAGACCGGTTGTGGGAAGAATCAAACAAAATGCAAAGACTTTTTAGGCCGAAAGCTTCTCAGAGCACGAAGCGATGAGAGTGACAACCTCTTTTCTGCCGCTTTTCCTACAATTGTACGACCTCTATATTCGTGGTAATATTCCCTCGAGTAGCTCTGGAATAAGGGCACACTTCTTTTGCCCTTTCAATCACCTTTTCCAAATCTTTCGTATTGAGCCTGTATCGTGGTTAGTCCCAACCCGTTCTATGCATAGTATCGGGGTGTCAGTGGAACCACCTACCCTTTCACGCTGACCTTCATGTCGACCCGGATACCCATATCAAGCTTCTTCATATCTCCTACCAGGTGGACTGTAGTACTGACAACGCTGTCCTCTTTGGCCTCCGGCATCTGAATCTTCAGACTGATTGCGCTCGCATTCATGGCTGATTGGAAACACGCTCCATATCCCGCAGCAAATCTGCGATGTTATTAGTCCTGGAAACATGTATCGGGACAAAGGGAAGTTTGTCTTGTCCTGGGTGACCAGGTACAGGTTTCGGAGACTCACAACTCTTCAGGATTTGTCTTGCCCTTGTCTCCCGGCCCGCCTAACGCTTTTGCCATTGTAAGGTCGACATTCAGGTCATCGCCTTCGACGTGCCCGGTCCGGGCGCCAACCACTTTTGCATGCGCGGAGTAGAGGACTGGAGCCGTGTCGGTGTTCAGGCGACGTCGGCAGGTAAGGGACGGATTGACGAATCGAGTCTTCGGCAATGAGACCTGCGAAGCTCGCCGGGCGATCGATGAGAGTGTGCGTACTGAGGCCATGGTATTGACTGTCTCTTTAGCTAGCTAGTCACTTGCAGAAGGACCTCTCAAGCAACGTAGATGAATGCAAACTGATACTGGTATCTTCAGAAGCCCGCCGGCTAGCCGCAGCAAGTGCTTTTGTCATTTCTTGTCTGGTTACGTGGTGGACTGTCACATCCAAAGTATGATTGTTATGATTTGCGTCATGACTTCTGGTTGCGGTATCCGGCTGCCCCTGCATTGGCGCGTGGATATTAGTATGGAGAGCTTGCGACGAGACATGCAAGGCTGGGAAGACCGAGTCGAATGTCATTAGCAGAGGAAGCTCGAGAATAGCTATGCATCTATCAGAAGAAATTTGTTTATCGGAAAAGGTACTCGCTGCTCGAGCTACCCCAGCTTGAACAGGTACGAGTATGCACCGTTACGTCGGCTGACTAAATCCCTTGGCACACTTATAGGCATGCCTAACCTTAAATCACTCTGTACGAAGGAAGCACCTACCTCTATTGGCGCCTCACCTAGTTCTATATGAGCAAAGATGAACCGCCGTGAGATTTGTTTCAGCTTAGCTTCAATATCGCGATGTTGCCACTTAAGCGAGTCTCGTACAGCACATCCAGATATGGATCAATGCCCTGAGTCGAGACTTCCAAAAGTTCAATCCAGTCTCTTCCTTTGGTAGCAAGTTGCGGTCTCGACAATCAGCATTTTGGACGAGGGTTGTCTGCTCAGGAATTTCTTCGCGGCAGAAACAGAGGTCCTGCAGCTCGTACTGGCGTCGAATTGTACCTTCTAGTATCCGCCGTATCTATGTTCGTTTTGTTTCGCAAGGTAGTCCGTCAACTGCGCCCACATTCTCGGCCCTTCAATTTTGTCTCGGTGATAGACCCAGTAGTCCCTGTTCGAGGAAAGATCCGTTGCTTTCAAGATTGCGCCGCGCTGAAGGAGCAGCCGGATCGTATTGATGTGTTGCCCGTAAATGGCTTCATGGAGAGCACTCGGTCTGCCCGGCTTGTGGTCGTCAATCTTGGCGCTTTGAGAGAGGAGGATCTCCACGACTTCTGTTCTGCCACGACCTGCAGCACTCAAAAAAGCAGCTTGTAGATCCTCCCTGGCACCACGCCGCAGTAGAAGCTCGACCGTCTCGACATGACTGCCCGAGGTAGCGTTCGTCAGCGCACCAGCGTTTGCCGATGCTCCGGCGTCGAGCAGCATTGCTGCCATTTCCTTTTTGCCATTGCCCGCGGCAGTCTTCAGCGCCTCATCGGTTGCTGTCGCTCCGCGATCCAGTAGCAATCTAACAAGTGCGGTGTGGCCAAGGCGTGCAGCATAAATGATCGCAGGAGTTCCTTCGGCGAGCCCTGCATTCACGTCCACACCGCTATCAAGCAGTCCGCTCGCAAGATCCTTATTGCCGCATGAAGCAGCCAGATCAAGCCATCCAGGGACCTCCGCGGGTTTGCAAGTGAGGCCTCGCCTTAGGAGAAGTTCAATCATAGGGACTCTGCGGGCAAAGTCCCACGAGCGACAACCGCCCCATTTCTCGCCCAAGGTGCTCTGATCACGAGAGTTGCTGAAGCTGAAGGCAGCGTGCGGATCGGCGCCCCGGTCCAATAGGTTTCTGACATGGTCTAAAGACCCAAATGCTGTTGGACGCGGCCTGAAAAACCTGTCTCTGAGATTATTGGGCAGTCATTGTCCTTTTCCCGTCACTGCACTCTCGAGCTCTTTGTCCAATCTGGTTGCCTCCCGACTGTCCAAATTTTGGCGCAGCATGGCCGCTCTCAGAATCGCTCTGTCGTCTCTGTATGGGAGCGGCAATCGAGTCGGGGTAGCTGACAGCAAGATACTGTTTCTCAACTCTTCCATTGTGTCAGTTGAAACGTTTGCGGCCGGGTTGGTCTGGTATGTGCTCGTCGAAGGTTGGTATGATGCATTGCCAGGGGGTAACGTATTGCCCAAAGGGTTCGTAGGAGTATTGATCCAAGCACCTTGGTATGATGTATTGCCAGGGTGTGACGCATTTCCCCAAGGGTTTGTAGAAGCATTCAGCCAAGCACCTTGGTCTACGCTCGAAAGAGGATCGTGGAATGGATTCATCGCAGACGACTCGTCTACATCTTCCCAAATCACGGTTTCGGCGTAGGTCGCTGACTGATCAAGAAATCGTTCTAGATGTTGTGCTTTGGCATCTTGCATTGGCGCGGCCTCCAACTGGAGGCGTAATAGGCCGATATCTCGAACAAGTCCCTCGATGTGCGAGGTGTCCTGTCTGATATCGGAAACAAGGAGTCTATTTGGTCAGTACTTCATGGCACAAGAGAAGCCCATCTTTCGTGGGATCAGACGAAAAGGTAAGGAGAGAAAAAAATGAGTAATGTATGTGTATCATAAAGAGTATAGAGTTGGTCGATCTGAGGCGCCGTCGCCAAGGAGCATCCCAACTCGTGCGGGAAGAATATCGTGTATACGTACAGTGTTGTCATTTCCAGTCCTATTTCGAGCGCTGACTTGTGACTCTCGAGACTAGATCGGAGTTTGTTCATTTCGTCTTTGGATGCCGCAGTCCACTGAATGCTCCGAGCCAAATTGCCTGACTTCAGCCTCTGGAGAAGGCCTGTCATGTCGTTGGTAACTGTGTCGCAATTCTTCAGAACAACACGCAAATTGTCCCGCATGGCGTCTGGATACCGAGTCTTGGCCGAATCATCTCTCAACGTTTCCACGCATAGTGAAAGAGAGCCCAATTCTCGCGTGACAGCGTCCATATCTCTGCGAGCATCCCTGACGGAGGAAACAAATGAACTGATCTCAACTGAAAGTTTTGACACCCCACTGAGGACGCTGATGCAGCCAGCCGCAATACTGAGCGGATCCATGGTTCTCTGCGTTCGTCTTTCCCAGCTGGACACCGTAAGGCGACATTGAAAGGCTGTGAAGTTGATCAGCCGAGCGCACCGAGAGATATGCGACGACCAAGGTCTAGCCGCACGGGCCCAAGTACTTTTGATGTAGCCTCAACAACCCCGCCTGGTAGTGCTGGCTCTACCAACCATCCACTTGACACGGCAACTAAGCAGTGCGGTTATTGCCGAGGAGGGCCGCACTGGAGTGAACTCTGCCTGGCGGGGGCCGGGTGACAAAATGTATGGCACACCACCAAGTCAAACGGGCGCCCGGTCGCCAACGAGAGCATTACTGCCACTGTGAGACGGCCTGTATTTTCACCGATTTTTCCTCCCCCTGTTGCTCACCGCGGGCACCCCAGTGCCTATCGAGCGGCACTGCTGGCACTCAGCCGCGGCCTGTCTTTTGGTCTGACTGCCACTTATTTTGTCACTGGCTCGCTGACTCTCCTCAAACTCACTCCCACCTCGCTTGCCAGTACATCACTTCCACTGGATAGTATCACACATTCAGTACTCAACCGGTGAGTGTTCATAGGTCAACAAAAGGGATCGCGGACCAATATAGTAAGATTTCCGAGCCTATTTCTGTAGCGAACCCCACTCGGGGCTCTGCTACCGGCTTTCACTAACCTTTGAATGTTCATTGACCATTAGACACGTCTCGATATTGAGGGAGCCGGTCTTGTCGCCAGTATTCTTACTCGAAAGCTGCAGAGATTCCAGTCTGGCAAGCGTGGTAATACTATTTATAGTGAGCATTCGCAATGGAAAATTTGACTACCATCTTACTTCTGTCCCGTGTGTTCTTGCCGATCACTTTTGTCTTTGTCGTATTGCTCGTATTTCTCTTCGCTCCGTCCCGGGCCTCTGTTGGCCTGGTTGACTTGACTTGAGTACCTGAATGCTGTCCAAGGGTGATGTCCAAGTCCAAACCACACGCCCTACCTTGGTCAAGCTAGGACTCGCCAGCCATGCCACGTCAACGGTTAGGATATATCCCCTAGGCAGAATGCATCCCCTCGACCAAGGGATGTTCGGGCTTGGATGCTGCGATTGGAAGGAGCTTGACTGTCTTTGAATAATGCAGATCTGGTTGCCCAAGATGTATCGAGGCGATGAGGCTCAATGAAGAGAGAAAGTACAGCGCGGGCTTTGGACACGTGGTGCAGGTTCCTGAGATGTCGTGCCACGAATCTGTCATGTCATGCTGTGCAGATGAGCCAGAGACGCCATAGTCGCACAAGAGCGCGAGTAGCCGTTTGCCACAGTTCTGGAACCTGGTGAAGAACTGCTGCAAGGCCCGTCGGTCTGATGGGTCAGCGAAAGAGCTGGATCTTTGGTTGTGACGAGTAGGAGGCCACGTCATGCACGGTACTTCGGAAGCCACTGCAAGAGGAGCTGCAGGTCATTTGATTATGGCAGCGAGTGGCAACAGGACCGTGGAGAGAATTGAAGCAGGTCGCTGTCGTGGCATGCAGTAGTCGTGGCCAACTGTAAGGTACAGCAGTGGCATTGCATGCGAGACAAGACCTTTAAGTGCTTGCATGGTCCTTTGGTTTATTGCCGCGTGAACGCGTGTCCTGGCTTCGTATCCTCGGGACGAACTGTCATTTACCCAGCTGAAGTTGAATGGCGCGGGCCCGGACGCGTATACCGAAGAGACAGTGCTGATGTGTTCGCAGCACCTTCAATCCCTTCTCGAAGGAAAAATGGCTCATGTTCCTGCCCCAAAAGTTCCGCCAAGTCAGCTGCTTTGAGCCCGGACTGTGAGTCTTTCCTCGGTGCAGAGAACTTTGGAAGAGTCATGAGGATTCGGAAGCACCCTTCAGGCATAGCGCCTTCAGCCAGCCTATCACCGGCAGACACTCCCTGGCTCAAATTGCAGGCTTGTAAGGGCCCCGCACGCGCGGGTGTAACCACCGAATTGGCGACCGTCGCCTTGCTCCAAGGTCGGTTTTGATCTCTGCGAGGGCTGCGACTCGAGGAAACGGAGGCCCGCTGTGTCGGGCGCAGCTAGAAACCAAAAGAGCTAAGCCGCCGCCTCACCCGTTACGCTTGATTGGAGGCCGGGGCTGTGTCACGATTGGATGCTCTGTCTGACGATCTTATGCTTCCGAAGAAATGCTTCGGGGGAGCTAACTTCGGCAGTCAAAGCAAGTAGAAACGTGAGGCGGGAAGGGAATTACCTCTCCTGAGCTGGGCAAAACCAAGTGAGAAAAGGGTGTGCTGAGATGGTAAGGAAAGAAAGAAGATGTTGACTTGAATGAAAGAGAGTGTGCAAGTGGGCAACGCTTAGATTGTTTTATCGATAGGCGGATGCTATGATACCATAATCGATAAAGGCTGAAGACCCTGTGGCCGATAGCAATTACGATTGCTCTGTGATTGTAGAGTACATACAAGACTTGCGTCCTTCTCTTTCTTTATGTGTCGACATTTTGTGACATATTGGTATAGGAGGGCTGGGACAGTAGCCAGAACCTCGAAGTAGTACAAAGATGCATTGAGAAGCAATCCTCGATCCCACCAGTAACATAGGAAAAATGCACGTGCGGCTGTTTCCATCCTCTTCAAGAGCGGTGATAAGCCATATATTATCCGAACAACAACTCCGTTAATGATGCCCCTTGATGGTATTCCATCCATTCCTCCAGTGAAACTCCTTCGCTTCATTTGGTATCAAGTTCCCATTTCCGTAAAACCATTCGTGCAGACATTGAGATTAAAGTGACGGAGGACCGGCCGATATCACCTCCATCTGTTGTGGCTCATGCCAGATGATCGAAGAGGCTCGTCGCGAGTGACACTGTTGTGGTGGATGACGACGACTTCGCGCTTGATGGGCTTGCGAGGCTCCTTCCGTTCTGGACGTTCCCGCCGAGAGTCGTGGTAGATTCTCTCACCGGCGCTGCTGGAACCAGAAGAGCTGTGGTACTGGGCAGGCATCTTGTCGGTTGGTGATTGGACTGCTTGTGGTTGCAAGTTGACCAGGCTGTGTGCCAGTAGGCAGCGTGCTTCTGGTGGACTTCAGAGGGAAGGGGCTGGAGTATTTGTGTTGCTGCCGTGCAGGAGATGGAAGTATTGCAGGATCGAAGGTTGATGTGAAGTTCTCAATTGTCCGTTTACGGGATGTTTAAAGAGCAGGATGGTTCGGGGTATTTAAGTGTTTTTGTGGCGATGTTCTAAAAGTGGTGACAGTTGATGGATGGAGGTGGGGGCGAGTTCCAAGAATGTTGCTAATTGTTAAGGGGCAGATGGATTGCGCTGAGGAGCCTGATGGAGTCGGTTGGCAGTGGCGTGTGTTGATTGATAATTGTGATCCTTGAAGTGAGAGGGAATTGAGGTGTCTTATAGTATTTGAATTGATTGCAGAGAAGTCAGAGTCATAACAGAGGGAATCCGTCAGGCTTATTTAGGTGCTGAAGCCTGGCGAAAATGGGTCGCATCAGGCAGAATGCCAAATTGAGATCTAGCATCAGGCAACGAGAAACTAAGCCTTGGTTGCTCTGCTCGTGACTCAAATGACGAGGACGAGGAAAGGACAAGGACTTCGGATAATATCGTTCAGAGCAATCCAGCAGACGGCAGCATCCGCAGCAAGGCGATGCACAGTTACGCAGATTGCTGGTGGATGTTCAAGGGGTCCGGCAGAGAAGGCTGTGGAAACTGTGCCAGGCGCGGGTTGGCGATGGCAGGTGAAAGGGATTGTCAAACGGACCAACGCCCAGTGGAGGATCAGGCAGCACCCTCATCACGCTTGAGCCTCGTATTCAGAAAGGATTGACAGGGTTGCAGGAAGCCGGGAATGTGGATTGATTGGGCCGCTAGAGCAATTGTGTTTACCGTCAAGGTGTTAAGATGAGACACATTGGCACCGACGGCATCCGCGCAACGCCCTTCTCGTTAAGCCCGAAGATGAAGATGACGTTGCGACTTCAAACCTTGGAAAAGAGAACGAAGCAAACGCGGATGCATATTCGAACGAAAGGGACAGGGAACTGCAGGGCGGGGATAAGCTGCAGGCTCCTGAAGTTTTGACTGGATGGGCAATACGATGCAGCCTTTTAGGCGCGTTCTGGCCTGTAGAGCTGCAGAGTTCAGCTTGCGTTAGATTCCCTAGAGGCCTATCCGACCACTTTGGTTCCTGCAGATGCGGCAAAAAGAATTGACCACTGCTGCACCTACCCTTCACTGTGCCTTTTGGTATCTTTTTTGCCACCGTAGCATTGACAACCCAAGCAGTGTTGCTAGGAGATGCAGACTACGCCTCCTCTTACGAATCCCCCTTTCGAAAAGCGCTCCTATGGAGACTCCTCAGGTGATGACAGCGCTTCGCCTGTGGACTGGCGCCTCCTCCTGAAACCGTCAACAACCCGACACGACATTCAAACAATCATGGGACGACCACATCATCGCGACGGCTGGCGCGAGACATCCTCCGTCAGCCTTTCTCCACCAGGACGAGAAGCCTCCTCTTGATCCGACCAAGCCACGCTCCCCACGTTGAGGCGTTCCAGCGGACGAAACCACCTACCGCCTCATTTCACTGCGTCTGCGCCACAAATCCTCCCCACGCCAATTCGGGCCAACCTTCTTCGGCCCAGAAACTCGTACCAGTCTCCTCTCGCTTGAATAACTACAACAGTTATTATTATTGCAAGGTCACAACGGTCGATAACGCGGGTAGCTGTTGCAGTCAGTAATCTCGCTGCCGCCGCCAATTCTCTGGGTGAAGCTATTTTGCACTCGCCGCCCAATTGTGGATGCGGACCCGCCGTGGAATAGCTCAAAGGTTCACGCCGTTCCCTCGGAGCAACAGGAGTATGAGCTCAAAGCATCTGGTGCTCTAGCAGAATGGTGCCCATGTCGATCACCACGAGTTTCCGCTCAAGGTGAGGCGGGAGCGACAAATGCGTCGGGCGCACACATCCAAAGTCTCCCTCCGTTCGTATCACGGCACTTCGGCAGGTAGCAGACCACGCCTATGTGCTCGAGGAGCCGCAGTCAACCATCAATGCCCGCTCGACCGCCGAGGTGGAATCTATCCGGAGCAGTCTGATGGCATCATCGTGCTTGATGCCCTCGCTAAGCAGTCTGCGAAGTACCTGGTGGGTGTTAGATTGATGGAGTCAGTTTGTGCCCAACGATGGTGCAGATCGTCCTCGGCATGGCCTGCAACATCGCAAATTGCACCACGACTCTCTAGCACGACTATCATTTCCCATCTGAGGTTGTTCACGTTGCGTGCGATATGTGTTGCGTTAACAGCGCTACGGCTGTCTCGAGGCCGACTCCTCCTCTCCGCGATGTACACACCCGTGGATCCTGGTCACAAGTCTTTCGCACCCACGAGCCTTCTTGTTTCTAGCGTTGTCAGCAGCGGCCTACCGTCATCTTGCATGCAATGCTGAGAGTGTGTGCCTCCTGAGTGGGCAGCATTGGCGCGGTACGAACTGACATGTCTATGGGGAGCCATTTCCATCGATGGCTAACAAGAGGAATTCCACCTCTCCATCAATACCCAGATCAACAATACCTTCCAGGTCATCCCCATGGAGGGCTTGACTCTTCTCTAGCCATGCTTTGGAAGAAGCTTGCAGACAACTCTGTTTGCATGGACTCAAACTACAGGTGCTGTGGCCTCCTGCCTTAGCAAACCTCGCAAAAGCCAAACAGGAAGCTGCCCAATTTGACTATGTTTTTGATGATCTTCACTTATCTGAGAAACACAAAATACTGACCGGTGTGTCCAGAGGCACGGTGGGGCGCTTTACATCGAGACCGCCCAGAGCAAAACCACAGGCGCACCGGGGACACCTGCTGTGCATGCTATCCCTAGGCGCCGCTGAAGGACCATCATTGGTGGCACTCCTCTGCGCCTCTTCGGAGCGAGTTGGGAGGTAACCCATGCTGGACTTGGGACGAGGCGGGGGCAACGCATGAGGAGCAGAAACCTGGGTATCCCCGGCATTGGCCTTCGCTGGCTGCGTTGGTGTGCTCTTCGTCCATGCGACTTCGGCTCTGTGGCAGCCCAAGATACGTCATTCTCACCACAGCACAAGGTGAGCTACACATCCTCATCCAGGGCGATTCATCTCCCACGCCGGATGTCTCTATGTTGTCGAGAGACAGCGGGTGGGCTGTCCGGATTGTCGTCCTTCTCGCCACGTGATATACAAAACTTGAACTTTCGTGAAACCATACACGGAAGGAGGTGAGATCTGGCAGGCCAAGCTTACGTGGGTACACCAAGGCATCTTCACGGATGAAGTACACGGTTACGGTCTTGGATTTGACGATAGGTGGCACCATTCACAGCACGCTCCATGTACGGATCAATTCTCCCTCGCCAAAGTCCTGGTATGATCACCGCGGGTGTTTCGGCGCCCCCAATCGATGTCGAAGTACATCTACCAGAATGAGCGGAGTTTGTTATGCTCATGGCATTTGATAAAATGATTCATTTGGACTGACGAGCTTCGAAGATCACGTGCTTACTCTCAAAAGTCTAATCGCTCCGATGAGTTGGTAGTCCACTTTGAAGAGAGGTAGGTTGTGTCACCATCTGACAGACGATCAATTGTCTCATTAATACGCATTATGAACACATCAAGTTTGACGGTAGATTACTTTTCATTCAAGAGTCAAATTTCAGGCTGCAAGAGCTATGATGATTATGCCACATGAAAAAAATGCTCCGCCATACACCACCATCAATGATATGCCTGGTCGGTTGGTTTGTATCCAACCACATATTCCTCTTGTGCCTCATTGTTTTAGTGTTACATTCTTACAAGAAAGCCACCATACCCAAGAACAAACTGCCCAAGATTCCTGCAGCAGGACCGGTATATCCACCAGCCGCAGCGTTACCGGCAGAGCTTGTTGCAGATGCAGAGGCGCTGCTTGCAGCAGATGAGGCAGCAGATGATGCAGACGAGGCGAGGCTGCTGGCTGCGCTCGATGCGGATGAAGCGAATGAGAAGGCCCCGGAGCTGGCGCTGCTCACAACACTGGCTTCTGCAGAACTTGCGCTGGCCTGAAGGCTGCTGATGCGGCTAGAGATACTGCTTAGGTCGGAGCCAGTCGCTGTGGCCGCAACGGATGACAGGCTTGAAACCTCGGAGGCTGCAGATGCTGAGATAGAAGAAACTTGAGATCCGGCAGATGAGATCAGGGAGCTGATATCCGATGGAATGCCTGTGCCGAGCGAAGATGCCACTGATGCTGCCGAGGAGATCACACCGCCGGCGGCGGACGTTGCGGTGCCAAAGGCAGAGGTTGCATCACCGGCAATCGATGTGACTTCTGAGACGATTGAGCTGACCACCGAGTTGGGGTCGGACTGAGCCATGGCGCCGGCGGCGAAGGCCACAACGAGAGGCTTCGAGAAATGCATGTTGAGGATTGTCTGGAAGAGGTAGGGGAGACTGCTGGGGCGTGGAGCGAGTGTGGAGTGCTGAAATGGGATTGGCTTGTGCTGGGTTGAAGGAGGAACTGGCCTTGCTTACAGACAGCCTCGACCATATATACATTCCCTCCCTACAGATGACGTGTCGCAGTGTAATATTTTATTATCGACCAGCACGAAATGAGCCACGATCATCACGTCTGCTGTCTCAAGCCCCGTGGGCCCCTCGGGCCACGGAAGGCCGCATGGCAGCCTTACATGGAAAGCCTGGAAGAGCCGCGACAGAGAATGCAGTTCGAGGCGTTGCGGAGCCCCTTTCGTGCAGATCATTGGATAAATCGCGCGCTTATTGGTCACAGCAGTGCCCCTGCGATCTTTTCTCGGATGTTTGAGGACTCAGCCACGGCGTCATGTTGCCACTTTGCCATGGCTGCCACGCAAGCCTTTCCTGTTCCTCTTCCTGCAGTTCCTGTTTCGGACCCCCTGTGCGACTTGGTCACCCGGGAACATGATCCGATACATGCACAATTCGGTTCCGCATGCCTCCGCTAAGCTTTTATGTCGCACGTGTCCCGACTGCGGCTTGCTGCAGCATGGACGACCTTGAAGTGAAAAGCTCTGCGAAGAAAAGACTACAAACCATGCAGAGGCCAAGGTTGATGCCGTCAGGTGTGGTAGGTGGGCAGAAAAATCGAAACATAATATCAAAGCATGATATCCACGTCTGGAAACGCTTCCTTGATTGTTCTCTAGCTTTGAGTTCTTCTGCCTCATCAGGGTTTCATGACGATGTCGTCAACGCCCGGTGCCAAGGTGTCGACGCGGTCACTCTGCTCCTGCGATAGGTGCTCCATCTTACAGAATTCTGAAGTCGACTTGTAAGCCCACATAAAGTTGAGCCGGCAACGTATAAAGTCAACTGGTATGCATCTCAAGCATACTGACGATACCCGTCGTCGTCACTCCCTCTCGCGACGGCGGGCAGTGGGTCATCAACACCAATATTCCGCCAAGCGCGCCACAATAAACAAGACCAGATACTTCCCTCAACCGAGAGTTTTCAGACGAACCGTAACCCAGAGTCATCGTCACCCGCCACACCCGAGAAGAGACTATAAAGATCGGCGGAGGCTAGGCTGTGAGGCTGTGATTTTCCGCTGGATGCTCAGAGCCCGCTGACGATCATCTGCGCTCGAGAACTACTTGCATTTCCGACAGGCTGCTGGCAAGAGAAGAAGGTCCCTTCCTGGGTGATGGCTCGTGACTCAATTTCCAGAGCAGAACCACTCAAAGCGAACATGATCAGCCTTCTTGCCATGCACGCGACGTCTCCGCATTGGAACAGTCTCGCCGAGCACGGAGCGAGACTGTAATAATAAATCCATGCATTTCGGTGGTCTTACCAGCACCTTTTAGCACTTGTGGATGCAGTGTCACCATGTGCACAGACTTGCATGATCCACCGCGTTTTCCAGCTCCATGCAAGACTCTCAGATTCGACTACAGAGGGTTGGTGAGCAGACCATCAAGATTGATAACCTCGGTGCGGCAAATGCAGGCTTGACACAGGATCTCATCGCTGTGGTCATGGCGATCCCCAAACGACCTTCGAGAAGCAACCATACCGTGAGTTTGGAACGTTTTTGTCGACATTTACGACTGTCAAGCTCATATGAGGTCGATGTTTGGATATCGGAGCTAATGAATCAGACCAACGGAGCATCAGCCCTATCTGGTGATGTGCCCCGCGACAGTCCCGGAGAGACTCCGGTGCAGCTTGCGCAGCCCCAGCACGTACGAGTTCTGACAGCAACAACATGCAACCATTTCTTCTTAGAGTGACGAGTTACTGCTGAGACAGAATCAAACCTACCTGATCTCGAAGTTCAAAGATCGACTTGCCATCCACTTCATCGTACTCACTAAAGGAATCTACACTCTCAATCGAACCGCTGACTAACATATTACGTCGACTGCTGCACGCCCTGGACTTTTGATGGCGCTGCTGCACGCGTGGAAGTGCTAGCCCGAGGGCCGTCTCCATCTGCACCGCTATCCCTAAAAAGCAGAAACGTGAGCCCCAATCCCATTGGTTCAGGGGCCAGATTCTCAAACCAAGCTTCAAGCGATCTTCGAGAAAGCCTCTGATCAAAAGCTTCAACGCTGCCCCAAAAAGAGAACAAAAATCTGCGACGAACTGCCGGCCCAAACTAGCCCTGAGATTCTGTCAAGACGCACGGATGCAGGACTATTCTCGTCGATTCATCGTCTTACGCGTTATTGTCAGCCCAGCTTGTGAAGCTTGGGAAGCTTGACATCTGGCATAGGACCCACTCCTACCTTTCGGGCAGTTACTCCTTCCAATGCAAGCCCCCATGCTCTAATCCAGCGCTTGTCATGCATGAATTTTCAGCTCCCCATTCTCCCAATACTTGTTCAACAGGATCCTTGAAATTTGATGTCTTATTCAGAATCGTCGTTCATACTCATTTTTTTTTCGATGGAGGAATTACTCTCCTCATCACCAAGAGCCTTACCGGCATTGCTTCGAAATCACCGCAATGATACGTCATAGGCTCCGACTGGCGACGAAATAGTCAGCCCTATCATGGGGCTCCAGGATGTCATTAGTCGAAATAGTCGAGGACAAAGTCGCGACGTCGAAGACAAGAAGACCAAGCGCGAAGTGCTCTCTATCAATGAGCCGGCCACCAAAGCCAAGCTTATTATCACCCCGCTGGATACTCACCGACGAGAGGTCTTTGGGGCATATCCGAGTGGAGACTCTATACTAACAGAGAGTGTCGATGAATGTAATAAGACCCAAATCTGCGAAGGACCCGGGCTCGTCACTGACCGCTGCAGATATCGGCATCTACCGAAAGGAAGAACTATGTCTCAAGATCACCCCCGATTTCGACCACCCGGCAATCTCAGTCGTGTTCCCGATGTCCATGCAGGATCCTGATCTTTTCAAAGCTTTTCTCGTTGGGGCGCAGAGTCTCCATGATTGGCGTCGCGACCCTTTCCACGTCAACCGCTCGCACGAAATGCTCAAGTTGCAGAACGAAGCGATTCTGTCTTTGCGGAAGCGCTTGACTGGGTCGGAAGCGCATCTCGATGATAGCATATTGATCGCCATCACCCATCTCATGGTCGCCGATGTAAGTCAGATAGAATTGCGAAGTATCTGTTTCTGACTCGTCAAGTTATGCCGCAGAGACCTTCCGTCGCTTAAAGCTCACCTCAAAGGTGCCAGACAGATCATGGCAATTCGACCTGGAGGCCTCAGCGATAGCCCTGCTCATCTCTCAATCCGCGCCATCGTGACAATGTATGCTATTGAACACGTGAGTCATCGCGCAACATCACACTGATGGAAATGCAGGGTCGAATTCTACATCGCACTCGGCCAATATCTTCAGCTTAGCCCGGACGATTCGAGCGCCATCCCCAAGAAGCAGATCAAATTCTTACAACATCCCTTTCCGCCGGAAATCTGCAACGACATCGCTAAACTTCCTGTTGGTCTGGCTGAGGTCGCCCTAACTGGTCACCTGAGTGTGCGGTGTATCAAGTTGCTTGCTTCGGTCGCTTCCTGGGCCTCCCTGGTGGATGTTACCTCTGATGCGAGCGAGCAGGCACAAAGCTCGCGGGACAGATACTGCCGTCTCTTCGCTGAACCGAGGGAGTGTTCTCGAAACGCCTTGATGCTCCTGCTTGACCTCCGGCGCTCTGGACTTCCACCAGGAATCGAGACCGTCATCTGCTTCGGTCTGGCCACCGCCGTTCGTCACGTAAGCGGAGAGAATCGAACCACCATCTTCGACACGGCGTCCCTCACATACTTAACGAAGAGCGTCAAAGCAATAGATAACCCATCAGTTGCAGAGTCGGAGGTCATAATTTGGATCTCCTTGATCGTCACCTGGCGAACACAATCAAACAAACCTGTTTCAAAAGCCAACGAACTCCTTGATTACACACTGGATTCCTTTCCTGCTTCGCGGACGTGGAAGAAAGTGGCGGTAATTTGCCGCAAGTTTTGGTGGTTCGAGCGCTTCCACTCTGACTGGGAGCAGTGCTGGAGCCACGCAATTACTAGGCGACAACAACGATCTTCGAATGGGAATCCACACGTCATTCGCGGCAGAGAATCGTCTGTTTTCTCGCCATTGCCGGGTCTCCTTTCTCGCAGAGAGTCCTCCGCGGTGGAACCAGGGTGAAAACAGCACTGTTCTGGATTTCAACCAAGTCACCACACCATAGTGGGACTCAGTCCCTCACCAGTGCCGTGGGTCCTTTGCGGATCAAGAGCCGTCACCACAGCTATGATGTCCTCCAGCAACGACGCTATAACGGCAAGCCGTGACCGATCCAACGATCTCAGGTATTTGCACTGAGCCTCAGTGACAAATATGGAACCTCAAGTGTCCTTGGTCCAGTTTGAGCGAAGCCTCAAGACACTGAACGGGCTTGTACCTCTCGCTCTTAAAACCGGCAATTTCGCTATGCTTGGCACAGAGCAGTCTGTCGTCCGCAGGTTGCAGTCCGTGCGCTCCTTTCGGCATCGCTGCTACTGGAGACGCGGAAAGCTGCAGACTCAGGATCTTCAAGCTCTAGGGGTCGCGCTGGAGGGTTACCAGTGCGCAAATTTATGCTAAGACACCGGTATAACAATTCACAGAGTACTAGCTACCTCAACACGGTCTTCAGAAGAAGTACCCTCGCACGATCGACGGCTAGAAGCCGTCAGGAAGATTTTGATAAATCCAGCTTAGCATTTGGCTGAAAGCGAATACTTCTGGCGCTATGTCTCTGGAATAGGCAATGTGGACGAATGCAACGATTCAAGCTAAGCTGGTGCGATCCATACCTGTTGTAAAGATAGCTACACGGTATTAGAGAAAGCCATGATTCCAACCCTTACCGCTGGAAACTCCCATCGTGGGCCAAGCTCTGGGGATGCTGAGGTACGTGGCCATCGGAGCCAATCAGAAGCCCAAAGCGCTGGGTTGGGCGGCATGGGCGCTTAGACAACCATTCAAGAAGTCGCACAAGGTAGAATCTAAGCGACGGGATCCTCAGAAAGAAAGGCTGCGTGATTTCATCGGGCGTGACTGCTGTTCCCTCAGCCTTCTCTTTTTGTAGAACCGAAAGGTGAGCTGTTCAAAAGGAAGGCGGCATCGTGCATCGAACTTGAGCAGGGCGCTGCCGAGTCGCGACGATTCCCCTCTTCAATCTGTCCAGGTACCTTCACCTCACACTCTGGCTGCTGTCTTCCCTCCTCCCTTCTCCTTTTCCTGGGAGCCTCTTTCCGCTTTGTCGTTGTAGCGCTTGTTTCAATTCCATTGCAGGTCATCGACCTGGCCTGGTTCGGAATCAGTCGTCGATCCTTACCCGTCGCTGTTTCTAATTCTGTGTCCTGCGCCGGACCGCAGTCAGCCATCCTCGCGAGGCCCCGCCCCCACCTCGACATCGAGTCCCCGAGACGCATCGATCGCAGGACGGACTCACTCAAGGTGTTGGCTTGAAGCCTGGCTCATTCGTCGCCATGAGTGCTTCCGGACAGCATGGTCGCGCGGATGGCGAGATGTTTCTCCACCGTCCCAATGACCGCGATTCCCCTACCATCGTCGAGCCGTTGCGCATCAACAAGAGGACCTCCAGCGCGTCTTCCGGCGTCCCTTCCATCACTGGCAAGCAGAGCCCTGCTCCGCAACAACCACTTTACCCAATGCCCTCCTTACCCTTTCCCGACGAACAATCGCGCCAGCAAGCTCAAGGCTCTCGACCGAATGGTTCGGCTGCGGCTTATCCATACCCTGATGTCAGGAGGGTGACTTCTCCCCAACAAGCAGGAAGTGCGGAAAGTGGTATCAGACAGCAGGCAAAGAGGACAACTTCAGGAGATGGGCGCACAGGCCAAACTCTTGCCGAGCGTCGCGGCACTGTGCCCAAGCCTTTGCCAGAGTCTCCAGGTCCCGATGCTCCGGACAAAGATGGTCTGTTCCAACGCCCCGTCCAGCGGACAGACGGCCCAACCACAGCACCCCTCCCGGGACAGGGACAGCAGCCGTATTGGCCTCCCCCATCTGATAGTGCTTCTTCTGCGGCGAATGCTTTCAGCAGGTTGCAGCTCCGAGATCCTTCCTCGATCAATCGCATTAGCTCTACTGCCTCGACCTCGACCACAAGGGCTACTCGTGGATCACCCCCTCCGCCAGAAACACCTATTGTAGGCCCTGGCGCCGCTGCCCGACCTCAGACCGATATCGAAGCGCGTTATGCAGCCTCGGGCATTGCAGGCACTGCGACCTTGAACAGCCTACAAGCTCAAAGTTTAGCCGCCCAGCAGAGGGCTGCCCAATATGGCGCTCCTCCTCAGCCAGTTCCGGTCCAGCCAGCCCAAGCTCCACGTAGGCCTTGGACACCAACCGAAGATCCAGGTACTTCGCATCATCCTGCTCCCACCATCTATCAAGGTGTAGAAGAAGCACGCACCTCCACACCACCGTCGGCAGCGACATCAACATCTCGACCAGCACCAGTCCAGTCCCCCAGCCGATCTCAGCACCCTGCCGAAACCGAGATCTCACGGCTAGGGTCTCATGATGAGCCTCCTCCGGCTTATTCCCAAGTTTCTGGTGGTAGAGGCGGCTACCCAGCTGAGAAGCAACGCCGAAGCATGGCTGGCACTACAGTACCACCAGTGGCCCCGGGGCCGGTGCCAGGACCGGTGGCGCAGCCCGCAAACGCGATGCCAGGAGGTCAGGTTCCCAATCAGATGGACCATCCTGCGTTCGCCAACGACCCCCGGCAGGCTCCCCAAAGCCCGCATCAAGCACAACCCATCATGAATGGGCAGGTACAACATCAACATCAGATGCCACAAACGCCATCTCAGATTCCGCCTTCTTCGCCTCCACCACTTCCCGAGGGTTGGATTGCCCATCTAGATCCCAATTCGGGACAGTATTACTACATTCACTTACCGACACAATCTACTCAATGGGAGTTTCCCAAAGGCCCCACGCCCCTCAACTTAAATGACACTCCCTTGTCCCCAGTAGCCAGTGTCTACCAGAACCCGCTTGCGTCGCCCGGCTTATCATTTGCTTCCAAACCATTGGCTTCTCCTGGTATACCGCTGACTCCTGGCTACGACCAGCAGAGTGTTATGAGCATGCCCGGACAAGCAGCGTTTACTGGACCACCTCCAAGTGCTGGTGTCGATCTCTACAAGGTAGTGGCCACCAACGGCGTTTACTTTGGTCCTTATCTTCGCTACGTCAACATGGATATCGATCATGGAATCTGGTATGGATCTATCTTGCTGGTCACCGATGCACCACAGCCGCCTACGATACATCTCCACCAAAGCCTCGACCTGTCTCCGAATCCACGCCAACTCAAAGCCCACAACATCTCTACGCATCAGCGCTGGACATTCTACAAGTACGAGATTGATATCCACATGGACGAGGCTGGACCGGCAAAGTGGACTTATGCCATTACCTCGCATTTGGGCTGCACAAGATACGAATTCATGGTGGCTGGAAAACACGAAACCAACTGGCGACTCTTTTGCACCTCTGGGAACGACTTCTCCATAAATGTCAGTGCGAACGAGCGTGCGAGGCTGGGAGGCGTCGGCTTCATGTGGAAAGATATCATGCAAAAGCATGCAGAGTGTGGAGGCTTCCATTGCCAGATTGGACTGGGAAGCCAAATAAGTGCTGACAGATTGTGGAAAGAGATCCCATCTCTCAAACAGTGGCTGGCCACCAGCGGGAAAGAGAATCGGAAGAACGCTGTCTGGACGGCAGCACACGAGGAGGACGTGACGCATGCGTACTTCCACTACTATACGAGCCATTTTGATCAACCCTATTTGCGTGAAGCATTTGCCCAGATACCCCATGTTTTGACGATTGACGATCATGATATGTAAGTCCGTCCCTTCCTTTGGCCGAAGCACGAGCTAATGTATGCAGATTTGACGGATTTGGTTCCTATCCAGAGTACATGCAGTTTAGCAACATGTTTAAGAATATTGGGCGCATTGGCATTGAAATGTACCTGTTGTTCCAACATCATACGACACTAGAGATACTTCGAAACGTCTCCGATGACCGTGACCTGTTCACCGTTACTGGGACCGGATGGCATTTTGTCAAGTTCCTAGGGCCTGCGGTGGCCGTGGTTGGTCCAGACACGCGGAGTGAGCGAACGTCCCACCAAGTCATGGCAGGTCCGACGTATCAAGGCCTGTTCCCGAAGATCGCCCTACTTCCTCCGACGGTCCAGCACTGTCTCTTGTTGATTGCCGTACCCCTGATCTACCCAAGATTGGACGCTGCGGAGTCCATTGCGAACACTGTGGCTACAGGGAAGAAAGCCGTGACGGGTGCCTACAATGTCCTGGGCAAAGTTACGAGCTCGGTTGCGGGAGTGGTGGGCGCCAAAGGTGCGGTTGGTTCTGGCTTTGATTCCGTGAAACGTGCTGTCGGCAAGTCTGGCCTGATGGGCGGCATTCTGAACCCATTCGGTGACATTGACGTTCTCGATGAAATGAAAGATCAATGGACCCATGATTCAAAGGTGAGTAAGGCAGATACGTCTTGTACGTTCATTGCTGACATTTTCAGGATCTGGAGCGAACCTACTTGATCCGCACACTGCAGGGGATTTCCCATCAGAGATCGATACGCATGACGTTTGTCTCTGGCGCGGTCAACAGCTGCGGTGCCGGCTTGGTTCACGATCCGTCACACCCGTCGGACCACAAGACCATGTACCAGTTGATTTCATGTCCCGTTGTGAACACTCCAACAGCCGGGTATGTGATGAAGCTGCTGAACAACAACAAGCCTCTGTACATACCACCCAACGGGCAGCGATCAACACCCTCACAACCGACCGACACGAAAGAAGACATGATGGAGATATTCACACACGACGTGACTGGTCAACCGATCAGCAACCGTAAATTGATGGCACGCAGAAACTACGTGGCCATCGTCGTCTATGACCCTGAAGTGGTGAACGGCACGTTTGGTCAAACAGGGATGCACAGAGGCTCAGGGAAGTTGAGCTTAGCGGCAGACTTTCTGGTGCAAGGAGAGGGGGCTTATGGTAGCGTGGTTAAATATGGCCCGGTGGTTGTGCCGAGCTTGGAGTACGGGCGTTGAATGGGGAATTAGGTCATTTAGCGAGGAAATCTATCAACATACTAGCACAGCGATCAAACGAAGATGTGGAAGTTAGCCTTGTCGTTATTCTCAGCGACTTGACTGTAGTAATGCATAGCAGGGCTTGGACACTCATTTTCATGTGCCGCACAAGCGTCCACTTTCTCAGCTTGGACTCGAGGTCTCTGGCGGTCGCTGTCCCCAAACAGTGTACCTTTGATTATCAGCAGCAATTCACTCTTTGCTTACATCAGGCTCAACTTACATGTCGTACATGCTGTGGATCGCAGGGTTCCTGAAGTCTGCCCGAACCTCCATCAGCAGAATGTCGAGGTCTTCCCTGCTCCAACCTAGAAAGTCGCAGAACAACCGCACATTAAGTCCAGTCAAGCCCTCATGCAGCTGTACGAAGTTGATGAGACCGATTTGTTTCTGCCGAATAGGTGAGTCAGCCCTAGTGATTGCCGTTACTAAAATAGGCTGAGCTCACCAGTCTTTTGTCCTTCGGCCACCGTCCCACAGGCACCTGATCGCGAACCACTTTCAGATTGACGAAGCCAGCATCTCTCATCCAGCCCTCTAGCTTCTTACCGGGTCTCAAGGTCCTGCCCATGTCTTCCATGCCTTGAAGGGCAATTTTGATCCAGCGTATGAGCGCATGGTCTTCTGTTAGAGTGCCGTCCTGGCTGTAATAATCAACGTCGAGATCAGCGAACTCGGCCCATCCGCCTGGTCGAAGGTTCCTGCGCCGGGCAGGAAGGTCAATCAACTGTAGGCTCAGCATGTGACAGGGAAGAACCTACTCGAAACTTCGTCGGATGAGTTGCGGCCAATCCTTGATAGCCCCTGCCATATACCTGCAGTGGATGTAGTCGAACGGCGCACTGAATATCAACTCGTCCTCGACATCGGCAATCTCGAATCTTACATTCGGCGGAACCCAGGTCGGCGCCGAGGCACTGATGTCGATGCCGACAATTTCAGCCTGCGGGTTCTTGTCACCCATCGGTATGGCCCATGATCCTGTTCCAAAGCCAATATCGAGGATCCTCTGTGCGGTGTTGCCTATGGGGGCGCGATGCAGCTCCCCATAATTGATGAGGTCGAACATCTGGCTCATCAGATCAAGCCGATCGAGCTCTTCCTGCCTGGTTTAACGTCCAATTCGATACGTTCAGCTGGGGTCACATCTCACATCGTCATTCGGTCGGTGATATTCTGCTATCACGTAAGTGGTCGCGCTCTCATGCACACTGGCAGACAGCTCCTACCTCCATCTCTGAAACCCTGGTATTGTCTGCCATGCGAGTATACTGGCTGCAGTATGCTCGATCGCAACGACGCAGTGGAGACATTTTCCCTGTCGGAGAAAATAAGCACTGGAGCGACGAATACTTCCCTCATATGCCGGAAAAGAACGGCAAATAGATGAGGTCGTGACGGCTGTAGCCTCTTGCCAACACTCACAAATCTGCAATTCCTTCATCTTCTTCAGGATCAATTACTTGATCCATTCTCTTTTTGTTCGCCTTTTCGTCTACAGATTCGAAACAAAGCCGAGTGTAGTGTCATGACGACTGGCATTTTTGGCCGAGGAACGATAGAGTTTATATCACAAATGTGGTACTTTTGTGTTGTAAGCAGCCCACCACGAGCGGGCGGAACGGGCACGATGCTGCCGCCTAAATCTAATGCATATGCCCGGGTCTTCTCTCCAATTCTCCAACTTCTAGCACCTCACATTGGCCATCTTACCGCCGGACAGGGGATGAGAGGTGGATGATAAACACCATGCTAGGGTCGGTTCGTCATTACTTGCATCGCCCACGATTCCATCTGCAGGAGAAGGTTTCGTCACGTTTCCCCGGAGCCTACCATTGATGGCAAACGGCCCTCAACTGGTCTGCGACCTCCGCGTTCATCAAGGACTGGTCAAGTCGTCCAAAAACTGTGCATGAGCATTCTGAAGAACTTCTACGTACCTCGTCAACAGTATCCTGGAACATGGGTCTTCTCAATTGCATTGCGAGCGAGGTGCATGGACCAGGCTACCCACGTCACAGCTCTTGCCGAAAGGTGAAAATCCGAGCAAACCACCTATTTACCAATATTGCCCACCAGAACTTTATCGGTCACTGTTGCATAACATACGCCGCTGTCTCAGGTGTTTTGGGCACTTCCCTGCATGTTGATACTTTCCTGCTCGGATCATGGCGGAGGCAACCAATCTTGATGTTGTGGTCATCGGGGCTGGCGCGACTGGGTTGCTGCTCGCACAAGGATTAAAAATGGTACGTGACGGTGAATCGGCGACACTCTCTGAGTCAGATATCGGACTGACAAAGCTTTCCACCGCCAGAATGGCATCAAAGCCACAGTCTACGAGCGCGAGGAAGCCTCGACTTATCATACTCGACCTCGAGAATGGGGCATGACTTTGCACTTCGGGCAGGAGTACCTGTCCAAGTGCATTCCCCCTGAACTGATGGCTCGGCTCAACGAAACGTGCTGCGATCCATTTTTCTCCGAGAAGCTGACTTCCTGGCCCATGTATAATGCGCAAACGGGCGAAAAGCTTTTCGACATGCAAGGCTTCAACCCGCTCAGAGTTTCTCGCCGCAAGCTTCGCGCCCTACTCAGTGAGGCCGTCGAGGTTCACTATGGCAAGAGGATAGTGTCGGTATCGCGGTCAGATGGCTCCGCCACTGCCACTTTTGCAGATGGTTCGACCGCAACCGGCGTTCTTATCGTTGGCTGCGAAGGCGTGCATTCCATCGTTCGCGAAGCGCTTGTTGGCAAAGAAGCTGCCGCCAACTCGCCCATCGACATTCAGATGATCAATACCTGCTGGACGCTTCCTGTCGACGTTGCCCTTCTGCAACGGAAAGCTCATCCGATCTTCCGCCTTGGCTACCACCCTTCGAACGTCCAATGGGTCACCGCGATCCAAGACGTAAAGGACCCAAATGATCCGTCGTCATTTCTCTTTCAACAGGCTATCTCATGGCCCGGCAAACCACTCGTCGAAGACTTCCCTGACCACAAGGCACGCGTTGAGTTCATCAAGGAGAAAGCGCTGGCTTTCGCGGAGCCCTGGAGAAGCGCGGGCCTCAACGTCCCCGCCGACCAGCACGTCCACATCGACCCGATCGAAATGTGGCGCCCAGACATGGACTGGACCTCATCTCCGCTCTGGCCGCACTTCACACTCGCAGGTGACGCCGCTCACAACATGCCCCCTTTCCGCGGTCAAGGCCTGAACAATGGTTTCCAGGACGCCGAGAAACTTGTGTCGGAACTGCTCGGCGTCAAGGACGGGACAAAGACGCTCGAAGAGGCGGTGAGAGCGTACGAGGAGGAGATGAAGCCGAGAGCTTTGACGGAGATCGATGTCAGTTTGATGCAGGGACGGATGGCGCATGATTGGGAGGGTCTGTTGAGCGCCCCGGGGTTTAGGGCGGGCATGAATGCATACAGAGAGGAGGTCAATGGGAAGTTGGAGACGGCGAGTGGTGGAGAGGCGGTTGCGGGTGTGAATGGGGCTTGATGAGAAGCCTAAAAGGTGACCTAGACCATTATAACTCCTTGCCTGCTTGGTAGCACTTTCTCTCCCGTAAGGTTGGTGGTTACGGAGTAGCTGTGTCGAGACCTCGGGGCATTCGGGCGCCTCGAGCTTCTCCGTACCAAGCGAGAGCTAAGGTAAGTAGGCAACTCAGCTGGGGCGACCTCTTTGATTCCTTGATGCCCTTGCTCCTTTCTCTTTCGTTTTCAATCTTTCAATAAATGCGTCCACATTTTATTCAGTCATTTCACATGATGACGTCCATTGTGTTACTCATGTTTGCATTCAAGTAGGCGAAGGTCACTAAATTCGTCGCCTAGATGAAAGCAAAATATTGCTGACGATCGGCATGGGTTTCGGAAGAGCATCTCTCTTTCCCGCTTTAGATTTTGTCCGCCTATTGCCGAAAAGGCGAGCTTTGAAGACGAATTCTACGAGTCCTTGGCTCAAGATTACGATGAACGAGCACCGAATTTCAGGTCACACAAAGGCGTTCGATAAAGTCTTTCTCTCCTCGAATCTGTCTCCATGAGCCTTGATTCTATAAAGCAAGTGAGATCGCAGCTACTTAAACTTACTCGAATAGACAGATGGTTCGAGAGAACATATTGTTTCAGGTTACTCCTTCGTCCTAAAGAACAATGGATCAACGTTATGATTTCCCAGGTGTTGCCACCGTCACTGGCGCTGCTTCAGGTCAGTATTTAGGATTGCTTCCATCCTTGCCAGTGCATTTAGAATTTGTTGACCTCAATCACAGGCATCGGACAGGCCACAGCGATCGCTTTCGCCAGATCTGGGTGCCGGAAAATAGCTCTCCTCGACCGTGACGAATCAGGCCTTGCTGAGACCAGAACGCAAATACTAGCAATCACAAAAACAAACCAACGCCCTTGCGAGGTTGAGGTCATTCCTTTCGACGTTACCTCCGCGGAAAGTGTTGCTTCAGCATATTCATCGATCCGACAGAAGTTCGGCCGCATTGATTATGCCGTTCAATGCGCTGGTATAGTAGTCTTTGGAAGTTCTACGGAAACGTCAATAGAAGACTTCGACAAAGCAATCTCCGTCAACTATCGGGGTCTTTGGCTTTGCACACGCCAAATCTTACAGGTCATGACTGATCAAACCCTGGACGCCGAAGCCTTTCCCGACGCTAATATACCCTCTGCTCGAGCTCAGCGTGGCTCCATCGTCAACTTGTCTTCCGACCTGGCGTATAATGCCCAACCGAACACGGTAGCTTACATTGGCTCGAAGGGCGCTGTAACTGCTCTGACCCGTGCGGACGCCATGGACTTCGTAGGGCAGAAGATCAGAGTCAATTGCGTCCTTCCAGGCATTGTGGACTCGCCAATGACGAAGCCCACCCCGGAAGTTCGCGAATGGCTGGAAAACAATGCGGTGCGCGAAACACCGGCTAAGAGATTTGGGCTCCCGGAGGAGATCGCGGACGTTGCGGTATTTCTGGCCTCCAATAAGGCGAGCTTTGTTACAGGTGCGAACTGGGCTGTGGATGGAGGACGACTTGCTGGGCATTGTTAGAAATGCTTACGCTATCTAAAGATATGAAAAGGGAAGAAATAGATGCGTTGAAAACCCATGGTTTTGAAATGATTACATTGGACGCAGATGAAAAGATGAGGCCATGAATTACTCAAATGTCTTTGCTTACTCTGCCTCCTTCACTGCTACTTTGCCAGCTTCAGGCCGTCGGACCCAAACACCATCCTTCCAAGGTATCTTTCGTTCTCTGAGCGACGTTGTGATGTTTATTCTCCTCCCAGATCTGGCCGTCGGATCCAAATTGGTTGGCCGTGTTACAGAGGATGAACTCGTGATGTTTTGTGCAATGCGGGAAAGCGTCCTTGAAATCCTGAAAGATCTCATTCACCGAGTATGTCTTGCTTCCCGTGGTCAGCGTTGGTGCCAGTTTTGACTCAAAGCGGTCCAGATATTGATGCATGTGCCTCAAGTCTTCTTTTGCATCCGGGACCCAGCCCTCCCCGAGATGGCCGGGGATGATCAAATCTGGTTGCAAACCCTCGATGAGCCTGAGTGTTGCATTCCAAGCAGAAAGAATGTCCAAGGTTTCGATGTCTCCGACCCAAACATGATCAGAACGCCCATACATAGCATCTCCGGTAATGACGACCTTTTCGCGTGGGAGCCAAAAGAGTGTATGATCAATTGTATCGCCAAACACCGGGCCGAGAAGGCAAATCGGTGACGTCTCATCACCTTCCAGGGTGAAGAAGGAATAGTTGTATATCTCGGGTTTCAGCGGCTGCTCTGGTATTTCGTCCCGTCCGAATATTTTCGTCCAGTACTCGACTTTATCGTCGTATTCCCTGTCGACCGCTGCTCTCACGTATGGATGGGCGTACAGCTTTGAATTGGGATATGCTTCCATGATCACATTTGCCGCGAAAAAGTGATCGGGGTGATGGTGGGTTGCGAACAGAGCAACTACTGGCACTTCCGTTGTTGCTTGGATGAATTTCAAGACCTCTTTGCCATCGGACTGCAGGAATGGTGCGTCGATGACCACTGCTGCTTTCGATCCGACGATGAGTGTTGTCACTGAATTGAGGCCTTTCTCTGATGTGATGTGATAGTATACTTGTAAAGGCTTTGAGCTTGCCATGGCGTTCAGACTGGGCTTTTGCTTAGCTGTGCCAGGGGCCAATTTTCGACAGGCTTCTCCTATCGGCTTCGATACTGATCAAGCCAGTCTGTGCAAATGCATATGAATGAGTAGAGAACGCCGATGAAAGACTCTGTCTGAGGCCAGTTGTCAAAGGCGAACCAGTCTAGCTTTTGGATGGACTGCACTGCCGATATTGACACCCGCAGTCATCGCGAAGTCTGGTCTGCGTGTCAAAACAGCATTTCACGGATGGCCTGTCGTATATCTCGGGTGCCTCAAGCACGACCAGGTCCGGGGCAATAGTGCCCTCGTCGACACCAGAACGAGGTCGGATGGTCTTCACAGTTCCGTCAATGGAACATTACTTGGTTACGTTCTCGCCAGCTCGGCCAGCCATTTCCGGACCCTAGAGCGATCTTCGAAGGGGTGTAGGTGCATTTTCCGAGGCACGTGGACGATCGATCTGGACCGCTCCTGGATTTGCTTTCCCATGCATTTCAGAATCGTCCAATCGGCTTGGGTTTCTCACTCGTCCGTTCTCCAGACTCTTCCCGTGGCGGAGATGCGGGGAGTTTGTGATAAGGTTAACCCCTGGCACTACCTACTTTGGATTTCGTCCGCACATCAAAGATGTCGGTACCATGTAGGGCGGGATCGTTGTCCTACTTCTTGAGAAGGCCTTCATCATTCTGGCGGCGTGCTACACGAGTGAGTCGATGTGCCGAGGTTAGCACACTTTGAGACACTTTCGGGACTGTTCCACCGGGGCTTCGACCGGCAGTGCTCAAGCAGGCTGGCGAAGCTCGATCGTCGATCCAGGTCGTCTTTGCGGCAAATTTCTTTGTCATGTTGGTCACAAAGTTACAGTCAAACGGCGACGGTGAATGTAGGTTGCGGTGATCGGTCCAGATGCTCAGCCGTACAGCCATGTACGTCAGACCTGCTCTTGCCAGTCGTTCCTGCCAGCCGTCCTCGCGAGCCGTTCTTGCCCCTTTGCTCTGGCACTTCTGCGACGCTTTGTGAGTGTCAAGATTCCGATACGAAAAGCTTGAGATCTACAGAGGACTCGTGGCAACGAAGCGGGGTAACATCAAGCTGCTGTACAGCTGCTTTCTAGGTGGCAGCCGCGCTCACTTGTCCTTGATATGACACGCAAACGCCGCCGCCTCTTCTCTTGTCACCTTCTCCTGAACGAGTCCCAATCCGCACAATGTCTACTACTACCGCCATGAACAGCGCTGGAAAGGTGAAGACGATGCGAAAAGGAACCAAGTCATGCAACGAATGTGCGTTTCACTCATGTCCGGGATTCTGCATAGATTTGCCCACAGATTTGAGCTTCTTTGTCGCCCGATGTCTCTTAACGACTGATCACACCCTGTTCAGTCCGCCCTCATATCGAGTGCGAAAGCATGAGCGCTTGACTTACATGCGAGTCCAGGTCGCCGACGCAAGATCAAATGCACTTTCCTGCCCTCCACTGAAAAGCAACATCAATCTGCGTCAACCGAATCCGACCAGCCTCGAACAAAGTGCTTGCAGTGCAAGAAGCGAAACCGTAACTGCGGTGTTCAAGGCGAGGTCAACGAAGAGCCGTTTACCTATCAGTACAAGCCGCCGAAACCCATTTACAAGCGTCGCCGTAGCTCATCACCTTCTTCGGCGACCGTGGACCAGCTGCCTCGACGCACACAGAGCTCTGCCAAACAGACACCAAACATCGGAGACGAGCAGGACCGAGAACTGCTATCGACTCCGCTGAGCATGTTTTGGCCCAATGCGGAGATTTCTGAGCCGATGGTACAGAAGCAAGTGATGGAAATACCACTCATCACGTCCTTCGAAGAGCAACTGGGGGTGGCTGAAGACCTATGGCTCCTCGATGACTCCACGCCTGGCACAGACACTGTGCAGTACTTTTCCACAGCGAGCTCTACAGATGAAGTAGCCAGTTCTTCCACGAATGAGGACCTGAGCCACTCGAGCGCCTTGCAGGTTCCAGCGATTCTCCTTGACGAAGACGCGAAAAGATTGAGTCCACTCCTGTCGCAACTCTTCAACAATGACATTGTAAGTTGCAGTCTTTCCGCACCTGCTCAACATTAGTTCAGCCATCACCTCAGACGATGCGATTGACATCTATGCATTAGATTCGCCAACTTCCTATTACAGCAATACCAGTGTACGCAGCAGACGCCCTAGTCGCCAGAGATTCAAGCGCTCCCTCGAGCATAACAGACGCACCGAGCTTGAAGTCGACTATCACCGGCGAAGACAACATCCTCCAAGTGCTGAAAGTCTCGGCAAATTGGTGGATCTCGATTGCTGATAAGGTGCTTGCTTTGGATGCTGCACTCTCGGCTTTGGAAATTTCACCAAGGACACCATCAACTGCGAACGACTTTCCTGCTCCCGCGAAGAATGCCTCTGACAGTAGAGGTTTTCCACCGGTCACAACAGTTCGACTTCAAGACTTTGTCATGCAAAAATTATCCCAAACGCAAAACCCTATTGCACTTGCAACTGGGCTGCTATGCCTCGCTTTGTCTCTTTATCATCTTTCGGGCGGTGACCAAGCTGGTCTTTCCAGTTCCAAGGCATACGAACTGACTCACCGTATAACATCCGCAGTCGACGCCACTATTTTCTCACCTTCCAAATTTCCTGACTACGAAAGGGAGCCCGGTATACTACTACCAATGATGCTACAAGCCAAGCTCTGCGCGGACCGCTGCCAACTGAGCAAGGCATGGTTCATGTTTCGCAGAACAATTGAACTCGCCAAAAAGCGTGGTTTCACTGATCCTGGACCGTCACTGGATATGGAAGATGAATCATGTTTGTCTCGAGATGAATGTGATAAGTTCGCTCGTCGGCAATGTCTCATCGGTTACATCCTGGAGATCAACACCTTTATGAGCTTGATGCTTGGCTTTCCACACGTCAGGGACGAAAGCTTTGGCGATCGGTTAGCTTTTGCTACTCTTCGTGGTGAAGTGCTAGGCTCCGATTTTGAAGTAGCCACATCACCTGAGCCGCAGGTGAATATTGATGTCAAGATGAGAGCTCTCCGCCGGATCACCGCTGTTGCCGCGGGTTGTGTCAATGATCGCAACGCCTCTGCGGACTCCGAGGAAGTCCAGTTGAAGACCACAATGGACATACAAGCAACCTTGACCAGTGCGGCTGACCAGATGCCCTCAACATGGTGGAATTTGCGGAAAGGTCTTCCGCTCGATGCCGCTATTGCTGAAGAACATCTTGCCACGCAAATGTGGTTTTGGCAGGTGCAAGCTATGCTACACCTGCCATTTATGTTGAAGTGCGACCCTTCCCAAGGCGCTGCATCAAAATCTAAATATGAGCTTAACCGTCAGATGTGTATGGAGGGCTGTCGCAAAGTGATGAGAATCTTTGTTCGGCTCCGCTCTGACCCTTCCTTGTCCGTAAATCTATGTACTTGCGTTCATTGCGGCAATTTTCAAGGGATACATAGTACCTGCACTCTTTTGGTCGGTCACCTCATCCATTCGGTATCTCGCCCAGCATGCTCCACATCGAGCGCCGAGAAGCGAGAGATGGAACAGGACCTTGCTCTGATCGAGCAAATCAAAGACTTGTTTCGTTACGAGGCACTGCAACAGGGCCCACGCCTGAATGAACAAGGTTTACCAGTTCTAGATGGGCTGCTATCATTATTCGACCAGCTCCGAAGCGGGTCTCTGCCTCAGAATCACAAGACAACACTCTTGTTGCCATACTTCGGAACCATTCGTTTACGCATGAGTCCAAGAAATCAGCCTTTCCAGTGGTTGGAGAATCATGCTTGTGGAACACCAGATCTACCAGTTGCGACGCAGGACCTGAATGGGCAACACCTCCCTGGCAAATCAACAACTATAATCGACGATGTTGTCCAGGAATTGCTATACTGGACTGCGTGCGGCACATGATTTTTCCTATCTTAGGCCATCACTCGGTCTGCAAGCTCTGATAATCGGACAAATCACCAAGCTGGAAGAAGAAATTTGGCTCTTCGATCAAAACCATCCACTTGATAAAGCTTGTGAGCTGGTTCACGGCTGGAAAAACCAGATCTGGCGCAAGGTGCTTTCGCGGAAACAGCGGTCATACAAACCATGAAGTGGTCGAACATCTACATACATCCCTTTGACATGTGCTATCGGAGAGCTCGGCCAGATCTTTGACAAAAATAAGATCTTCTGCTGAATGCGCCTCAACCGAAATGGAGAGACCAATACTGTACGCGAGCGCAAACTGATTGGTTGTGCTGGGTGTTGGCTCAATCGCTCGAAGAAGAAGCCCCCAGCTCGAAGATGTCACCCCGATTATGTGGTTAATGAGTGCTCAAACGAAAAGCCTAGAAGTTGGTTGCAGGTTTTTTGAGATTTCAACCTTTGGCTTGCTTTATCAGGTCTTTATGCATGGATGGCCGTGACCACTAAGGTAAACCTGTCATTTCCCCCTTCAAATAGTCTATCAAGGTCTCGAACTTGTGGAAAATGTGCTTCAAACGCGGCAACGAGATGCCCTTGAGGAGCCATGGACGAAGCTGTGTTAGCTGGTTCAGCTGACACCGATATTCCGCCTCTTCCACTATAAGCCAGATGGCCCACATCCGATACGGACGAACGACCATAGTCTGGCCCCCGGGAAGCGACCTCGTATTGCTAGCCACCCTTTTTCGATATCCAAACCCCTGAGATTCACAGGCCTAGACCTACCCTCCAAGCCCGACAGGTAGTGGCTGGAACAACTGCTGAGGAGCTGTGCTCTTAAGAAGGGCTGAGCAAACCACGAAGGAATATGCATCAGAGTCTACTCCTGCAAAGATCAACAGCGGCATCCTTTTGACCGCTTCCAGCACTCCTTGTCTCTGCCTGTTCGGAACCTTCAAGTGGCATACCCAGTGATGATGGACAACGCCGCTCGTGGCGACGCCGACCCAGCAGAGAGAGTATATCCTCTCGCCGGACTTAGCAAAGATGGCGTCCGCTCCGAAGGAGAACACGTGGAAGCTGTCTCTGAGCCTGCGAGTAACCTTAGCTACGATGAGGATGAAGTCAAGCCAGAGCTTCATGCCAGAACCTTTCTTGCTCTAGCTGCAATGTGGCTTTTGAACCTGGTGCAGCTCTTCGCGATACAAGGCCCACCGGCAGTGGTATGTAAACAAGACCTTCTGGTTCGATGTTTGCATCAGCTAACTGGTTTGGAAGCTCTCTTTCATCGGCAGTGATATCCACGACACAAGATCCCAGACCTGGATCCTGACTTCGCTGATCCTCGCGCAAACGGTGCTGGGTCCGATCATTGCCTCTGCATCAGACGCCTTCCAAGCACGAAAGACCCTTCTGGTTGGTTCGAGCGTGATATCTTTTATTGGATCTGCAATTGCTCCTGGCTCCAAAGACATCTCTCGACTCATTGCTGCCAATGTCTTGATAGGGGTTGGGCTCGCCGCGGTACCCTTGGCGTACAGTGTACCGAGCGAGATCTTGCCTCGAAGTTGGCGACCAAGTGAGTTCCATGTGTCCCTACAAATCAGAAGAGTCCAACGCTGACCGAAGATGGTGCAGTGGCCCAAGCATTTGTCAATGTTGCAGCAGTCCTAGGAACCATCATTGCACCTTTGGCCATTGGTGCCTTGACCAAAAACCACCCTCACACAGGCTGGCGTTATTTCTACGTGAGTTCTCGACGATGTCTTTGTGAACATCTGCTGATAAGCCTAGTGGATCCAAACTGGTCTCTGGGGCGCTACCGCAATATGTTTGTTTATCGGCTATAGACCACCAAAAAGACACACGAGACTTGAGCAACTCCCCCTTCGACAGAAGTTTGTCCAACTCGACCTGCCAGGGTTCTTCCTTCTGACAATTGGGCTCACGCTGTTTCTTACCGGCCTCGGCTTAGGCGGTGGATCCTACGGTTGGAAGAGCGCCATCACTTTATCGACCCTCATCATCGGCGGAGTCATCTTCATTGGCTTTTGCATCTTCGAATGGAAAGGCACTAAGACTGGAATTTTGCATCATGACTTGTTCCGGGGAGGCAGTGCTAACGGTCGGACGTTTGCCATCATGCTGTTCGTCATTTTTGCAGAAGGGGTTATGATCTTTTCCTACATCGCGTTTTACCCTGTCATGTTAGTACCCACGCCCCAGCTTGTGTGCTCAATTGATCACAGCTGACATCTTCTGCAGGACCACCATTCTCTTCGACAGCGATCCACTGGTTATTGTCGCCCGTTCGATGCCACTATGGGTGGCCGTCATATTGACTGTACCAATCTATGGGTTTGCCAGCGCCAAATTTAAGACCATCCGCGAACCTTTATTCGTTGGCTTGTTGATTGCAACGGGCGGTACAATAGGCCTTGCAGTAAGTCTTGCTTCGCAGAAAACTCTCGGACATTCTACGTAGTAGAATCCTCTACACATCGCGCTCTGTGGCTGACTTGCGATGCTCTCGCAGACGATACAACCCAGTGACTCAACCAATGCTCTAATCTTTGCGGGATTAGCAGGAATCGGATACGGCGCCCCGTTGATTCTGATTGTTGCAGGCATTCAATTGTCCACGCCCCATGAGCTGATTGCAACAGCCACCGCGGTAACGACGTCCTCGCGTGCTATCGGTGGATCCATTTTTACAGCCATCTATGCCGTGGCATTCAACGATCAGATTACAAGGCTGTTGCCTCGTTATGTTGCTCGAGCTGCGATCAAAGCTGGGCTACCTGGGTCTTCAGTAATGCCGTTTGTGCAAGCACTGGCTTCCGGCAGTCCTGATGCCCTCAAAGATATTCCAGGCGTCTCGCCTATCATTATCGGCGCAGGAGTCCAGGCTCTGAAGCAGGCATATGCGGATTCTTTGAGAGTGGTGTTCATCATTGCGGCGCCTATAGGCGCACTTGCTTGCATTGCAGCTCTTTTCGTGGGAGACCTGCGCAAGACAATGAACTATCACGTCGATGCACCCATCGAGAAGCTTCAGCCAAAGAAGCAAGGCCAGGCCTAGGGGGATCTACTCCAACATATTCTCTCTGTAATGCTTGGAAGTGGATTAAATACATCCTCGGAGGAGAAGTGTCTGTGGGGAAGGCGAAAGGGTTGTACTTTGAAGCCGTTCAGCTTGCAGCCGATCCAGGTGTTCGAGGTGACGACTGAAATCAATGGCAAATGCTGAGGCCACGGTGTAGCCGTTCTCGATCTCAAACCTTCCTTGAAGCCAGATAGTGCAGTTTAGCCTTTTCGGAGACCCGGCGAAGTGACAGGCTTGTATCTCGAGCACTGTCCTTTTAACTCGCTAGATCGGATCCGTCTCTCAGCAAATCTATCAATCATAAGCCTCTTGGATTTCAACGCAAAGCATTGACCGGAACTCCGAGCGGTCGTGCCGAACCTAACTTGGGAGTCGGAGTCTTGAGCCGTTGCGGAAGCAGAGTCGGCACTCTTGAGTCTCATGTTCCCTCGATTGGCCCGTCCCTTATCCGACGTTCTTTTCGTGGGCCAGGCGACCTTTCCTTGGGTCAATAAGCGACTGGGTCCTTATGGCACAAAGTCATAAGGCCAAAAGACCAGAGTGACACAACGGACGCTCAAAGACTTATGGTACTGATCATCCAGACATTTTGTCTCCCAAATCGACCCAGATTATCAGACACTAAGCAAGATTTCGACTTGGTCAATCATGTCATCTGACCTTCGTCGACTACCTAAAGACTCACTTGTACTGGTGACTGGCGCAAACGGCTATATCGCCTCTCACGTTGTTGATGTTCTCCTGAAAGAGGGCTATCGTGTCCGAGGAACCATCCGCAATGAAAAACCCTGGCTGGAGGACTTCTTCGCTAGTAAATATGGACAAGGCAAATTCGAGACAGTGATTCTGCAAGACATGGCAGACTCTCCAGCGTTTGATGCGGCTGCGAAAGATACAGCAGGCATTGTTCACGTTGTGAGTTTTCAGGAAGACGGTCACGAGGGAGGAAAACATCTATTTGAGCTGATGTACTCATTTCACGAAATTCTAGGCTTCCGATCTCTCCTTTGATACGGACGTCGAGAAAGTTGTTTCAACAACAGTGGCAGGCACGATGAATTGCCTCGAAGCTGCTGCGCAAAATCCTTCGATCAAAAGTGTGGTTTACACTTCTTCATCAACGGCTGCATTGATCCCAGAGCCTGATAAGCAAGGTGTCGTGGTTGAAAAAGGTGCTTCCAGAATCAGTTTTAGAGGCAAGTGCCTAGCTAATCACGCCTGAGGCAGATACCTGGAATGAGAAAGCCGTGCAAGCAGCACGGAGCAGCCAAACGCCTGCAGCACGATTGCCATACACCATCTATGCGGCATCGAAGACCGAAGCAGAGCGTGCGCTCTGGAGGTGGACGGAGGAGCACCGTCCAAGCTTTGCAGTAAACAGTGTTGTTCCCAGCATGAATGTGTGTGGCAAATTTCTCATTCCATTTGAAACGATGATGTCCTGGCTAATTTCTGTTATTAGACTGGCAGGATTCTTCATCCGGAGATCAATGGAAGTACGATGAAGTTTGTCCGAGCTCTACTCAAGGGAGACAAGTCGCCGATTGAACGAACTCCTCCACGTGAGTGTCTTGTGGATGGTTGCCATTCATGCGCTGAAACGCAGAATGTTAACGCGAGATACAGAATGGTTCGTCGACGTGCGAGACTGTGCTCTCCTCCACGTCGCTGCCCTATTGGACCCGGGTGTGCAGTCCCAGAGGCTGTTTGCCTTCGCAGAGTCTCTCAACTGGACAGATGTGGTCAACATTCTTCGGAAACACCGACCTGGGAACAGTCAGATTCCGGATCCTCCAGAGAATGAAGGACGGGATCTTTCTGTGGTCGGACCAGCCGTCGAGGCAGAGGCTCTGCTTCGCTCCTTTTTGGGAGTATCAGGCTGGACGAGCATCGATGACAGCATAAGGGATGGCATCGAAGGCCTTGAATGAATGTGAGAGGCGAACGTGCCCTGCGGAGGCTTCTCGTACGATGGATAAGAGTTTCAGTGCGAAGCTAGTTGGTTTTCTGGTACTTGAGTAAGAGTATGAACTAGACTTGCAATTCGTCCACGCACCCTACGCAGTTCTGTACTCATGTCTGAAAGCTGTGAAGTTTGACGACCTTGAAAAGGCACGATTCAACAAATGTAACGGCAGACCAGAAGATAAAGACCCAAAGTGCATCACCACTCCTGTCTCTTTCTGATCAGGATCTCCACGCTTGGATCGGGCTGCAGATTATGTCCAAAGACCACACTCTCCGGCCTCTTCTCCTTTCCTTGAACCGGCTTCATATCGAAATGTCGAATCATGTATGCCATGATCGTCTTGATTTCGTTGGCCGCGAAGAACCTTCCTGGACAAGCGTGCTTGCCATGACTAAACGCCATGGAATGGTAGGGGTTTGTGCTCACGAAGTGGAATTTGCTGTGATCGGCTGGATTCTCTCGCAACTTTGCACAACGCAATCCGTCGAACTCTTCTGGATTTTGCCACGGCTCTGAGTTCTTGGCAATTAGTGAAGAGGCCACTGCGTAATGTGTATGCTGAGGAAGATGTAGTCCGTTGGAGAGGGTGAATCCTTTTTTGTTGGTGATCTCTCGATCGAAAGTAACTAGCACAGGTTAGCTCTCAAAAGATTCATGTGACTAGATCAGAGATACTCACTGTGTGCCGCAGGATGTAAACGTTGAGACTCTTTCAGAAAGCTGTCGAGTTTGACGAGCTTACTCATTGCCGGCTTATCGAGTTCGCCGTTACTTTCCTCCCAGACTCGATCAACCTCTTCCCGTAATGGCTTTAGATACTCCGGCCTGGCCATCAAGTCATAGATGAAATTGACCGTGGCGATACTTGAAGCATGAATGGCGGACATTCCCAGAATAAGTTGTGTTTTGGCTTGCCGTTCCAAGGACAGAGGAGGATTCACTGAGCGACTGTACTCCATGATCCATTGCAACATGTCCTTTGGTCTGTCCATATCAGGGTCCTCGGTCTGCTCTTTAATTCTTTGTTTGAGGATGGGGATCAGGACCCGCATAGCATATCTTTCTTGATCCCACATGCGATTGACCTTCGGCACGAGTCTTAGATTGATCGCGGCGCTTCTGAGTAGTTGCGGGAGCCTTCGCACCGCCTCACCGCCTCGGAAGAGGTCGATAGTAAAGTCGATGTTTGTAGTAATCCATTTCTCGTCCCGGTTGAGGTCCGGTCCGACAAATATGCGACCTGAGATGAGCGATATCATGCGAAGGCACTTCGGATACACGTGGAAAGGTCTCCAATCTGCACACCTGGGTCAGAAAGACATTCATCCACTGTTTGAAGGACTTGCCATTGGAGTGTGGAAGCTCGGTCTGTAGGATGCAGTTCATCTCTTCGCAAACGTCATGCATAATGTTGCCTGGTATCTCCGTGTTAGCGTTCACAAACTTTGCGTTGCGCTGGTCGTAACACAATACCCACCAAGTTTTGGATTGAGACTGGTCTTGAGGGTAGCCGGGATTTCAGGACGAATGACATCGACGAAAAACTTGTCACCCATCACACCCTGTCCCGCAAGTCAGTGCTAGATGGGTCTCTAGAGAGGGAAGACTAGCCTTGGCGAGACTTGTGTTGTCCGCAAAAGAGTCGTCGACATTCTTGAGCTCCTCTGTGCAATGATCGGGCAGGATAACTAGATATCCTTCTGGCCCCCAGAGCAGGAACCCGGTGTCGCTGTACTGATAAACCCATGTTAGCCCGTGAACCACAACTCAGGGTCAGCTGCCTTACCTTTTCGCGCCCTTCCTTGAGAAGAGTAATCAAGTCTGTCACATAACTTTCCTCGGCGGCTCGATAGTTGTTGCCGTCAAGGTTAACGACGGGGAGGTTGACCGGCTTCGTGAATCGCCTTTTCTGCTTTATGAAAAGAAGGGAGGCTTCTCTCAGGAATAGGAAGAAGAGTATCGCAGAAAAAATCTCGCTCAGAAATAGCACGAGGCGTTGTGGGGACAGCGAGGTTTCAAGAGACATGTTTGTTGCATCGAGTGAACGAATTTGTTACCTGCCAGGGACAACTTCTGCGCTTCGCATCCTGATATACCAGTACGACACAACAGTAATGACTCGGAAGCAATGAACTCCGGGAGAAATGGAGTCCACTGTGCCTCAATCCGAAAGCTACTCACTGGTGAATTCAGCAACGACCTCCAAGGTCACAGATGGCACTGCCATCATTTCAATGCCGCAGGACGATCTCGAAGCCGCACGAAATGGGTGTGGGAGGCAGTCGGTTACTGTACCGTGCTGTGATGCCATGCTTTGGTTTAGATCCGACAAAGTGCTTCAGCAGAGTCTGGAACTTGACAAAAGCAGAAGCTCGAGATGAAGAACGGATTGACGGAGCTTTGTCGTTGAAGCTTACAAGCAGCACCGAACGTATCGGACGGAATCCAATTTAGGCATAGTCGACGGCTTCACGGGGCGCGGAGGTGTCGATCGCCGGCTTCCCGGTCTTGGAACTTCGCAGGGTCTCGATGGATTCATATCTCTCTACACTTGGAAGACATAGACTACAGCAGCCTACGCACAAATTCATTCTGCCAAAGGCTACATTTGGTTCATGAGAGCATGGCAGCGCTGAGTTCATTGACATGGGCTGCTATTCTCAACACTGGCCTTGAGTCGTGATGGTATCTCTTTCGAAATCTGGATCAACTTCGGACCGACGAGTTTGGTAGCCCAGACGGACGAAAAGTGGTAGTTCAACGTGGTTTTGCACGGTAGGCCATCGGACACGGCCCAATTCGAACATCCAATGGATTCAATAGCTAAGCTTCTTATGAGTATGCAGACGACAACAATACTGATGTTCTCCTCGATCTCCCAACCTTTGCAATGGAAAAGGAACACCTGCTCCTGCTAGGAGCGACAGGACTTACCGGTCTGGCTTTCATAGACCTCTACCTCAGCCATACCACGTCTACCCGACCATATCTCACCCTCTATGTGCGCTCGATTGACAAGCTCCCTTCATCAATCTCTACGCCGCCAGCAGCCAAGGTACGGATCGTTACTGGTTCCCTGGAATTGGCCTCTCAATTCGCTTGTGCGACAGAATGTGCAGCCGAAGGCTTCCCTCCAGTCACCACTGTCATAATCTCAATCGGCTCTTATCTTTCAGTATCCCCGATAGTCACCCGTTTTCTCTGGACGCAGCCAACGCCGCTGACAGAGGCCTTCTCTTCCACAATCGTCCCTCAGCTGAAACGGGCCGGAGTGAAAAGGATCATGACTCTTTCAACGCCCGCGTCCACGACAGTCGAATATGAGAGAAAGAACATGTCTCTCAAATGGCGACTCGCAGGTTGGATGCCTTATCTCTTTGCACCGCAGGGCCATGAGGAGATGAAAGGTTTGGCCAGGGTGACCATGACGGAGAGTGATGGACTGGAATGGACTGTTTTCAGGGTACCTCACCTTACCTTGGGGCCCGACACAGGTGTTGTGGCAGGACTGCTGGACGAGAAATATGGCGGGAGTTTTGATTTGAGCAGGGCTGGCCTGGCGCGATGGATATGGGATGAGATCAAGGGGAGGAAATGGGTCGGGCAGATGGTCATGCTGGGAAATGCTTGACTTTGAGTCAGCAACTTGGAAGTTGATGAAAACAACTTCACTATTGGGTTGTTTCTGGTACATTTTGACCCCCTGTGGAGTACTAATTGTACCGCAGCGCAATTTGGCCAGACATACAAAGTGGCTGGAGACAGTGTCCGTAACATCATGTCAGCAGGCATGGCAGCAGCAATTATGCGAAGACTTCTTCGCTCCGGCAAAAGCTTTCAGTCGATTACTGTCTCAATTTTCAGGAGTTCGCAGTGGCGCTTGACTACCAGAAAAAGGCAAAGAAACATTGTGAGGAGTCCTCACCTCTCGGCCTTGTGCACAAGCGCTCAGAGCCTCGTCAAGTATAAAGCTTAGCGTACGTATTAGGTAGGTATGACGAGACCCACCCAGATCTCGGTTGCTCCCAGTCAAAGATCATTAGTAATTGTTTCCAGTCTCCTTTTTCTGTCCGTTACCACGGCCCTTTCCATTCGCAGCCGGCCCGTTTACGACATCGAGGAGCCCTGGCGAAGTTTATTTGACAACGGGCAGAACGCTAGCCTTCCCTTCTATCGTTTATACCGCTTCAACCAGAAGTGCCAGCAACCCCTTTTGATCAAGCGGGCTGGATACAATTGGGGTAAGCAATCGAGTGAAGAGTGGGGGCGAAATGCGTATGGGGCGAAATCGCGTGGCAGTGTTGCCCGACTGCTGTGCGACGATCGGCGCGGTTGCCTGCCCTTGATAGCCTTCGACGCAGCTCGTGGTCGCTGCGCCAGCAGTCCTTCGATGGTATGATGCCACAGCCTCGATTATCTTCTGCCACATCCTATTCTAATACAGCTTGTTGCGCAGATGACTGAGCCGTGGTCCTCTCAGTAGTAACTCGGCGTTACTATGGCTTCTCAAGAGCCGGTCACTTCACCAGCAGAGCACGGCGATGAATCAAGAAACAAGCGTGGTGTAAACGAGTCTGTCGACGAACATGGCGGACGTCCTGCAGCATCTCAACCATCTGGGGATTCTTCGAACGTTTTACCAAATGCTTTGAGTGCGTACGACATTGGAGGCTCTCACCGCGATATATTCTGGGCTCTTACCTGCGTTAGCCTGCCAATGCTGTTGGTCACGGGCATTTTCATTGGCCTTGTGTATGCCAATCGGGTTTCCAACAGCGCCGATTCAGCCGAGAATCCGCTGGCAACTGACCTGCCCAACGATTCAGCCGCTTACTACGTCAACTACAGTGCCCCACGATTGATCACCGTCTCATCCTGGGCGAGTACTGTAGCCTCCTTCACAGCTACCTTTCTGATGGTCCTTATTTCCTATCCCGTAGCCAAGAACTATTTGAGAGACTCCAAAGCAGGTTCAGCAGAGAGTTTGCCCACGGTATATCAGCTCCGCCTCATCATCGGCGTCCTCGGGGGCGGAATCGGAGCATTGTGGTCATGGCTACAGTATTGCTCCTGGCGTAAACGGAGCAAGCAGTCCAGGGTGTTGTGGCTACCAGCCTTGAGCTTGTTGGGTGCGACGATTCTCAAGTATGTCATAAGAAGTATGAGGAAAACAGGCTGACTGTAGTGCCTAGCTTTGCGATTCTTGCCGTTGACACGTGGCTACACGTCACGACCTCGACAGTCGGCTTCGATGCCATTTCACGGGTTTCCAGGCCTACACTCAGCTACGGGCGTGGTCTTCTGGGCGAATGTTACAACCGTACCTGGGATTCATACGAAGTGTGCACTGGAAGCGCTACCGCTGGAGGCTACCAGTTTCCAAGTCTCTCAGAAGCCACAATGACCCTGACAAACTTCTCCACAAACAACGCGGTGTTGCCGTCTTCGCACAGCAATAAACACTTTGCATATCTTACAGCAGCACAAAGAGATACAAATGTCGATTATCTTGCCAACACTTTCGCCGCGAGTACTGAATGTACGCCGGCGAGCAAGATTTGCAGTCTACAAGTGGATCAAGGATGCAATTCCGGTGGTGGTTGCGTTGGTGCGAACCTGCAGGCTGGCATGCCTTACGACTGCGGGCCAGCTCTTTACGGTGACTTGATGTTCAACACGGGTACTCCGTTCAATTCTGGCGAGACGAATGGCACATCGGCAACCAGCAACAGCAGCACTGGCTTTTTCTTCCAAGTGTTCGAGAAGCCTTCATTTCTGGACCCTCTCGGGCAAAGTTTCGGCTACAAGAACATCTCCAACCCTTTTTACTCAGCGCTCGGTGGTCGAGTAGGTGCCTCTAACGCCCTGGGGGCAGATCCTGAGGCGGTCTACAACGGCATGACCGGCGATTGGGGCTTTATCTTCTCATGTAAATCAACGTTCTACGACATGAAGTACAAGGTTATCAATGGGACAGTCATGGTCGAATCCTACACACCATCGAATAATACCTTACCGACTAATGCTGTCTGGACTTTCGGCAACTACTTCGCATACACTCAGAATGCCCTGCAATCGGCCTTTATCAGCGGCGCTCAGCAAGCCAACACCTCGCAAGATTTTGCGAACTTTCTTGGACAGAGATCCAGTGAGACGTTGTTAAGTATGGCCGTCGGAGCAACCGCCGAAAGCTCAAATCTTGCCGAGCAAACGCGCGAGCGTCTACTGGTCACAAGGCTACCTAAAGCTCCGTTCTTCACGTTGCTTGGTCTGAATCTGCTTTATGCGCTACTTGGTATTCTGCTAGCTGTCCTGGCTCTGGCCAGTCAGCCTCGAACAACGCGCAACGTTCAGGCGCGACTCAGCATTGGCGGGCTTGTGGCTGCCTTGCTGGAACCTCATCTTCCCGAACATGCCTTGGCCTCTCAGAAAAGAAACAGCGGTGCCGAAGGAGCATTCGCTGAGTACTACAATGACGACAAGCACACAGACGAAGGCAAAGTGTTGGTGAACCCTGGTGCCGATAATGCTGCCTTCGAAAAGATATTCTTCGATACGGTCAGTGCCAATGGACATGTACCAGCCGAGAATGGCAATCGACTTCCCAATCATGATGCACAGGGCTCACTGACGGAGGTGCAAAGTGAGACTGTGATGGCATCGAGTCAAGAATCCCATGCCTCATCGAGGGAGCAGCCAGAACGGAGTAACAGCAGAATGCCAACATTGAATTCACCTTCTCAAGCTGCACCCAACCACCTATCCGAAGAAAGAGACAGTGAGACGTCTACATCAAGCCCACAAGCACCGAACACCACGACGGATATCAGACCGAATCACGACGCACCAGCACAAAGTCGACACGGTGAGGTCTCGACGGTGCAAGCCACGACAGACGACGGTATATCATGATCCGGATTTTTCCTCCGAGTGTATGGAAACAAGCGAGTAAGCCCAACGAAAGCTTAAATTTCAATTCCAGCCAGATTTCAGACATTCCAAAGCACGTCGGAAGCCGGGTCACACGCTCCTCGGCCTGAAGCGCTCTCATTCAAGGGAAGAGTTTCTGCAAAGTGTGACAAGGCTCGTGTCTGAGAAGCATCACAGAGCAATGGGGATACCATGATTTACCAGGGCAGTCATGCTCTCTGGCACCGATCGTCGTCAGAGCTAATAAAGGCATTCCATTCACCCGTGGCACGACGGCGAGGCTTGCAGGCAGAGGGAGCGCATTGTCGCCGCAATCATTGGATTCCACGGTCTCAAGCCCTCTCGAATCAAGTAGAGAAAGTGCAGAGCCCTTGTCAGAAAGAAATGTCGTTTGAGACAACAGATCGTTGTTATAAACATTGAGTGAATGAGTTGTGGCTGGAATATCAAGCTGCAACATGGCAGCCTTGCATCATCCAACCCACCCGCTTGGTATAGGCATCTGTACAAGACCACAACCAGGAAATCCCTGTTCCCAAACAACCCCGCAACGGTCAAGTTGGTGTGAATTCAGAAACGACGTGTGCTGGTGTCTCAGCACAAAGAACGTAGCTATCCAAGGATACAAAACCGAGTTGAAATTTCACTTCATCTTGTTGAAGGCACAACAACCTGCGAGAGTACGAATACTTTGTTCGGAAACGTCGAAACGGTGCTCGGAAGGGTTCGGGGCGATCTGGTGGCCAAAACTCACTTCAATTGATGATCAGCAATGGTAAATAGTCGCTGCCTGTTCGGTGTATGCAGCTGGAAGATATCACTCCCTTTGTGTTACCGCGCCCCGCCGCTGACGAAGCATTGGAAGTAAATATATCTTTGGATATACAAGCAAAATGCTCATCAGACGGTTGAAATTCACCATCGTAGAAATGGAGATGGAGCATTGACCGACGTGGACAAAAACACGAAACGACTGCTGAAACGAGATCTAGTGTGGTGATCCTCCGAGCGACGCACTGCATGCCTGAAGCCACACTGGTGAGGTAAGAAGGTGCTTCCATGCTAAGTAAGATTGAGAGGTGATGATTGGGTGACAGCGACGACTCAGGCAATTAGCGAGGCATGGTTTGTCAGGAGTGGTTACAGGCTGTTGAGAGTTCCCTTTAAATTATCTCACCGGCCAGCTCGGAGCGGCGATGGCAGAAAGCGTACAAGCGCTGACTTATTCAAAGTTCTGGTTCGATAAAGGCAATTAGCATATGCAGATTGTCGACATTGGTCTGCGCACAGAGATGAATAGAGCGTGCCTTCGGACGTAGAATCTGATCTTTCCGTGTGAGTGCACAGCCATTGCAATCCGAGGCAGCCGCCAATTATTGAGGAATGGTGTTGCCTCAGGTATTATTTTAGTCCAGCTGCGGCGAGGAACGAGCGCCCAGACATTTCCCCGAGCCTGGAAGACCCCTAGATTCTGAGAACCAGGGTCCACCATTTTATTCCTCGCATGTCGCGCCGTAGCCGCAGCTGCACCTTCCCAACTCTGTGCCGAGCTGATCTCCAGGTCGCAGTTGTGATCACTCAGCCCGCCTTCACTTCTTAGCTACACCAAGCCCTTTCTTCTTCCAACACCTTTTCTTTTTCAGCCGCTGCTGATTCACGTTGTCATCTTATCCTCCTCTATCCCTTTGAGTCGCATTTCTTTCCCACTCACATCACGAGTTCGGCTGAAGGGTCGCGTCAACTTGCTCGACCTCAAGGCATTTCAGTGCGCCCTGGGAGCAGTCTCACCTCAACCACGCCTTGTCGATCGAACACACACCTGATATCCCTTTCATATTCTCGTCATCATGGCTGTACGTTCTTGAACTTCCCACAAAGCTCATATAGATTGCCTCTACCGAGCTCTAACCCCTGAAACGCGACCTGCGCACTCCGCAGCTTCGTCCGACACATAATTCTTGAGCAGGTGCTGACCTTCAACATAGTACAATCAGAGCAACCAAGGCTACGGCAATTACAATCCCTATGGCGAGGCGGGCAATCCTTACGATCAACGAGACGAGGGAGGCTATCAGGGCGGGTATAGCAACAGGCCCGACCCTCATCAGCAGCCCAGCAGCTACTATGACCAGGACCAGCGGCAAGGCCATGGTATGTTGCACTTGAGATATATACTACATGATGACTGAACAATGCCAGAAATGACAAACATGAACGGCGCCGATCCCAACCGCATCCTCAACGAATGTCGCGCTGTTGACCAGGCAATTGACGAGCTTGAAGCGGATCTTCAACGTCTCAAGGGCCTTCAATCGAGGTACTTGGCCGACACGAACACATCAGCTCAATCGCCGCTGCGTCTAGAGGTTGACAGAACCGGAGACAACATCATGACAAAGTACAGAGGCCTTGTCAGCCGGGTCAAAAGCATCAAGCAGCAACCTGAATCCGGCAACCCGCGCAATGCCCCACAAGTCGGCAAGGTCGACCGAAGATTGAAGACTGCGATCAATCAATACCAACAGGTTGAGAGGGAATTCCGGAAGGCATCTCAAGATCAGATGGCCCGGCAATATCGCATTGTCCGACCAGATGCATCAGACGCCGAAGTGCGTGAGGCTGTCGAAGATCCTAACAACCAACAAGTCTTCTCTTCTGCCCTGATCCAAAGCGATCGTCGCGGTGAAGCACAAACGGTCGCAAGAAACGTTTCCCAACGTCACGAAGACATTCAGAAGATTGAGCGACAGATGATCGAACTGGCTCAGCTCTTCCAAGATCTCGAGGCATTGGTTGTGCAACAAGAGCCCGCAGTCACGCAAATCGAGCAGAGAGGCGAAGAGGTCACTACTCATGTCGCTCAAGCGAACCAGGAGCTTGGAGGCGCAGTTGTCAAGGCCCGTGCCGCCCGCCGCAAGAAGTGGTGGTGCTTGGGCATTGTCGGTAAGTTCCCTACGTTGCATGCTCTTGGAGATATGCTAATATGGCTAATTAGTCCTCATCATCCTCATTATCGTCATCGTCGTTGTGGTGGTTGTCGAAGTCACGAAATAGAGATCCGGCGACAAAAACAATCCTCCACCGGCGCAGCCAACGCGGCGCGCCGTGTACACTCCACGTTGCGCTCCACTTGCGTTTGGCGATTGCACTTCAAAACTCGAACACCAGATGTCGATCTGAACATGTTCGAAATGCGGGAAAGATCCATTTCAGGCAAAGCAGACCACATTATCCTACTCTTTTTCCGGAATTGAGGTTGGCAGTGTGCGATAGTGCCTTGGTAGGGAATGGGAGCAGGAAGCCCGTCTGGGTACGGATCGGAAGTCAGAGTGCCAGGGGCGGAGAATTCTCATATGTTCAGAAAAAGCCGGCGCATAGCGTTTCTTTTGTTGGGTTGACAGCAACAGCTTTTTGTCACTGTTGGACAAACTCGTGGCTGGCCGGCTGAGTCGGGCGATATTGTACAGCACGGAAAGCTTTACTCTAAGATACACAGCACCACTAATAATCCCATTGAAAATGCAAACTTGCCTTCTTGCTTCCGCCTGGCCACCTGGTTGTATGCGCCTGATGTTGATCCCTGGGGGAAAGAGTACGGGGGGAACGTACTATACGTCGCGGTCATCTACCACTGAAATTCACAGCAGCTTTCTCGAAAAAGGACAATCCGGGATTGGGACGAATGACATGAGAGGGCGAGCCACTCGTCAACAAGGCATAAGGACAGCCTGAGACTATAAAAGGGGCGGAAGGCATGTGATCAGAGGCGCTCGCGCTGGACTATGTTACAAGAGATGCGTTCGTCGATTTTTCTCTCCACATCTCTTTGGATTTTGGGGTCAGATTTCCAGCGGAGAGCTTTTGAGCTTGTTGCTTCTCTCATGAGCTCGATGGATCTGCGGTGTAGATGTACATACAGACTGAGAGCATCGCGCTTCAGCCGTGGGAAGCGACATGATCTTCTGCTTCGATAGGAAGCTCGGATTCCTCGAGAGCTGGCTCATTCAGGTGGTGAAACTTTCGTGGAGACAAGATCTGGGAGCGACCACAAAGTTCACCACCCGTAACAACAATCCCCTTCTACCCATGCAGCGCGCCAGGGAGCCACGACCAGCTCTGCCACCCCCATTCCTCCTACCCTGTCCAACTCCATCGACCCTCGGATCACGACCCACTCTGCTTCCTCGCCTCCTCGCGCTCAATTTCCTCCGGCGTCTTGGTGCGGAGTTGCAATGCGTGGATGCCGCCTTCTCGCTCGAGTTCGTCTTTCAGGAGGGCGTAAATCATTCGGTGTCGGGCGGGCTGGGGCTTGGATACGAATTGCGGGGAGGTTATGTCGAGGCTGGAGGACATTGTTAGACCGGGAGAGGAGATCAAGGAAATGCTAACTAGAGGAGCGCAGGGGATGGGTAGCTGAACGAGCAAACGGCTGGGCTTGTTTGTGTTGAGCGGGAAAAGGCGGTAAAGGAGCCTCGTATGTGATCATGCTGTGGCCTATTCGCTCCGAAGTTCACAAAAGCCACACGTAGGGAAAACGTCGACCATCTTGCGGCATGGGGACTTCAAGCATGCGCCAAGCAGCTTCGAAAGGCAAGAGCAAAGCTAAGGAAATCTGTACTCACAAGAAATGGGTCTCTTTCGACGTCGATCCGACCATGGCTTTATGATGGGAATGCAGATGTGAGTCGTTCCGGACGGTGAGGTTTGTAGGACTGAGTGCTTCGGTCACCTATCCCGGGGTCAGGATGTGTCTCGTCTTGGGATTTTTGCTTATGCTGTAGATCTAGCTGCTCCATTCAGGGGAGACGAGGTTTTGCCATGAGCGGACCGAACAAGACTATAGCTCTCCAGACTTCGATTTCTCTTTCCCATGTCCCTAGATTCGGACCACGTATATAGCGCAATGACTGAACACCGCTCCTCAAGCAGGTGGCATCTTCGATGCCGCCCCAAAACAAGATGGTTGACAGGATAAAAAACTCACCTTTCTCCGAATCGTATCCTCCACAGGCGTGCTTGACGTGCTCGCCATCCTGGTCCTTAAAAGTATTGCGCGACGAATTGCAGCTCTTGGGATCACATAGCGGATCATCGAGGCGTAGCTCAAGAGTTTCAAAGATTTATCGTAGTGACTACTTGTTGTTAAAAAGTTCTGGTCTCTTTTCGGGCGGATATGAGGCTGTCGAGCTTCGGTGGATCACTAAAGCAAAGAAGTAGTTCGATGCGGTGAGGCGCGACACAAGATGATGTTATTATCAGATTCAAGCACGTCGGAGCAACGATTTTCGTTAAATTATAGTTGGAGCTTCTAACAAGCGTTTTGTAGCCATCAAGTCGGAGACCGTCGCCAATTGAAAGAGTATTCGTAGCTACGTGGACCTTGAGAAGCCATGACACGGTGAGGTTTTCAGAATAGCATGACGCTAGCCATCTGCACCTTCAATCATTGTGAGATTCTTGCGCTACGCTGTCATCGACCTTATCCTACTCTGAGAGATCTTTCTTGCATCATTCACTGTCCTGCAACTAGCCCATATGTATCACTCCCAGAATCTTCGCCCGTACTCATCGGTATGACTGGAGTCACAAACAGCTGGGTCCTCGGAGCACCGGGGTATCCGGCCACCCTCTTCGTCCAGTGCAATGTGCTTCCCCTGAAACCCCAGTTTTTTGAATCCATGTACATTCAGCAAACCAGCCAGATCTAGAAATTCTCCATCAAATTCTTTGAGCGGAAATTTTGGGTTCTCTTGGTGAACTTCATGCAGATATGAATCGTAAGCAGAGCAGATGGCCGGCCATCTAGACTCTTCCACCTCAGCTAACTCTTCCCTAGGTAGGCTAGATTCTGTTAACAAGCCGAACTCGTCATGAAACATGGAAAGCTGGAGTATGCATGATTGTATGTTTTGCAAGGACTCCTGTACGACTGCGCGGACAGTCAGCCATAGTAGAACGAAATACCAGCAAGTGCAACCTACGTGCGAAGTGATCCAGTCCAAGCAGTGCTTCTCGTGCTCTGAGATGCCGCCACGACCATGCCAAGTCCTTGGCCCAGGTGTTCCCTTCCTCGAAAGGTATCCGCAGGGTTGCTGCAGAGGGTTGCTCTTGCAGCACGGTCAGCAATTGCACTTCCCGATCTTTGGAAAAGAGTTGCGGGCACTGATCGTCAAGACGTTGCACCTCACCGCTAGCATCCCGAACGGGTGGCAACTCGAGCGGATCCGGATCACTCCTCCCCAGACGATATATCCTGCAATCGCGTCCCACGACGGCCAAGTTTTGGCATGAAGGCATCAGTTTCTCGAAGCCTGCGAATGCTTCCATAGGATTTTCTCTGTACGGCTGCGGCAAAATCCGTTTCAATTGATGCAGCATGTATACACCGTTAACAATAGAGATCACGCTGCTAGGTCTGAGGTGATACTCTTTGTCGAATTCCGACATATGAACGATCTGCCCGCTCAGATGCCGTTGTCTGCATGCCATGGCCTGCTTCCATGGATCCGCGCCGTTGTGCAAGAAACATTTGATTGTCTCAAAGAGCAATGTCTGGGTGCCAATACTGCTATCTTCAGAGCGCCTTGGACTTACCCTCGTCATAGAAATCAGGAACCGCACCCACAGACTACTCTGGGGACTGCGCCCAGCATGGAAGATATCGGTCGCATTTAAGTTTGCACCAGCGTTGAGTAAATGTTGCACACATCGGAAATATGCCTCCTCAAAGATTCCAGGATGGTGACACTCGATCAGCTCACCAAGGAGGTAAGCTGCAAATTTTTTATCTTGTATGCCGGTCCGCAGGATGCTTTTGGTGAGAGCACTCGATTGAACCTTGAACATTACTTCACCCCAAAAGTCTGGTGATTCTGGTCGGTGGCAGACTTTCAAAAACCAGTTGCGCTTACAAGACTGGTCGAGAAAGCCATCCCACATAGGCACCAACTTCTTTTCATAGGTGGATTCGACAAGCTTCAACAATTCGCACTGAGCATCGGCAACTTGCTCATCCATATCATTTTTGTCCAGACTTCCAATCAGCTGGATAGCAGATCCGATCGCATTGTACTCAAAATCGGGGTCTTCTGTGTGCTCTCGGCCGGAGGGATGCTTAATGCCGCATATTCGCGTTGCCAAGCGTGCCTTGAGAAGTCTCTCGACAACTTCTTGTTTGGACAACTGGTAGCTTTCCAGGATCTCTCGTCCTGCGGGCTTATCTAGTAGAAAGTCTTTCGCGGTGCGATGAAAGAATTGAACTCTTCCTAGATTCTTGAGAGCTATTGACAACTCCGTAGCAGGTTCAGTCCTGCTGAGCTCCTCGTGTAATGGTTCTTTCCCGTCGTCGAGGTCTTCTTCATCGTCGGAGAGTCCCTCCATATCGGAGAGTTCCGCATCGTCGGAGTCTTCCTCATCATGTAAATACTTGCCAGCCTGGTTAGATACTATCTCGAGCAGCCCTGCGCACCGAGTTTGCAGCAGTGTCTGCATGTGCGTAGACTTCTCATACAGCGTATCGAGAATCGTGCCAGCGCGTGTCGTACTAGATGCCATGGCACATGCATCTTCATCCACTGCGAGAACGAAATCAAGTATTTCCAGGGGGAAATGATCATGAAAGCTGAAGAAGAGGGCTGCTTGCTTTCTGTAGGTAGGCAGGTCTCCGTCACCATTCAGTGAAAGCCACATATGCTCGTAGAGAAGTTCCATCTTGGCTGGGAGGAGCTCCAGTCGTTCTCTGAGAACAGTGTAGTCGTCAGAATGGGAGAAGCCTTGTTGAAGACTTTTTAAGACAACATGGACCCATAGAAACACCCCATCAGCTTTTTCGGCAACTTCTCTGCCGAATCCCTCCAAGTGGTGATCCTCCCAGTTAGGAAATATTTGTCGCAGGGTGTCATCGACGTATTGATTAATGTCGTCAGCAGTCATGTCTTGTAGTCGGAGCTGTGGAAGATGACTCAGTTGGAGCTTCATTCGCAGCTCGGGTCGACTCGACAAGCAGACTTTGACTTTGTGCTTATCGGTGAGCGACCGGAGCAGGTTTAGCATAACAAGGATGTCCTCTTCCCGGTCAAACTCGTCGAGTCCGTCCAAAAATATAGCAACATATCCCGGAATTAGTGAGAAGATTTTTTGTGGCAGACCCACCAGCTGGGTTTGAGACCAGTCCGCTGGGCTTACTGGATGACCGAAGTAGGTATCTCCTCGCAGTAAGATCTTTACGATATCGGGCTGTGTAGAGAGAAGTTGATATATGAGCGCACACAACGCACCCTTCAAGCTCCGCTGAATCGGACTGCCGGAGTTCCAGAAGTACCAGCTGACAATCTTGGTCTCGAGTGGAGACGACCACTGATTCAGTAGGTCTTGAGTTCTCTTGTGTTCACAAATAAAGTGCATCAATGTTGACTAGCCAGAGCCAGCTTTCCCGTGGATCCAGTACATTTCTGCGGAAGATCCAACCCAGTCACTGAAACTATCCCAGTGTGATCTGAGGTTATCTTCAAAAATCCATTCATAGGTCTCAGAATGCGGCTCTATGATCTGGTTTCGCCGCTCATTCAACCCAGAAAATCGGAAGCTATCGATGAAGCTTGAGGTCTTCCTTTCGTCCGAATCCTGTCGTTGCTGGAAGGCAAGTTTCTTATCAAGGTGGGATTGCGCTTTCTTGTGTGCCGTGTGTATGCGCCGGGTGATGTCGTCCACGACGAAGAGTTTTGTTCCCTGAATCTCCTGAGACAGGGTCTTCCTACTGGCGGCGCTCTCCGCCGTGACGTGTTGCCTGGTCTTGTCCGCCTCGGATTTTGATACTCCACGGCTCGTTGCAGCTTCTTGGCTTGTATGTTGTCGATTCGTCTCTGCCTGTGCAGACATGTGGTCACGAGTAAGCTGGGCTTCAGTAGCAACAGCGACACGTGTCATATCATTCTGTTTCTTCATCTCTTGGTCGACGGCATTGAGGCGGGAAAGCCCTTGTCTTATCTGCTCTGCTAGATCGGATAGCTGGTCATTTGTCTTCGCCGCGTTGTTTTCTGACTCAATACTGAACAGAAGATGTTAGCAAAGATTTCCGTCAGTAGAGACAGCGAGCATGCTCTTCTCATGAGGAAGGAGACAGCCGAATCAGAGTGGACGCAATCTTAGCAGCAACCATTACATGGATTCGTCCTTCCATCTCGCTGCAGCTGCCAATGGCGTGCTTCCGTATGACATATCTTCATATGATGGAAGAGAGACCCACGTCAACCGCATGAGCAAGGCTGAGTCGACAGCCTTGCGGAGTTCTGCCCATCTCCGTTGCAGATCATAGATCTTACCCTTCTGCAGTGCGGTCTTGAGAAGCTTCTCGAAACGTTTGGCCCGAGAGTCAACTGGAAGCAACTGCAATGCTTCCAACTTCTTCTGCAAGTCTGATGCAAGCTTTCGGGCTTTCTCTGCAATGTCGAGTAGCTCCTTGTCATTGGCCCGGCGAGGATGCCTGGGGCTCTGAGGGTCTAACAGCCGCTGTGTCAAAGTCTGAGCGCTATTTTCGAGTAACGTCGTGGTTGAGACTAGTTCTTGATGAGCGGGGAAGGCGCCAGCCTTGTGCACGTCGTACAAGAAGGCGCAAGTCTTGCCGGCAGCGGCCACCAAGTCAAGTACGTTGCAAGAAAGGGAAAGAGCGGACAAGGGATCCATTCTCGGATTCCAAACGATGGCTGTAAGGAAACATCGATGTCCGTTGATCAAGGACGAAAGTCACGTCCGGTGAGGCTGAGTCGGAGCTGCGTTGAAGTGATCGATGCCCAAGACGCAGCATCACGCCTCCCAATCAGATGTTGGCTGGCCGCAGCAGGGGTAGGGTACCAATAGGCAACGGTGAACGAAGAGACGAGTGACACCGGGTTGCTAGCTGTTCTCCGTAGCTTGTCCATTGGCCCTTTGGCCCAGTACGGGAACGATGCATTTTTGCCAGCAAGTCGCATTTTCAGTGTGACAAGCGTGTTATTGCGGCTCGCATTGTGAAGTGACATTGGAGAAAGAGCGACTGTGGTTGCAAATGGTCTCATGGTTTGTCCACCAATTTGTTGCTGGACAGGGGAGGGCGCGGTCAAACAAGAAGTGTCTACATTTATCCGTCGAGCCGTCGCCGTCATGCCCCAGACTAGCGCCCTCGCGGTGGAAAGAATCAACCGCCGGTGTTCTGGCGTTGCGCGGGGGTCTAACCGGCGGTTTATTTTGTCCCCTACGAGGCGCCCACTACGCGCGCCGCACCAACGTTTTTAGTGGGATTGGTTGTGTTCCTTTTAGCTTTTAAGAGACTCTTTCGAGTATGATCAAGTTGATTTGAGAGTCCAATTCTCGACTGGATTTCGATGTGCGTACGTCCTCCAGTCTCTTCGCACATCGGGGTAGGCCACCGTGCCATCTTGCTCCTTGATCTCCGAGTTCGACGTTCTCTCGCACAGGCGGAGTCATGTCCACAGATCGCCGAGTGGGGTTCGTGGTGAACTCAGGTGGCAGAGGCACGCTGGACCTGCTATGGAGCTGCATCATCACCATTATTCTATGCACATGGAAGGTGCAACGCCTGCAGATCGTCCATTGGAGCCACTCCAAGAAAACAATCTTCCGAAAGAAGGCGTTCTGGATGTTCATTACCCTCCTTTGCCCAGAGTACGTCACTTGGGTTGCTTTTGAGCAATGGAACAGAGCACGAAAGTACAAAGAGGTGTGTCGATTAGGGCACAAGGATTGGACCATGCAGCAAGGCTTCTACGTCGACATGGGAGGTGTCGAGTTGAGCTTGGACGAGGCAAATGCCAGACTACCCTTAGCGATAAGCGATGAACAGCATCTTGAGAAAGGTGTACGCATGACGATCCGACTAGAAGAGCTCATCACCCTTATGAAGGCGGACATTGTCCCACTTCCGACCGTGACACTTCAGGACCTCGAAGAACGCAGCAAGCAAGATCGCTTTGCTCGAGTCATTACCTCCGTCCAAGTTTTTTACTTCGTGGTCAACTGTTGCCAGCGGACAGGATCTAATCTTCCCATATCAACGTTAGAGGTGTCTACCCTCGCTTTCATCTGCTGCGGCGCTTTCATCGAGTTCTTCTGGTGGCGAAAGCCTTTAGACATTCGGACCTCGACAGTGATCACCTTGTTAGCGGACAGAAGCGAACTTTTCTGGTCCATATTTCCAGCTTTGCGTTTCAATGCTCCCGAGCAGGATCTCGCAGAAGTGGACAACTTCAAGCTTTTCTCCGACCGTGTCTTTGGCAACAGCGAGATGAGAACGAAAGCCTTTCACCTGGTGTGGATTGGTTGTATCTTCAACGGCATTCACATTTTGGCTTGGAACTTCTCTTTCGCATCCCAACCGGAACATCTCCTTTGGCAGATATTCAGTGTTGGCGCTTGTGTCGCCATAGTGTTGACATGGGCTGGCATTTTCATCCGTCCAAGATCGATTGGAATTCTGCTGGCCAGCTTGTTTGGAAGCTTTTATTGTGTGTGTCGCATTTACTTGATGGTAGAAGTCTTTGTTGGCCTGCGGTCTGTGCCAGCAGCCCTGTACGAGCCTGTGGCGTGGCAGAATGTTCTTCCCGGAGTCTGAATGAGAGCATCTGCTGCGTTTGGCCTTGTTTCACGAGTCATGGCGTCATCCTCGGTCGTCAAACTACCAGCACCAGATCTTCTTGTCCTGGCTGAACCCCAGGCAACGGATAATACTGAAGGGTACGGGCTCGAACAACCACATGCCACCACTGTCCAGATCATCCAAAAGGATGCCACCAAGAGTCCAAAGCCACAAAACCGTGAAGACGAGATTCAAAGATTGGCGCACTGGCGCATTCCAGCTGCCCAGCTTCTGGCTGACAGATGAGCCAGCAAATATCTGGGACGAAATGCTTTGCACAGCTAGACCTATTGGTTGAATGGCGAAGAAGATGAAGGATCGCCAAGGTCTTGAAGGTCCTAGCAGGGTGTAGCTTGCACAGGCATGCAAAACTCCACTGAGCAGAAAGGAAACCACAACGCGAATCCAGACCCTCGCTGAAGATGACTTTTGGGCTTTCCGGCTATGATCTTGCAGCACTCTATCCGCAACAGCATCCCCAATGCTGGCAAAATGCACTCGGAACATCTGATGCCATGTCTCACCCCAGAAACCCCTCAGTCCTTTCCGCAGTATGGCGCGTGGACTCCCCCAACATGGCAGAAAGGTGTTCGGAGATGCGTTGAAACCAAGAATATTCGGACCAAGGATGTTGACCTGTATGAGCTTTGTGGTGATGTATTGGAGGTCTACGGCGAGGTAAATTCCTATTACGGCAAATAAGAGGCGGTAAATGTAAAGAGCGTGGCGAGATGCAATATAGGCTGACAAGTGAGGTGGTACGCCATAAGAGGTGTCCCCTAGGAAGTATGGATCTTCAATCATGAGGCATTTGACCAGGTCGATAAGAAGGTAACCCCGGATGAAGCGCAAAAGGTCGCTGGGCAATGTAGCAGTCCGGCTCGGACGTATGACACTGAGAGACTGATGGTACGGAGGTGACGGGGATGGCTTCCATGACCAGTGTACGGCACGCACGCTAGATACAAGATCGAGACTCCAGAATAGTCGTCGCGAGGGCGACGCTGGCATGGGCTCCCAAGCGAGAGGGATTGATTCGGGCCTATCCGGTGCATTGCTGGATTGCTTCCCACCAGCAGGCTTTGCTGCTGCGACGGATTTGCTTGCCGGTCGAAACGCCAGCCTCTTAAAGGTTCTTGCATCGTGCAAGATGATGAAGTTGGCAGCCAGTACACTGATCAGAACAGAGTTCATTCCAACACCTATACTGCCAATGATGCCTATCGAGCGGACGTGAAATAGGTTCCATATCGAGCTGGTGACGACACCGATAAAGACTGGCACGCGGAAGCGTCCAGAGCTCGCGTCTGATACCAACGGAGAGACAAGAAGCCAAACCAGCAGCAGGATGAGATTCAATGAGTCGATGCCAGAGTTTGCAGGTATCACGTTTCCAGTTTGCCGAAGGACCAGGAGCTGCTCTCGTACATTTTCCTCAGCATGTGCGTGGGACATCTCGCCTCCCATTGACGTCGGAATCGCGTTCCTGACACCTTCTTATCGCTTTCAGATCATACTCGCACTGCACTCGTTCGATATTGAGAGCACAGAGACAGTGCCTCGAAACTGTAAAGGGAGGTTCGCGGTCGTCCAAGCTTTGGGACGATGACAAAAGGGGCTGGGGGCCTTAGCCGAATTGCTGGGCGTACCTAAGCCAAGCTTTCACGCTGCTTATGCTGTCTCCGCCGCGTCACCAGGCCTGGTTACCAGAGCACTTAGGTGAAGCATCACTGTTGGAGTTTCTCAATAACACCAGAGATTGACACTCGTCGTACTTAGAGTTAAGGACTGACTCGTTCAAGATCTCTCGATTTGCAAACAAAAACAACAAGTGTAATGTTACTCTCCCTCAACCCACAACACTTCACTTGACCTTGACACCACGACACACAAGATGGCTTCTCGTCTAACCTCACGCATGGCGAAGCTAAATCCATTCTCGAAGTCGTCCTCGCGCAAGATCGACGACGAAGACGCAGGAGAGGAGATCGATGCCTCAACCGTTGCCGGCGGTGGCCACGCCTCTCGAGAAACAGAACTGACCAAGCATCAGCTCAGAGTCAGCCCAGCTCTCCGGGAGTATCTTGTCAGCAAAGACGTCTTCTCCGAACGAGAGGCCGGTCTCGACACTCCAGACGTTCTGACCGAACCACTACATTCTCTGGTCAACAGAGACCACATCAATGTCCCTTCACAAGTCACCGATACATCTCATCCCTTGCCTGAGTACTTCATCAGTTCGAGTCACAACACCTACTTGTCGGCGCATCAGCTCTACGGTAGCTCCTCAGCGGACGCCTACAAGACAGCTCTAGCGACTGGATCACGGTGTGTCGAGATCGACGCCTGGGACAACGAGGACGATAAAGACGAACCCAAGGTCACTCACGGTTATACGCTCGTGTCGAACATTTCATTTCGAGCAGTATGCGAGTCGATCCGCGATGTCGTCGACGAGGAAGCCGCCCACTCCGAAAATCACCAAGGTTACCGAGCAGCGCCCATTCTCTTATCCCTGGAGAACCACTGCGATGCATACGGCCAACAGCGCCTCGTCGACATCATGAAAGAAGTGTGGGGTGACCGCCTCCTAAGCAAAGCCGTCCGTCAAAAAGGCCACGACGAACAACGCGGCACCGGCGAACAAGTCACCCTCGCGGAACTCGGCTCTAGGATTGTCCTCATCGTCGAGTATCATTTCCCCAGCGAAAAAGTGGAATCAGACGAAGATTCCGACTCCTCCTCCTCCGAAGACGAAGAATCCGCAAAAGCGCGAAAAGACTACAACGAGAAGAAAAAAGCTGCTGCCACGGTCATCATCCCCGCCCTCGCGGATCTAGGCGTCTATGCGCAGTCCGTCAAACCGCGCGACAATTCCTGGTTCGGCGAGGTCGGCCTGACCGACGCGCCGCACGACCATCTCATCAACGTCTCCGAGAGCGGCTTGCTGGCACACATGCCCGCCGAGTCGGCCTCCATCGCGCGCCATAACGCCGAGCACTTAATGCGCGTGTATCCGAAAGGAACACGCATCTCGTCGCGCAACCTCAAGCCTGTGTCGTTCTGGGGTCTCGGCGCGCAGATCTGCGCATTGAATTGGCAGACCTTCGGCGCGAGCATTCAACTCAACGAAGCCCTCTTTAGCGGCTCCGACGGCTACGTCCTCAAGCCCGCAGCGTTGCGAGCCGGCGGCAACGGCGTGCTCAACACAGGCCGCCGCAAGAGATTACGCCTGCACGCCGGCGGCGCGACTGACATCCCCGTGCCCCCGGGCCGCGAAGGGAACGATCTGAAACCGTATCTGACATGCACGCTCTACCACCCAGACATCCTGGACGAAGACAACATCCCCAAGCGCAAGACCGCACACTTCAAACAACACAAACTGGGCCTTGTGCACAAATGGGCGTCCTCACCTTCTACAGATCCGATCTGGGATGAAGTTCTCGAGTGGGAGTACGATGAAAACGAACTCGTGTTCTTGCGCTTACTGATCAAGAGCGACGATGCGTTTGCGAGGAATCCGATCTTGGTAGTGAGTGCGGTGCGAGTGAGTTATTTGGTCGACGGGTGGACTTTTATCCGGATGCTGGATTTGAAGGGACGGGAGACGCGGTGTAGTCTGTGCGTGAGGTTTGAGGTTTTGGATGTGGAGGAGGGGAGATGATATGAAATGGGCGATGGGGGCAACGAAAGAATAACGAATATGAATGAATGATCATGAAGGCGGAAAAATAGTTGAATTGCTGGCAGGAGGACAAATTCGACTGGCGTGGCTGTTGCTTTGGAGGAGATGGCGCACTGCACCGCCACGCGTAAGCAGGCATGGACTGCGACGACGAGCTTTTGCCCAAGTAAATGCAAAGCCTTCCGATTGCTTGTGCACGAGCCTGTCAGCACGCATGGCAATCGGGCTCGTCGTGCACAGTCGATACCGATCATATGACCAACTAGCACCTGAACATACGGATCTGGGTGGAGGGAACCCTCCTTATATACCATCCTCTCCTAAGTTCGTCGTGTCACGAAAACGTGCTTCCAATCTCTCTATCTGGGCGAGAAACAGCCTGCTTCAGATCCAACATCGCCTTAAGATGGTATGTGCGCCGCACGTTGACTCATAGAAGAGGTGTGGCTGGCCGGCAGTAGGTTGGGGGAACCCTCCTCCTCTATATCACTTAATTCAAGTTCGTCGTGTCATGAAATGTCCCTCCAATCTCCCTTTCCGGACAAAGAACTGCCTTGTTCAGAGATTTCGACTTTGTGTGGTACGTGCGCAGCGCTGGACTCAACCGGTGCTTTCGAGGAGGGACGATTGGCTGGTAGCGCTGCTGCCTGCTCGGCGCAGACTCCGTAATTAAATTATTGTGGAGGCGTTGTGCGACGAAAAGGCCATACTCGGAAAGAGACTGTCTTGAACGGGAAATAATGGATGGTCCGTGTACAGAAAGGACTCCGCAATTATGGGAATTGTGGGTGTGTTGGTCGGGAGACGAGTAAGGTGTGGCGATATGTGGCGATTATGTGGTCGTCCGTCCGTCTCGCAGCGATGGAGATCGTGTCGTTCGCGACAGCCTGATTCTGAAAGCCTTGCCGTCGACATTGTTCGATCACACTTTTTCCGCTCGTCGGAAGAGGGACACACTGCCAAAGTACGGAGCTCCAAGTGGTACCCTGGAGTCTTCCTCCTGCCCTCCTGCCCCCTACCCGAACACATCCTTGACAAGCGTCTTCTTATTGATCTTCCCCATCGCGTTCCTCGGTATACTCTGCACAACCCTCACCTCCACAGGAATCTTATGGATCGCCAATTTCAGCTTCAACGCCCTCCGTAAATCCATGATCCCCCATTGTTTGCCCCCCTCTTTGCCCATCTTGCCTTTCTCACTTAGCACAATCACGGCTGCGACTTTTTGTCCCCATTTCGTATCCGGCAAGCCAACGACGGCTGCTTCGGAAATTTCAGGCAGGGAGAGTAGTTCGCGCTCGATTTCGAGGGCTGAGACCTTCTCGCCTCCGATCTTGATTATGTCGACGGAGAGGCGGCCTAGGATGAAGTACATTGGGCCTTTGGCCCAGGGTTGGTCGCTCTGGCCGGTTCCTGGGATGGTCTGGCGTATTGCGATGTCACCGGTTCCGAACCATTTCTCCTTATTCGTGTCGTGGGATTCGGGCTCGACGAACTCTTTCGATGTGGCGGTGGGATTGCGAAAGTATTCTTTGAAGATTGTAGGGCCACGGAGTTGGATCTCTCCTTGGCGAGGTTGACCTGTTTTTTGGTTCACCTCTTCGCCTGGGGAAATTATGGTGTTTGTGTCCGTGTCGACGAGCCGGACTTCCACGCTGGGGAGGGGCCAGCCAACGCTGCCGTCGACGCGATCTTCCGGTGATAGGCCGCAGGAAAGGGCCATTCCAACTTCGGTCATTCCGTAACGTTCGAGGAGGATGTTGCCGGCCGAGAGGTCTGTCCAGGCCTGTTTGATAGGCGTGGGAAGTGCTGCTGAGCCGGAGATGTTAAGGCGGAGGTTTGCAGGGGATATTGCGGTGCGTGTAGCGTTCTGGAAGTCGGATGATAGAGACGGATGAGTAGATAAGAGGCGGTTGTAGATTGTCGGGACCGCAGTGAGGAATGTTATAGGCCGTTTAGTCGCTCGTTGCGAATCGGAGGTGGGTAGGAAAGGCGTAGCAAGTCGTTTCCACGCAGTCTCCGGGTTGAATGGGTATGCAAATTCGATGGCGCAGCCGGCCATGAGTGGTGTAAAGAGCGCGTTGATCGTCCCGTGGATATGATGAAGTGGGAGAACGTGTAGAAGCAGGTGGGACGGGGAGTATTGCCACGCTTCTATGAGGGACCGTGCTTGGGCGGTCATGTTGGACATGGACAAAACCACGCCTTTGGGGCGGTTGGTTGTGCCCGAAGTGTAGAGCATGAGTCCGGCATTGTCAGCTGCACTCGAATCAAATCTGACGCTCTCCTTTGACTCATCTCCCTTGATAATCTTTGAGAGAACATGTAGTCTCGGAGCATTGTTGAGCCCATCTTTAACCACCTCTTGTGCCTTCTGGCGAAATTTCTCCGTCGAGAGGAAGAGCGACGCGGCACTGTTCTCAAGGATGTAACGCAGCTCCAAGATTGGATGTGTAGGTGCCAATGGCACTGCTATCGCGTCGAGAGACAAGATGGAGAGGAGGGTCACTTTAGGACAGCGTCAATATGCGTTTCAGTAGTAATTCTTGCATTGCTTGCGCACCTACATAGTCATAGCTATTTTCCGCCAGGAATGCTATCCTTTCTCCTGCCAGAGGTCTTCCTTCCGCGATTGCGGACAGTTTCTCACTCGCAATCGCGACATCATGTACCAGGTTCCCATAGCTGAACGTGCGATCCGAAGAGCTGTGGACTATGGCCAGAGAAGCTTGGTCGTGGTTCGCGATGGCTTCGAAGATGGGGGAGGCGCGCAGAGATGATATAGACCTGACTCGAGGTGTCCGGAAGCTGTGGCTAAGGACTGCGACGACAGGCAGCCTGCACCCTCTCGTTATGGCTGCCACGGAGCTTCCTGGACGTCTGAAAGCCCGGAGTGTGGCGCTCTCACTGACAAGTCGAGCTACCGCACACATCGGTACCATGTTTCAGGCATTGTCGACCAGAAGAGCTTAAGCACTTGTTCTAGTGAGCTCGGCGTGAGTCCCCAATTCGCCGCGCTGCTGAGTGACAAAGTTGAGTTGGAAATGATCACAGATAAATAATCTACAAAGTTGACTCGAGTTGAAGTACAATTGCCGCGGCTACTGACTCGCAATTCTTGGACTTCGGCCCACGCCATTTTATGATCTCCGTGACTTATTGATCGCCTCACTCAACCACGGTATACAGGTGTACACCAACGTGGCGATGGTTGCCAGAAGAAATGGAAACACAATATCCCTGACCACCTTGCACTCCTTTCGCGTGAGCCCATAGAGTTCTCGGCTTCTATTCGGTTCCACTGGAACAGCCAGAAGCGCTTGAAGCCCCTTGCTCATCCAGTAAACCCCGAAAGTCAACATCTGTTGTGCCCACAAGGTCAGCATCGTGATTCAGACAGCATAGGAGACAAAAAGTCTCTGAGAGAACGATCATAGGTTTGTTGCGGAGGCGGACAAGCCTGCCAGAACAGCAAGGTTTGAGAAGAGCACACTTTCGAAAACCAACAGAAAAATATATTTCTCATCGCGTGCCCAAGCCATTGCAGTCAACCCATCATCGTCCGTCGAGATAGCGAGGATGGCCGCTATGAAGGCACCGCACTCCAAAAGGGCCAAGATGGTTGCTATCACCCGGAACACAACCCGGCACCGCTTTTCGTTCCGAGGCTGGACCACTCGCGCTGGTGTAGCGCCTGCCCGTGTGGCGGGTGGTTTCAGAAGAGTTGCCGCTGCGGCCCTAGCGGCAGTATCTCTGATATCGGCTGCGCGAGCCTCGATGTCGTCGTCGTTTCCCACCCTTGTGCGGTAAGATGGTGGCCAAGATGGTGGCCGCGAAGGAGACTCAGGAGTTGCTAGCTCGGCTCTGCCTTTGAAATAGAGCGGCCTTCCTCGAAGCTCTGACCGAGGAGGAAGTGCAGGCGTCTCGTTCTGATGGGCAGGTGCCTCGAAGACAGCTCTGGCGTTCTTCGACAAGTTTGCAAGTTCTTCTCCACCCTCTGAAGGGAAGCATCGATGCCGTTCGAAAGCTGCATCTTGGTGAGGTGGGAGTATGCGACGGTGATGTGTCAAAGGCGATGGAGGAGGAGAATATTGGAAGTAGCACAAAACGTAAGTGTCGGCCGTACAAAGAAATTAACCAGAATTTTGTAGACAGATTTTTTCAAGGAAAGCATCATGGGTACGTACCGCATATCAACTCGAAGAACGCCTTGAGCAGGAAGGTTCAGGCTGCGCGCAGTGATTGGGCGAACCACTGTTGTGTTCTTCTTATCCATGAAAGATCGGCAGGTGCACCGGCTCCCCAGTGGATTTTGGTAAAGCACAGAGAGGCCATGCAGATGAAAGGAAAATCTTCACGGAACTCCAAGATACGTCTCTTCCTGAGGATGAACGCCAAATGCGGTGTCGCGGCAGATATCGCACGGGAGACCGAACCCGCACGACAATCGATGTAGCCCAACCCGAGGACTCGTTCTCGTGCACGCCTTTGCCCTGTGGTGTGCAAAAAAAAGCGCTAAGAAGCTCATTCCGTCTATTCCTGCGAAACCTCCTTGACCCTCAGATGCTGACCATGAGCACCACCAACGCCTGACGCCTTCATTCCAACGTGAAAATGCATTAATCCATTTCGTCCAGACTTCCATTACTCCCTCTGGCTGCTTCATCCTCGCTGACAAGTATCCCAACAAGACACTCACTCAGCATGCCGTCCCAATTGACCCAAGGATGCACCTCCATGAACAGCTTGACCGAATCCTTCCCAGCTCCCCTCAGTATTTCGCCAGCACCTCCCGGATGGAATGGGACATAAGGTGTGATGTTGTACACTTTCCCCTGATAGACCGTCCATGCGTCTTTGCCTTTCCTCCCATTCTGGCGTTTCAGCTCGGTCGGCGTAATGCGAAGAAAACCGTCTCCCGGTGCGTCTTTACCCCGGAGGTGGTTGTTGGGGTTGTTCGTCAAAGCAGCCCAATCGAGAGGTGAATGCCCTGGCTCGAGAACAACCTTGCGAGAGACTTGCTTGCCAGGGGGCATAATTGAAGAACTGGGTGCGAGAGATGCGTTCGGGAGAGGCTTTGTCACAGGTACTCGCAGAGAGGCCGCAGCGGAGGGAGGAGGTCGGACGAAGCCATTTCCTGGTCGTGGCGGCGCCGACAGGCTCGGAGGCTTTAGTCGAGGCGGCTCCGACCCTCTGTTGAGCATCGGCGGCGGTGGTGGCATGGACAATGTGACCGTTTCTTGTGTCTTGTCTGAGGAATTTCCATCCTTCTCTTTGAACGGGCCATCATTTGGCAATGAAATTTGCATTGTAGGAGTGCTGATTTCGAATGTAGGCTCGACCTTCAATTCGTTGAATGTAACCTCTGGCGCAGGCCGTGCGTGTTCTGCCTCTTTCACCAGCAATGAAGGAGATGGGTCAAATCGTTGCCGAAGTCCGGCTTTGTCACTGTCTGGAGTAGTAGCCTGAATAAGGAGTCTGCAAAGAAAGTAGCCTGCTATTGCGCTGCAGCATCCTGCCGCAAGCCAGCCCATTCTATGACCTGAAAGAAAGAAATTGTTCCGGGTGTATAAAACAAAACCCACTCATCGTGCCAGCGGTGTAGCGTTCAACGACCGACAGTTACCTCACTGTCGTGACAAGCTTGACAAGTCATATTCACTCTGCGCCATCTATGTCTATGTTGCCGCAAACCAAAAGAGAGGAATGAATCCCAGGATGGCGAAGTCTGCCCGAGATTCAAATGACATCCTATTTTTGGATAGGCGGTCTTTTGAGCATATTTATCCTTGGGCATTTCGCCCGCTTCATCACCCTCATCCTTCGTCATGTAAATCCATGATATAAAACCGACTTTTGCACTCTCGACGGATGAATCAAGGTCCTGCCTCGCGTCTGGCCTGATGTACCAACCTGGTGGTATACTTCTGCACGCCCCCAATTTTGCGTCGGTGCTTTGATTTTCACATTTTGAATGTGGTTGACTTGAAAATGTAGCCACATCCTGATCAAAGATCGCAACCTCGATCCGGCTTTTTGTCGCCGAGATGTTTCGCCTCTGCAAATGAGCCCCAGTCGACCTGGGAGATCCCTTCGCGTATGTGTAGCTCACATGAGACACCACAACCTTCCTCTCAGCAAAACCACAGGTCACCATCCTCCACGGCGATCATCTGAAAAGATCGTCTGTTGGGATCCGGCCAAACCCTTCGACCGGTGGTTCTATCACTAAGAGTGAAAAGTACTGGCCTAAGTACATGGCTCCTTTCCCACTCCTCTCCCGGGAGAGTCATAGTTTTCACCACGTTAACCCAAGGTGTACAAGTAGGCAGCCAAGCGCATCTCACTCTTTTCCATGATCGGCTGCCTATCAGGCTGTCGCTTGCACACCCCGCCAAATTGTACTTTGTGCTGCCAGACATTGACAAAAAGCATTTTGCATACCCATACCCGTAGAATCGAAGTCCGTAAACACATTGTCAATGACTTGCATACTTTCCTTTCGTGTGTAAGTTCTGTTGCATTTGAAGGTTGTCGAGGTCATTTCGACGGTGATTTCAATGCTCGGTCACAGGCCTCTGCTCGAGAGGCAACAAGTTTGGTCCGCTTCAGACAAGGCAAACTGGTGGCTCGGATTGCGCCTGACAGGCACCTGAACGGTACCTGAGAAATAAATAGCTGACTGGGCCTCGACGTAAAGCAGAGATGGAACCATATCGGTCGTTTATGAGGTGCTTCAACCTCGTATTTTGCCTTTGCTGTGCCCGCCCGCTGAAAAGTTCCGGTTCTTCTTGTCGGGTCAAGCAGGTCATCAAACAGCGGCATAGACGGTCTTTCAAGCCTTAAAAACTGTGTCACCCGAGCATGAAGTGAGCCGGAAAGCACGGCCCCAAACAGTGAAAGTCGGAGCTGCGACCTTGTCATGTGGTGGCCAAGGTTGAGCTGACACTGCAGGACGAAACAAGAGTCGGTCCTGAGTTTACGGAAACAAGAAGCAGGCAAACCAACCCCTCTTTCCCTCTACTCCAACCGCTCAATCACACCTCTCGCTGGTTACTGCTGCCACGATTGATGAACTATCTTGTCCCGCTGCTGTCATCCATTGCCATTGACCACAGATCAAGCAAACGCCCCGGCTGCTTGGGCGGCAAGAGCGCCTCGTCCTCAACCTGGCCATCCATGCGCCCGCCTCCAAGCACTTTTCTCCACCTGTCACCACTTGCTGTAACGGACTAGTACCAGGAAGTATTGCATTGCCATCCCGGAACCCGATCTGGTGCGGCAGGCTCACTCGTGACTGGTGGAACCAGGCATTCTGTCCTGTCAACCTTGCATGACCAGCCATATTCCGTCCTCAACCTTACTTCCACCACAGTTGCAACTCCTTCTCTATCTCTGCCAGACGACAATCCCTCAACAAGAACAGAGTTGGGCAAAGACTTGCGTTTCCACTATCGATGCACAATTCCTCTTCTCAAGCTAGTATCGTTGCTGGTGAAGATCTGCATTGCAGCCAGCAGTTCGTCACAGATGGGCAGTGGTCATCCACACTGAGGCAGTGATAAGCAAACACCGAACACTGCAAATTCAGAGGCTGAGGCAGTTCTGAGCAAATAGTGGGCGGTCACTGCGTGGGAGGCTTCATGTAGATGGAGTATTACCGGCCAATGTCGTCCTCTCCACCATCCTACGAGGACTACTACCCCTCTCACGATCGATCAGAAAGAGAACCCCCCTCCGAAGACCACAACCGGAAACGTCGCAGAATCGAACCTGAGAACATTCATCCAAGAAACATGACTGACCCTTCACGTCCGCCTCCATCAAGACGAACACCATCAGCATTCCCATCCCCCTACGACTTCCTTGGACCACCCTTGCATGGAATATCCTCATCAGTGCCGCTGGGGCTTCCGATAGGGACTTTCCTGCAGGAAGACGCAGCGCTCGACTATGCCGTCTCCGGCTTTGCTCACGATCTGGGCGGCATAGATTTCAATCAGCCCCCTGGCCCACCAATGTTCCTTAACCCGGACCAAGCCCCCCAAGCCGCTGCTCTCACCAGCCATCCAAGTCAACCTGCCTTACGACACGAGTCGGGACTCACTTTATTCAGACCGTTGCCAGATGACTACATCCCTCCTCCGAGAGCACCTGCTATCCCAGAACGTCGACGAGAAGGTGACGGGGCCGGGACGGGGCCACCTCCGACTTTTTCCTCGAGGCACCTTGCATTCGATTTCTCGGGCCCACCGCCATATCGAGCCCCAAGTTATCCTTCGCATATCCCGGTCATTGAAGGCATCTCGCCCCCTCGACGGGTTCCCACAGCCACCAGTACCACGCCTAGCACGGCGACCAACGAGGTCCCGAAGAAGCAGACTACCATGCTGGTTCTCAGTCGTGCTACCGAGGAAAGCATTGAGGCATTGGACGAGCACAAGAGAGAATGTCCAACCTGCTGTCTCGAATTTACACCAGATACCTTCGTGGCCGTCATCACCTGTTGCAACATGGCAATTCATGTCCGGTGCTTTTCGGCTTATGTGAATTCTCAGGGCTACTCCAAGAACCGAGTGTGCATGAAATGTCGTCGGGGTATCGATGCCAAGTACGTGTTGAACAAGGTGGTCCCACCAGTCACGGATAAAGACTGGGACGAAGGCGTCGACTTCAATGCACCAGAGTCATTGCAAGGGGATGCAAAGATGGAGCTCAATGTGACCGCGAGACCACACCGTTCAGGCTATCATCGGAGTAGGAATCCGGGAAGCTATCCGGGGTACCGTGGAGGACGACATGCATATTTCAATATGGTGGATGGCATGACTTCTGAACAGAGACTGGCTTTTCTCCACCTACGAGAAGAACAAGTGCACCAGACGGGGGAGCTGCGAACGCGACTACAGGCAGCATCAGAGAACAGCACTCGACTCAATCGTGAGGACCTCGAGGCCAATCGCGCTGTTGTGGAGGCACAGAGTCGGGCTACTACAGAGGAACTCACAATTATGCTGCAGAAGACCCGAGAGACCAGGGCGGCACACGAGGGGGCGAGAGCGGCATATGAAAAGATCCAGTTGGAGCTGGACGCCATGCAACAGTCTCAACAGCGACGATTGCAAGACATGATGGAGGAGTTTCACGTGGAACGAGAAGTCCGAGAACGCGAGGCCAGATCCCGACCAGAGGAATTGCATCCTCGCAGTGCACCAATCCCTGTTCCCCAGCTGAGGGTGGTCAATGGAGAGCCATCTAATAGTCGGTCTCCTTGAGAATCCTTTCTGTGAGCTTCAGAGGGGCTGGGCAGTAAGTGCAGCTCGCCACTCACTGACTAGACACGGCCGTGAAGCACGACCTGAGGTCAGGCGCCATCAAACCGTACCCGGAGTGGCTTGCACACGCTTTCCGCACGATGGAAGACGATCGATATTCCCATCCAGACTCGTCCAATTTCATTTCCAAGGACCTGATCCTTTGCATACGAACGACAACTTTGATTACGACACGACTTACGACTCATTACCGCTTTCCCTTTCTATTTTCCTCTGCATTTTCAGGGTTCACGGCCAATGGGTACGGTTCAAGGCGTCACGGAAGTACGGGCTGGGGACTCACTTGAGGAACACCTCTTTATCGGGCATGTCTTGGATGACCGGGCGCAGGAGGGTATCAACGACAGGAAACCAACCAACTAGCACAACTATTCCCATTTCATTTTGTTGCCAGACTGGGGTCCGCGTGGTCATCACCGGGAGGACGGCGCAAAGGCAGAGTGGGCAACTCCAGTTCAGAACTATCACGGCATGTGTATTTTATCCCATCGGCAGGTGTTCCTCTTCTCAGTCTTAGTCAAGTATCGATCTGTACACAGACAGCAGACAGGTAGAACTACCCCTAGGTAGTTGGACAGAAACCCGCAGCAGCAAGTAAGGTAGTAATGAGAATCACATCTTGGATCGAGTATTTTGCGCCTGCCTTCCCTTATTCATCTTGGGTAGATGCAGACCTGAACGCCAAAGAAAGTGGACTGTCCAACTGGACTCTTCAAGGTCCAGAAGACGACTCGAGTTACCACCATACAGAGTGCCTACAATAGTGGTCATGCTTGCCAGCAACTCCAACTACCGCAACTGGCTGGCGACCCCGCTCAGTGCACCGCCTTCATAATACCATCACTCTCACCGGACCCAGGCTTGCATCGATATCCAAAACAAACAACCTCGAAGCCTGGCCTTTCCTCCAGAAGCATCTTCGGTCTGTTCCTCCTATTTCACATCTCGCCCATAGATTCTTTAGATATCGTGGCGGGTATGTTTTAAGCTGGTGGCCATCTATCCCAACGGGCGAAGAATTGATCAGGTACCGAAGCAGTCCGCAAGCATATCTTGCTTTTTCCGGTCATGATCTCGAGATACTGCTTTCTTTCCTGTGCTGTGGCCCTGCTGGATCAACTCTTCAGGGGGTTTTGGCCACGTTCCAGGATCTGAATTCGAGTGTTGCTTGCAATGCGGCGCGTTGCAAGTCGAGATGGAGACTCAATCCTTGCTGTTGGCTTTTCTCAAACACATGCAAGTGCTTCATGTCCGAGCATCGGTCCAGAAGCCTAGCTGTTGGCTTTCTGAAACGTGTGCTGTGGAATGCTCCGCTCCGACCGACGGTTGTCGTCCTCCGAAGAACGCGTTGATCGACTTCTGATTCCGCTCGATCGTCTGGGGTATCTCAACTTCTGGCACATCGTCTGTCATATCCGCGTCCTCCTCGTCCATTACATCTCCCTGCCTATCGAGACCAATTGCTTCGGACACGGGCATCGCCTCGTCAAGATGGAATCGCTGCGCGTCAAACAATTTCCGCAGGGTATTTTCGTGGATGATTTCAGCATCGGGTCGATCGTCGCGATGTCTCTTGCGGGTTCGGGTGTTTAGGTAAGGAACGGCTATGACTCTGTAGAAATCCAAGGCGTTGATGTTGTCGGAGGAGGATTGGATTGTGCTGGTTGAGAGGGGCGATGAGGACGCTAGGGAAGGTGGTGATGAGCGCGGATTATGGTGGAGAGTGAGGTTGTCGTCTTCGAAGATGGATGCCTTGCGTTTCGTGCCCATTGTCGCGAAGGGTGCTGATGATAGAGTCGAGTAATGGTAATGGTGATGAAGCCGTGTGAACTCAGGACTGGACGACGCGTAGTGAATCACTTTACGCGTCGACGAGGAGGCCCAAAACCGAGGTCGAGAGCTGAGTTGTCTGACCAGAAATAACTGTTGTTCGCTACAACTGTAGTTATCTTCGATGAAGATGTGCTAGGGATACTGGCGCGTTGGGTGTTCAGTAAAAGTGAAGTAGGGAGATCTCGAATGGCTCAAGAGTGTTCCGTTCCAACGCGTCATGTCCTAAAAGCTGATGATGGCTGCGGAAGGTACCCGCCATGTTCAATGGCCGCCGCAGCCAACACCCCGCATCTCGCTCAATGACGGCCAGGCACGCTTTATCCAAGCTGCCTTGCCCTGGCTATCATAGTTGAACTTAACCAAACACATTTCCGTCGATTGTTTGAGGGTTTTGAGGCTCTGCTGAACCTTGTGGGCTGCGATTTTACCCTCTTTCCACCTCGACGTATTCCGTGATGACTGTTCGAGAAGCATCCCATGCTGGTTCATGGTACTCAGGCAATGGTCGTCAGCTTGCAACACAGCTTGATCAATGGCTTGCTGCTGTACCCGAGAAAGAGGTATTGCCTGGTGTTGACAGTCTGCCACTACCAGACGCACGAGTAGTCATCTCGCCTCATGCTGGCTATGCATACTCAGGTCCGTGTGCGGCATGGGCCTACAAGTGCCTCAATCTCGAGAAAGCAAAGCGGATATTCATTTTGCATCCATCCCATCACCACCACCTCACTAGTGCTGCCCTGCCTGTCGTCCATGCCTACGAGACTCCCCTGTCGAAGACACCTCTTCCCCTCGATCACGACACCATCAAGCAATTGTCTGCCCTTTCCACCACCGCACAAGGTCGGACCATCATGTTCACCACCATGTCCCAATCAATAGACGAAGCGGAACATAGCGCAGAGATGCAATTGCCCTATATCCATCGGCTACTTCAGAAACAATATCCTAACCAGCCCGAATCTTCTTACCCCCCACTTGTTCCCATCATGGTCGGTGGCACGAATCCTGCAACCGAAGCTGCGCTGGGGAAGATGTTGGCTCCTTACATCGCAGACGAAACCAACGCCTTTGTCATCTCATCCGACTTCTGCCACTGGGGAAGCAGATTCGGCTACACCTATTACCTACCAGATGCCCCATCTCCAGCACCCTCTCCACTGATGCTCCCCAACGGTGTGCGAGGAGAATTCACAACTGCGAAAGGGTCGGCCAATGAGGACGTCCATAAAATGCCCACACTGAGTCAAGGTCAAGCTCTCAGCTCAAGAAGCCAGATACCAAGAAGTGGACCCAAGATATTCGAAAGTATCGCCCATGCCGACAGAGCTTGTATGTGTGCCATTGCTACAGGCCAGCATTCAGAGTTCCTGCGTGTACTCAAGGACACCGGCAATACCGTCTGTGGAAGACACCCAATCGGGGTCTTTATGGCTGGCCTGGAAGAAGTGGAACGGTTGGAGAAGGAGAAGGGCGATGATCCTGGAGACCGCAGGCGCTTCAGGTTCATGCGGTACGAGCGGAGTAGTGATGCGATCAGTATGAAGGATAGCAGCGTCAGCTATGTTTCTGCGTTCGCAGTCCTCTGACTTGTGCAGACTCTCGAACAGAACGGAAAGACTGGAAAATGCTGGGTCCATGACGATCGAAAAGTCGCGGCTGCGATGCAGAGACGCATACACACCAGTTAGCCCGGCATCTGCGGCCAAATTTCGGTTACCACGAGGACGATCTGGCATGCTCCGCATCAGCCTCATGTTCCAGAAGTCAACCTATCACCGTCTTCTCACTCTCCGGACGAGCCTTTCTGATCGATCATCCAGCCGGCACAGTGTGAATCAGACACAACCCTGGAATGGCCCTTCTGTTGGAGTACCTACCTCAGTGGGCGAATGTACATTCCCAGCTCACCTTCCAAGGCGGTTCAAAACGAAGGCTCCCGCCATGAAGACTATGGCTCCAACGAGGTGAACAAGATGTTCTCCCAGTCCAATACCTCTCAGGTGGACGTAGCCGACAGGCCTTATTGACCCACTTGAGAAGCCGAGCGCTCTGCCTCGAGCTTGAAGATGTAGTTGTTTCTAGCTTCCAGTGCATATGCACGGTACCGATGATGTGGTGGTTCTTGCTGGTCGCCTGAAGGGGGGAAGAGCCAATGCTTGGATCGGATTTGATGTCCGCTGGCAAGCTCATCCCTGCACAATTTATGGAGCGTAAACCGCTCTTTGACAGGTGAACGCTGCGGACATATCAATGAGTGCTCGAAGCATGAGACTTACAATCCAAATTATTAGACGTTCTATTGTTCCGAAAATGCTGCTTTGTGTCGCGTGAGAATTTTCGTTCGTGGAAAAAGGCACGGGAGCAGGAGCTCTGCGAATAGCAGAGCCCAGGAGCACGTCCAAAGTGATAACGTGTGGTCAGCATTATTGACACAGACGAACCACGCCAGCGTGGCTACGTCGTCGGAGACTCGGCCTTTGGCCTTTGCGAATCATCCACGCCGCCCAGGGCTTTTACGCAGTATCATCCAACGAGCTTGGGTGGGTGTGGTGCGGTATTTTGAGAAAGAATGCAACGATAATAGGGTCGAGCTCAGCATGCACTTTTCGCAAGCGAGACCGTATTCACGATGCCTGGTCGCGGGGCTTGCCACCGCCGTTCAACTCACTCACCGACAAGACGCAACTAAGTTGGAAAGAGCAAGACGTCTGGTAAGCACAGGCACCTTTGTGGGATAAGCGAGTGCGCCAAATTGCGGGGTTGGGGTCGATGAGAGATGCCCAGGAATCCCTCTGCAGTCATCTTCGATTTATTCTCCATACGTGAGGAGTGATGGTGGTGCTGCTTGCCACCTGCGATTTTGGGAAGACGGCATTTTGTGTCTTTTGGATGTGATACTCACAATCAGAGTTGAATCGTTGAAAAATGCCCACGAAAAATCTTTGCTTGGGCGCAGGAAGTCGTCTCAAGCCACCCGCCGCCAATCGCCCAGCTAGTCACAAGGACCAATCATAAGCCGGTCGTTAGTCCCCGAGCTCGTCAGTATTGGCGAAGGCTTGGGTGTGACGACACCGACGAGCATCTCATTTTGCACGCGCCGGCTGACACGGCTTTTTCGTCACGCGCCAGGGCGGAATGCTCGAGCTGATCATTTGGCGATCAGCAGGATCGTGATCGACAATTTGACTTTTTGACTTCCTGTTCATGACGTGAGGGAGTTCGGGTTTGACGCGTCCATCTCCAGGATTTCAGGTTGTGGAGAGAAATGTTGCATCCGCAGTTGGATCCGGTGGCAGCCACAAGGTGAGCTAGGCGCAGCAGTCCAGACAGCGTCGAAGGTGCGTAGATAGATCAAAGACAACATGAATGTTAGTAGAGGTTGAAGCAAAGAATGTTTGAGGTACAAGTGAACATGACATTAATTATGCGGCAAGTAGTAGTTGTTTTTGGGAGCAAACCAATTCTCAGCGCACGCAGATTGGGTATCCAAGAGTCGCGACACGATGCGATACCAACTCCATCTCATCTCTTTCCCGTCAGATGACTGTTTCTGATTCTCCAGCTGCAGCCCTAGATTTGTATGATTTTGGCGCATGCCATGCGCGCACTTGTCGTTTCTTGTTGTTAATGACAGCTGAAGCCAGGATAGCAAGCCGCCTAGACGTTGTGGTCGCTATTTTCCGAGCGAACTTGCTTGCCCTTCTCAGACCAGGGGAAGTGGGCGACAGGGATGATGAAGAAGCTGTTCGAGGTATCGGCAATACCAGCGAGGGCGTTGTACCAGGCCAAGAACGCCGCGAGGATACCGAAAGCTCCACCAGCACGGGTGAGGCCAACGGAAGGTGCACCGTCGTTGAGACACAGGAAGGACAAGCCGAGCATGAGGAAGGCGAGATCCAGGGTGAAGAACAGGAGGAAGAAGGCGACGGTGGACTTGAGCGTGCAGATGAGGAGGAGGAAGGTGAAGATGAACCAGCCCTAAGGGTTTCGTTAGCACGGCGGAAAGCCAAAGAACTTAAAGTATCACAACTTACCATCAGGAAGAACCCTAAGGAATCAAGAAGGGCCTTTTCGTCCTGCGCAGCAATGGTACCGGCCTCGATGTTGAAGCCACCAGGGGTGAGGATGATCGCAAAAGAGATCCAGAAACCACCGTACGACGACAGAGCAGTAGCACCGAAAGTGTTGCCAACGGCCATATCCCTGTGATCTCGATCAGTCATGCGCAAAACACAGCTGATCGATCGAACACTTACCACATGCCAGCTAGAAGCTGAACAAGACCACCATAGCCGAACGCTAGAGAGATGATGATATTGTTTGCATGGACGCCCCGGGTCCCCAAGTTGATCAAGCTGAGAACGAAGGTGGTCAAGGCGAAAGCACACAGGCCGAGCGGCGCAGGGTTGGCGAATTTGCGCCCTTCGACACCCTTGTAGAGACCGGGCTGGAATTCACCACCGAAGGCTGGTTTCACTCTCATCAGCAATTGTTGTCAACTATCGCATCGTCTTCAACTTACCGGGCAGAGTTGCCTCATTGTTGGTGCGCATATGGGCCAAAGGACCGTAGCCGAAGCGAGCGGCATGCTGAGCAGCGGTCTTCTCTTCATGACTCATGCCTCGAGTGGCCGTCTCGAAGTCTTTAGCGTGCGAGTTCTCGCCGTTCACGGCGTTGTTAGCCTGTGTCGTGTGTTCTTGGTTGGTCGCCATGATGTTGTAGAGGACGTGAGATGACTCGATGGTCTACAGGACGGTAAACTGAAAAGAGGTTGAAGACTTGAGCGGACTGATCACCGAAGGCGCACTGGAATGATGAGGTGAAAGGAAGGGCAGTGGGGTGTGGTCATTGGGGACGGCAGTGTTTATGTACATTGACCGCGTCAAAGACTAATGAATGAAAGCTAGGATTTTCTGGGGCACGGGCAAGACGATCCTTACTGGATCGGCGGGGAGGAACTTTTCTCTTGTTCCTTTTTTCATTTTGGTGGACCAACCTGTAAAAGAATGGAACCGTTGAAACTAAACTAAATGGCCGGATCGCAAAGGAGAGTGGACAGAGGATGTCGGGGATGGTGGGTGGCCAGATGACAAGATGAGGTTTGATCAGCCGCGGTTGGTGCATGCTGGAAGCGATGCTCTGCGGACCGTGCTGCATCGGTGCTCTGTGTGTTGAGTACCAGGAGTCACCTTGAATCGATGACGGGGTTCTGAATGCGATTAGGAAGGCAGATTCGTTTCTGGAAGCGACCTCAGTGGGAGATGCGCAATATGCCCTTTAGCCTGTTATGCCGGCCACGAATCAGATGGAGCTTCTGGACCAGGGTAGCTTCCTCGAAGCAGGCCACTGCTCCGGGATGTGGGCATCAGTGGACCGGGGTGCGAGCGGTCGAGCGGAGGAAGCTTTGGGCATTATTCTTGTCCTTGGGAAAATGGCGGTCTTCCAAGAAGACCAAGACTTGTGCAGCGACGCCGCGCGGAAAGACCGTCACGCCACGATGCTTGGTCGCGGCATTCTCTGGGCCTGACGTAAATGTGACAACGGCCAAGTATTCACATCTGAGGGCGAAATGAAGCAAAGGAAACACATTCAAAAACACGGGGGAGGAAGTGAAGATCGCTGTGGGCACTGAGGAGAATGCACCATTGCTGAGTTCCACTGCCGTCCCTGTCCAGAAATTAGCCGTGAAAAGGCAGGGCTGTCTTGGGGTTGTTGAGAGCATCTGCAGGGCAGGCGCCAGGCCAGCAGTGGCGCTTCGTGTTGAGAGAAAGAACGATGCTGGTGCCGTCTCGCTTTCCAAAATGAACGCGGCAGTCGCTGACCCCGTCAAACCGACCGTGCATCAGCATGGCTTGCTCAAGCTTGCTGTAACTAACACCTGAAATTATAATGCCAAATAAACCACCAGTGGCCGGTCGAGGGCGCCTGACGGAAACTGCAGGGCTATGATTTCACCACCAAATTGGGCTTGCATTGGTTGATATTGTCATCAACTTGGACCTGAACTCAAACTCCAAGCATTTCTTCTCCAGGTTCACTCCACCACTTGTCCAGCGTGTTAACCTATTTCCTCAGCAAACGCGGAGTACATGACTCCGGAGGGAGGCCTTTATCTTTGACATAAGTAGCCCTTTTTAAAGTTCTCAATGTGCCAAGTCTGAAGCATTTCTAATACGGATCACCCCTCCACTGTCACTGCTAATTATTGGCACACTGCTATTCGTGAGCAAACGACACAAATCTCTTCCACTCTGGCTTGTTCTCCTGCACCTCAGGCCAATTCTCCTGCCAGTTGGCTGTCTGGGTCTGTCGTCTCGTCGTTGATGTTTGTTGCGGATGCTCTTAACATCATCCCCGAAGACCGACTTGTCCGTTGCAAGCCACAGGAGACCAAAGGCATCTCGGCTGTTGCGAACCAAAATGGTGGAGCGTAATTTGCTGCACTTACCGGCTTGAGGTTCCATCACACCAGAGCTCAGAACACATCATGAGATATTCTTCCGATATTGGCAATACGCTGCCCCATAACGGGACCTTATTAACGCCACTTTGGTACAGCATCCGTCGACTTCCGCGATTTTGGTCAGCCTTGGATCGCCTTGCAGCACCCGAAAACCATGAATGTGTTCTAGAAGACCGAACACGACAACTTCCGGTAATTCCCCCTACACAGCAGCCTCGCACACTTCCGCAGATTCATGATCACACCATGAAATGTCTTAGAACCCGACCTCCGAACTCATAAGGATTCGCCACTTCCATTGTCCCGGGTTTCCTTGACCACGAGTTCTCCCTGTTCCTGCCGCACGCAAGTCGCGTATCTCGCAGCGCGTGTAAGTACTATGTAAGTCACGCCAGGCTTGCGCTGGTGCCGAATCCGCTTCTCTTAGCGAATACCGCCAACGGGAATTTTTATGGTGTATGAAAGACACAGCGACGTTAACTAGCTCCAGGCTTGTTTACTCCAACTTCTTCGGTGAGGCGAGGTTACTCTGTCCGGTTCAGTACTTCATTTCTCGTTTTAGTCCTCAGACTGCAAGCACTCGATCCACCGCAAGCGGATTCACTGGCCAACCCAGGTTTCGCATAGGATGCTCTGCAAAACATCTGGGGCTTACAATGGAACGCAATATGTACGCGTGCTGACGAGAGCACCGCGTCCGGCCTTGGAGAACATGTGAGGTCGCGTTGTGTTACCGCAATGCGATCTGCCATTACGCGCACTCAGCGCCACCATATTCTTTACCCCGCATCAACCTCTGAAGTATTGTGTAACTAACGAGATCAATCTAAGTGCTCAAGACTCAAGTACATTGGGCACAAGCACTTTTGACCAACAGAATCTTACATTTGAGAGGCGTTCTCGCTCTCCAGTCATTTGTCAACCACCGAACTAACATTGGAACTTCGACGTGAAGCTGTTGCGAAATTCTCATCGACTTTGATGATGAGGAAAAATAGTGATAATTTGACTCAAAGATAAGCGAGGGACCCCAAGATGGACCGGCCAAAGCTCCTAGCGCAACTAACCCTAGAAGAGAAAATTAGCCTCCTTGCAGGACAGAATTTCTGGGAGACGAAATCCATCGACAGACTAAGCATACCCTCAGCAAAAGTGTCCGACGGTCCCAACGGTGTCAGAGGAGCTCAATTCTCCGGTGGTGTGAAGGCCGCCTGCTTCCCTTCGTCTACTGCTCTCGCTGCCACCTGGGATGTCGACCTCGCGAGACGAGTTGGGGCCGCTCTGGCGGAGGAAGCGCACACCAAGGGAGCAGTCTGCGTCCTTGCCCCAACCGTGTGTCTTCACAGGTCACCACTAGGTGGTCGCAATTTCGAGTCGTGGTCAGAAGATCCCTTCCTGACCGGTAAACTCGCATCGGCTTATATCCGAGGACTCCAGGAACAAGGTGTGGGGGCAACGATCAAACACTTTGCGGGTAACGAGCAGGAGACAAAACGAACCACGATCAATGTCAACATTGGCGAAAGGGCGCTGAGGGAACTTTATCTCAAACCTTTCGAAATCGCTGTCAGAGAAGCGCAGCCATGGGCGCTGATGACTTCTTACAATCTCGTCAACGGAGAACATGCCGACGGTAATCGGTTTCTGCTTGACACGGTCCTGCGGCAGCAATGGGGATATGATGGGCTAGTCATGAGTGATTGGGGTGGGACCAATTCCACCGTCGAGTCATTGAATGCAGGTCTCGACCTCGAAATGCCCGGTCCGGGTCGCCATCGCGCAGAAGACAAAGTGAAGAGTCAGATTGAGTCCGGGGCGGTTGGGATGAGCACGATAGACGCCCGTGTTGAGTCTGTCTTGAAATTCCTTGAGCGAACTGGCAAGTTCGATCGGCCTGAGACCTCGCCAGAACAGGCGATCAACAAACCTGAGCACCAACGGTTGATCCGCGACGGAGGGGCGCAAGGCATCGTTCTCCTGAAAAACGAGAAGGATATCCTTCCACTGGACGCAAAAAAACTGAAATCTGTCGCTGCCGTGGGCCTCGCGAAAGAGTGTCTGGCTTCTGGGGGCGGCTCCGCAGGAGTCAACAGCCATTATAAGGTCATTCCATTCGAGGCATTGGAAGCCTCATTAGGCCCCGATGTGGAGCTGCGGTATGGGCAGGGAGGTCACCTGTTCCGCAACCTGCCCGATTGGGAAGATGATGTCTCCAACCTCGAAGGCAGGCCTGGGTTTACGCTTTCGCGGTACGAGAGTCAAGATTGCAGCGGTGCGCCGGAATCCATCACGACAATCAAGACTGGCTCGTACATGCCCATGGGAGCTCGATGTGGTTCAATTTCATTGGAATGCATCTACAAGCCATCCGTGAGCGGTTCACACTACTTGGGCTTCTCTTCCCTAGGCCAGTCGAAAGTCTACGTCGATGATCAGGTCGTCTTCAACATCACTGAGGATTGTGACGACGCTATGGGCTTCCTTTTTGGCGGCGTGGAGGAAGCTCGGGCTCAGTTTTCATTCAGCCAAGGGAAGGAGTATCGCGTTCGGGTCGAGTCATTCTCGCCTGCCGTCAATCCTAGCAGTGGCATCCTCGGTGGATTGCTAGGTGTCCATTTCGGGTTCATGCATCAACAGGTATTCGAGGAAGATTTGTTCACTGCTGCTGTTGACGCCGCCAGGTCAGCAGATGTGGCACTGGTGTTTGTCGGGAACACGCCTTCGTGGGAGACGGAAGGTACGTGACACCCTGCCGCAAGAGCAAACCTCACACTAATAAAATGGTCCAGGGCGAGACCTGACTTCAATGACCCTCCCAGTGGACGGATCTCAAGATCGCCTCATCTCAGCCGTCGCCGCCGTCAACAAGAACGTCATTGTCATCATCAACACCGGCAACCCAATTGCCATGCCCTGGCTCGATGACGTCTGCGCCGTCATCCAAGCATGGTTCCCTGGCCAAGAGGCCGGTAATTCCATCGTCGATGTCCTCCTCGGGAAAGTCAACCCTGGCGGCAAGCTTCCGATGACCATCCCCAAGAGCCTCAGCGATACTCCCGCCTACAAGAACTTTCCCGGGGACGTGGAGAAGTTGCAGGTTTACTATGAGGAAGGAGTGGAGATTGGGTATCGGTTCTACGACAAACATCCTGAGAAAGCACTATTTCCCTTTGGCTTTGGCCTTTCTTATTCCAAGTTTGAGATTCGCAACGTCAACTTAGATTCGAAAGCTCTGAAGCAAGGCGGCAGCATCACTATCACCGCAGAGGTGCATAATCTGGGACCACGGGCGGGTAGTGAGGTCGTCCAGGTTTATGTGGCGCCACCTGCCGGTTCGGTGGACAGGCCGGTCAAGACACTGGCTGGGTTTGCAAAAGTTACGGTTGAGTCCGGGGAGTCTGCGCAGGCGGAGGTGAAAGTGGCATTTGATGCTGTATCATACTGGAGCGAGAAACAAAGCATGTGGGCAGTCTACAAAGGCGTGTACAAGGCCATCATTGGCACTTCAGCAGTCGACATCGTTGAGTCCCTGGAGTTTGAGGTGGAAAAAGACGTCACGTACAAGCCGTAAGTATATACGGCGTATTGTGGCTTTTGCTCAATCTGGAAACCTGGCAAGACCTGACTTAATGGCGTTTTCTGTTCTCTTTCTCCAGTTCCTGGTAGAACGGCCACGGCAAAACAGACTCGATAGTCTCTCCGATAGGTCTTTGTCCTGAGTCAACATTACCGAGACACCAGATACGAAAAAAGCAAGAACGTATGAACGCTATTCGATGCTTCGGAATGCTGCCCTCGAGTCGATCTTCTAGCAGCACCAGCCAATCGTTGTCCGGAGTCAAGCCAATGTTCCTCGCCTCAGATTCGACGAATATTTCATCTTCTTCGGGTTTTGCTGGTGGCCACTTGAGACTGCTGGTCGAGGTATTGCTCTCCTCACCATCGTCTAGTGCCGCTTCTTCTTCTGAGATGACGTTCGCGCCTTGGCGAAGCATGATAGTCATAGATCCATGACTCCAAACAGTGTAGTCTTCCTTGAATTCCTTTGCCAAATTGACATCATAGGCAATCCTCTTTGTGGAGTCTTCTGGTGACCAGGTGGCAACGGTTGAGAATGCCGTAGTGCACTCAGCACAAAGATGGTGCATTCGCACATTCGAGCAAACCGGTCTCCACCTCGAACGCCTTTTGTTGCCAAAATTCGTGGTTCCTAGATGTTGCCATATGTTACGGACAATGGTAAGTCTTTCGGTCGGGGCTGTACAACTCCCAGCACCGGCGAGTGTCTGACAAAAGGCCTTGATCGATGTCATTGGTACTTGAAGTGCATCCGATAGCTCATTGAGGAGTTCAAGCATCTTTTCTCGAGAGCCGTAGGAGGACGCTTTCAGGACACGGAGCAGTAACCCTGCGGCAGGTTCATTGTAGTCGACATGGAATGTTTTGCCCTCATCTGCGATGCCAAGAAATCCATATACCCGGTCGGGAGGATCCCGACAATGTGACCTCTTGAGCTTCAAAACCAGTTCGGTGAGCGACGGGATCCTTGCTTGGCCCAGATCTTGCTCGAGCTTAATGAGTTTCTCAAATTCAGCCCGGACATGGCCCACGTCAAGAAGCCACACCTGCAATATACGGGCGAAATGTTTCCACGACATGTTGAAGGTGCCATAAAGTATCCTTGCACGGCGAGCGAGTAATACTTCTTGTATAATCCAGAGCCGAGACCAATATGGGAGCACTGCAAATTCTTCTGTGGCTTCGGAAAACGAGTTGGCATCGCCGTGAAGTTTTGTGACAAATCGAGCGTCTCTCTGGATCTTCTTCAGAGCCTCCTCGACGCACAGTGATCCGCAACCAAGCCAAACGTAAACACAACAGGCTCGACTGTAGATCTGAGCCATTCGCGCCACCTGGTGATTTCGCTCCTTATTATGGTCCTGGTCGATACAAATGGCGTCAATCCAGAGGGGTCCAAATAGTTTTGCTTCTCGTGCTTGCCACAAGAAGTGCCATAGGTTGCGTCGAACCAGGAACTTGGCCCCGTTTACATATATCAAGTGATTTGCGGCTTCGGAGCCCCAAGTGTATGAGAGGCAAGCGTGGTTGTCTCGAAGTGGTTCATGGCTAACGCTGCATTCGATATGTGAGTGGGAAGAAGATCCAGAAGAGATTCTTAAGACTCTTATAGTCTCTAAATTCAAGTCGAGCGAGTCATGTCGAAAGAACTCTGGAGGTTCCGAGCTGCGGACGGAGGCACCAACCTCGGATAAGTCTTCAATCTTGAACATCTCACTGATCCAGTCGGCATCGCATCCTCGGTTACTGCGGAGAGGCACAACTGCTGTCTCAGGGGCGCCCATTGTCATCGATACATGGCGGCTAAATGGTGTATTGTTTGCTACCACGGTAGGCCCTTGAGCCTGCATCCGGAAGGGTTCTTCTTTGGAAGCTTATGGTTAAACCTGTTGCAAGGCTGGCTCAGCATTTGCAGGGCCGGGTGTTATTTTGCTTGCTCTGAAGACGTCGCTTCTTTCGCTGCATGTATCATTCGGTCGTCGCCCAGGTTGTATTCTACTAGTGCCTGATTGCTCGCTTGAGACTCACTCATAGCAGAATTGAAGCGAGCATAGCTCCAAGAGAACTGAGAGGTCACACTCGATAGGCCCTGCGGCGGGTTCGGCTTTGAAGGGCGCACTCAGTGACTTGAATGGTCTTCCGTCTATCGCTTGTCAAATCAAATGGGTGGCAGTCTGAACCTTTCGAGCCATACTAGAGGAGGCCGCAGGACGACAACTGGGCGGCTGTGCAGGGCCTCAGCCTCATCATCCAGATATCTGATGTTTGGAGTAGCCACATGAAAGCTCGATGGAGCTTGAAGCTGTGCTGTTGATTCCACCGACTCGAAATGGGATGACGAGGTAAGCCCGGCACAACTCAATTGATGAACTGAAGTAGACAATCATTATCGAGAAGATGAGCATTACGATTCAAATCCGCGAGATGCCTGCACCAAACTCTTGCAAGGCCATTTTTGGCCGAAGGGCCTTTCAACTCTCGCAAGCGTCCCCACTGTCTCGCTAATCACAGATCGATGGCATGCGAACTTTGGGAGGGGGCGTTTTTCACAATGCTCATCGCCGCTAGCAATTCGCAGACCAAAGGCCCTTCGGCGCTTAACCCGGGAAATGACTTGACCTGCCTGAAACATCATCTCCGCATGACGCGAACTCCATACCCTGCGTACTCAGGCCCCCACTCTGGCAAAGTCCTCAGCCGCAAAACAGTGACACGAAGCTCAAGCAACTTAATAACCACTTATGCCTGAAACAGTACTGTGGTCTTTCCCTGGACCTGCGAACAGCGTGAGATGGCCCAGGGGCCAGCATGATCAGACCTGGCATCGGCGTAGGTAAGAATATCGCCGCAATCGTTTTGAACCTTGGAACTCATAAAAATTGGTGGCCTTGTAGAATATGGCAGTGCCGCGTCCTGTTGAGGAACGCTCTTGCAAGCCATGTGTTTCGGATTTAATGTTATGCACGACGAGATCGAGCGAGGTGGCAACCAGCAGACTCAGGCGACAGATCATCTTCATGCGCAAGAACCATTGCCCCCGTTGATCGATGCGATTAAGGTCACGAGCTGGCAACTAATAATGCTTCGTCTTGTCTTGGTGGCGACTTTCCTGGCGCTTTGGCTATTGACGCATGGCTTATCCCCTCTGAAAGAGCTCAAAAATCAGATGTTTACTAGAATATCCTTGTTCGGCAACCTCAGTTTCGAAAGCAGAGGAACAATCACAAAACTTCTCTGGTTCCCAAAAGACCTGCACCATGGCCTGAAAGCGCTAGATTGCTTCGTGCGATGCCTGGTCACACTTTTGGCACTCGTATTCCACGATTTTTTCAACGTGCCACGAAACTTTCCGCACGATCTGTCTCGCGACTGGAAGAAGCTCAACGCCCTCTTAGAAGTCGCTTTCCCTCGTCGTCGAAAATTGGGCCGGATACAAAAATTTCTCCTGAGGTATTCAACAAGCTTTAACCAAGCATTCTCAGCCGTTTCACTCCACACAAGTATGCATTCATCGACGGCCAGAGTAGTCAATACCCTCAAATCAGAGGATGGTCTCTGTCCATACGAAAACTGCGGTCAGGCTATAGCAAAGGCAGAAACTGTATGCGGAGGTAAAATCTGGTATGCTTAATCCAGAAGCCATCCTCATACTTGGCTGAAAAGCTGACTCTGGCTTTCAGTCCGGCTTGCCAGCGCTGGGCTAATTTATCACCTCCGGCAACGCCAGCCCTTGCTGATAGATATTATGTGCGCTACGGCAGTTTTGACCCCTATGGAGGACCACAACATGGTTACGGCTACTACAGCAACACATCGTCATATGTCGACCACGAGTACGTCCACTTCGCCGCGCAGGATTCAACTCCGAAAAAGCATACGAGGAAGGCCAGTTACAACCAGTCGGCGTGGACGAGAAACTGGTACTCACCAAACGCATCGACCCCGCCGTATTGCGACACTCAGCTACATTACGCTGGCACGAGGAAAGACGTGTATGTGGGTGAGGGAAGCAACCGCAAATACGACAGCCATTCCTTTCCCAGTTCAGAATATCACAGACGTTCAACGACGCGCAACCGAAAACCATCTGTCCTCTTATCTAGCGAGGATGGCGAGTATGCAGAAGCCCCTTTGATCTATCGAGAGCCTCGAAAGCAAGGCGGACCGCGCAAGAAGAATTTCGATTCCTATTATTACTATGGACAGGAACAGACTATCGATAATCAACCGAAACGATCCGAGTGCGACGCGCTTCAGCCAGCACTAAGCCCATTCGCAGATCCAAGCCAAATCAGTCCAAGCAAGCCGATTCCGAGTCAGGTCGGTTGATGCCAACTCCATTTGCAACGGAGGCGGACGCGATGCGGGTAGACATTCCACTGGGGTATTGTGTCAAGCATTGGGATCCATCCGAGCGAGCCGAGGAACCGATTGTCTTACTGAAAAATGTCTTTGATGCCAAATCGCTCGGCACTTGGATCTACGACTGGGCACTCTACCGCTTTGGCGCATCTGATAATACAATGATCTATGCCAAGAGACTACAGTTTGAGCTTCCCAGATGTCCCGGCAATCTGAAGTGCCTGACAGAATGTGTCAGTCGCATTGACAATGACTATCGTGTGCGGGAAATTGATGGACTTATGCACAAGGGTGAAAACCTATGGAACGAATTCAAGGATCTCCTGAAAGCATACGAGCAGTTGATATTGCAGAGGATGGAGCGCGACGGCACAAAGGCCGTGCGGAAGCAGGCAGGATTGGGATTTGTGAATTTCCTTTTCGGCCGAGCTAAACAAAACGAGCGGACCGTCGAGCTCTTGCTGAAGCTTTCGTCTTGGAACGCTAGATGCGACAGAGTCGCAATACCTAAACTGGAAATGTTCTCGGAGAACTAATCAATCGTAAACTGGCCCCGGAAACCTCCAAGCCTTTCGGGGACTGATCAGGGTGTTCGTATGCAATACTGCTACATCCCAAGTCTATACTTAGCATTTACCTTCTAGCCTGCGGTTTGCTCAAGTAAATGGACGAAAGTGGGCTCCAGCGAGTTGAAAGACCTTCTGCAAGGATTATGGTGGTCTTCAAAGTGAGCAGTTGCCGAGAATGTGAATGCTGCAAGGAGCTTCGCTAAGGTAGCATTCACTCGCTACCAAGCAAGCTGCTCGCCGCTGTATGTTATGAAGTTCCCAGAAGTTGCCGCCCGGGTTGCCTTGTCGATCTGTTCAGTGATTCCATTGACACCATCTTGTATGGGCACTGGAGCAGCCGCCATCCCCGCGCCCTTTGCTGCATGGTTCCCTAACTACGGTCTAAGGTTAGCATCCATCCAGACAAGGGGTGGTCCAGGCGCAAATGACGAACATCTGTTTGAAGCCACCCCGGATTGATTGGGAAAGCAATCAGATTCGGATTCTCATAATGAATCCTCCGCGTGACGAAATTGACAGCAGCCTTCGACGCCCCATACGCGGTGTTCTCTACGGCAAGCATATCAACACCACTGATACTCCCAGCCCCAGACGACAACACCACAAATTTCGGAGTCGGGGCCGCATCAGGAGCGGAGCGGTAGCTTGGAAAAGAAGCAACGGAGCAATCGTGTTAATGGCAAAGTGATCCGCCATCTCCTCTGCGGGTGTTTCAGTCGCTTTGCCGAAGTACTTTGAAATGCCGGCGTTGGCAACGACAATATCGAGCTTTGAGATGCCGTGTTCTGACTTGAGAGTTTCCACGGCGGCTCTCGCGTCGGTCTCGGAGCTGCTATCGATCTTGACGAGGATGACTCGACTATCCTCGCCTTTTGGTAGGGTGTCGAGATCTTGTGATGAGGGGCTGCTTGGATCACGCAGGCCGGCGATCACGGTGTGGTTGGACCTCAGCAGATATGTCGATAGTAGGCCCTTTCCAATGCCTTGTGGACAGCGAACACTCGTCAACATGTCCCTAGTTTTGGAAGAGCAACCAACTTACCTCTGCTTGCCCCGGTGATTAGGACAACTGTTGTGCTCGCCATGGCGGAGATGCCGACAAGGGAGGAGACTGAGCTACCCAATCTCCGCTCTCTGAGGTGTACAACAGAAAACAGCAGCAACCAGATGATAGATATTAGAACAGCTGGGCACGGAAAGTATAATCTTCACCTATTTGTCGTCCTACGCTTCATAAGGCTCTTGGTGGAACTAACGTTCCTCGAACGAATCACATCCACAACTTCAAATCGTCAAAGATATTTGCCATGGTCACTTTGCGCCCAGGCTCGAAGCTTAGGGATATCAAAGTAACTAGGTAGTCCGTAAGTAGCCTAGATACATACTCACTCACGTGCTATGACGTCTGAAAGCAACCACTACCGGGCCGAGGTGCCTTATCGAGCTTATGGCAATTATATCAGGTGGCTGCCGTTTCGCACCCCGGCAAGCCATAAAGTACCGGCTGGAAAGGACCACGCATAACAAAGACCATTCGATTCCCGAACGGACAGACCCGTCAAGTCTCACCCTCCCTTAGCACTTCCAGATATCCCACTCGTCTTTCCGTCATCTCCCTCGTTTTGTTGCATGGATTATCATGATATCTGGTCAAATGCATGACGTGGTGCCGCCCCGATTTTTAGTGACTACACCAAGCAGTGTCACGTGACTAGGCTTCTGGGCATCTTGGCGCCTGGATAATAGTTGGCTCAAGATTCCTTCTCCAAATCCGGAAGACCGCCCCAATTGGCCCAAGACCATCTCAGCTACCTGCAAGCTTCAAACTTTTCTAATGCAAACAATTCTATACGTTCACCAGCAGCAAGACACAATCATAGCGCTCAGGTTCATGGGTCTTTGAGCCAATAATGTCGAGGAAGGTCCGCCGCATCGGCTGGAATTCGAGTTAGACCTGTATCGGCATAAATTCGTGGTATTTTGGGGGAATTCTTCTTCGATTTGACCAGCGCTTGCACAGGCACAACCCTTTGGACCGGATCGTGGCTTCAGGAACATGAGATCTCAAGATGCAACAAAAACTTTCCAGAAGGGCTCAGGAAACGCGAAAGTTGCGGGAAGATACCTCAGATGGGACGCACTATCAGTTACGAGCGTCGAGCTTTCGCATCTCCGTCACCACAACCACCAGAGAAGGTAGTCAAGTGTTTGTCGAGTTCTGAAATGAGATGCTTCGTTCTGCTGCGAGATGATTGTCCTGTTCGGAAGGGCTCTTGGACAGCCGGAGTCGCAAGGAATCGTTGCATTTTGTAGGCAAGGGAGACTGGAGTCAATGTTGGAGCTGGAAGACATCAGCAATCTGACAAGCGCTGAACGCCGAACATCTCGAAGAGATGAGAGACACGACGATGGACAGTACGGAGTAAGTGCACTGTAGACAGGACCACTCACTAATCTCCTTCAATGAGCTTGAATGTGATGCCATCCTGGAATTGTATCGTCGAGTACGGCTTGGAACAATTTGCGCGAGGAGCGAGACGGTTCCGAGACAGGCGAGGAATACAGAAGAGGCACAGAGAACGAAGATGCAATCGAGGAAGGAGTTGCCTTTTTATAGGTCGCGGCGATGGGGCAAGACATCCAGTCTCGACTTCGTCAGGACCGTAGGATGGCATTGAATGGCCTCTTTAAACCAGTTACAACGACCCGTCACACGTAGAAGGAAAAGGCAATGTCGAAGCTACCGCTCCAACGGACCTCACCAGTGCAACCAACACAGAGGAGGCCGCGCTTCCATGGAGCACTAGAGCGGACAGCAGTGTCGAGGTAATGGGCATTCACCACCTGGGCATGCCCTGGAAGGACTGCCCCGAAGCAACAATAGACACCAAGCTCATGATTATCACCAGCTGAGGCCGCCGAGGTCTGCCCGGATGACGATCCCGGATGGAGCACCCAAGTTTTCGGTCACAACAAAAGATCTCTACTTCCTTCTAGGAGTCTCGCAGGGCCGTATGAATGTTTCCCACAAGCAACGTGCCAGAATCGCAGACAGGTTCCTCATCATACCGTCTCGCAATTCATGCTGCAGCACAAACTCTGTGGCTTCCAAGCAATCATCGGAAGAGTGTTACGCGGCGAAGACAAGATTTCACTACTAGCTTTTAGCTGGGATGGCAACGCTGATAATGACAGCAAAGACGACTAGCATCAGCTTAAAACCTCCGCCTCCAGCAAAACCACCATACAGTCGTCACAGATCAATTCGGGGTTCTAATCAGTGCGAGCACGCTGGGAGTTGTCTTAATTAGAATCTGGAGTGCTCTTCAATGCAGCGGGGTTGATACAGGCGGGATCATCAAGAGGGGCGCAGCCATACACAAAATTCGTCCTGTTCCCATCACCTGACGACCTTGCGAAAGCTAAACTATCAACGACTCATCGAGCAGCCACCACTAAGGACTGCGAGTTGTTACAGGTAAGACTCCCTCCTTCCCGTCTCACTACTCCGATAAATGGCATCGATCATTCTATGCCTCACCAAAGCATCCTCAAAAGTAACCACCGATCCATTTCCCTCTCCAACAACCGCATCCCAAGCCTTGCCCACATTATACGCAAAGTCCTTCGCCGGCTCGACCTCGATCTCCTTGAGATTCCCAGGTCCTCCCCCAGCCTTCACGAGTTTGATCGTCGGGTGGAACATCTGGATATGTCCCTTCGGAGCTTCCAGAACAAGCGTCCCTTTCGTGCCATTGATCTCCCAGTAGAAGTCCTTGCCTGTATCGGAGACACCAGCCTGATACACGGCAGTCACGACCCCGTTGGAGTTTAGCAGTGTCCCCGCCACGGAGATCCAATCGTGACTCGTCTTTTGCACACTTCTGAGCACTTTGCCGTCCGCATCGAGGATATCCATAGTCGGTCTGCGAACCGTTAACTTCGCAGACACATCGCTCATCTCGCCGAGGACGAAGCACAATGCATCCATCGCATGCCCCATGGGAATCGTCAACATACTCGCCCCATTCTTCACGTCCGCCATGTATTCGTACACCGCCGTCTCCGTGGCGCCTAGGACCATCCCAGAAGCATACATTGTCGTGCCAAGAATCTCACCCAACTCGCCGCTCTCAACCATCTGCTTTGCCTTTAGAATACTCGGATTCTGCCGCGCCTGTAGGCCCACGACATTCCGCACGCCCGCTTCCTTCGCGAGCAACGTAAGTTCCTCTGCTTCCTTCAGGTTCGCGGCGAGAGGCCACTCGACGAAAACGTCCTTCTTGGCCTGTAGTGCGGGCTTGATGAATCTATAGTGCGTGGGCACTTTAACCGAGACGACGACCATGTCGACGTTCGCGTCATTGGCTAGGGAATCTGGGTCGTCGTAGCAGGCGACATCGGCGCCGAGGTTGTATTTCTCCACGGCGCGGCGTGCGGAGGCGACGCTGCTGTTTTGGAGGGCGGTGATTTTGAATTGTGATGGGTTGGATTGGAAGTAGGGGAGGTGGGATTTTGAGGCCCATTGTCTGTCATGGAGTTAGATGTTGGAGGTGCCATTGGAGATGCCAAGTGGCAGGAGAGACCCTTACCCATCAGCGGACAGACCGATGAATCCAAGTCTGATAGGGGCCATATTATCAGTACTCTAATATGAATACCCTTGAAACGGTTGCAAGGTCTCAATATCGAGTGCTTTCTCCTCAAGAATCCGAGCACGGTTGCTTTGGTCCACTTTCTTTCCTTATAGACGTTGAGATGTCGATGCCTCTCAATGCTTGCAAGTACCAGATGATCCACACCTTTTATTCGTCACTCATTTCGTATATTTCCCTCACGCTCGATCAACCTTCATGACTTAAGAAGGTAGGTAGCCTGACTTTCGAAAAGTCTTAGCTCATCCACGTCTTACCAAGACATCGGTTAAGACCTTCAATACCGCTCGACAACCGGAAAAGAGTTTCTGACTCAACCATTCGATGGGTATATACCGGACGCTCCTCAACAAGGTCTGCAATTTTGCGCTATAGCGTAGTGAGTCTGGTACAACAGTCTATAGCAGTCTGTGCTAGGCAGGTTAAGCCAATCTGGAACGAGGACGGGAAAAATGAAGAGCGAAGTGATCGACGTGCACTGGGCGGTGCGATTACAAATGTCATCTCCAGCCTTGCGTTGACGTCACCTGTTTATGCCCCTACTACTAGAAGCCACAACTGTCTATGGCTTTATGCCGATTAGGACTGCTCATAACCACGACATAGTGAGGGTGGCTTATGAGATCTCGGGTCTGGGCGCGGTGCAAGCGGCCGCTTCACTGCTATTCAGCGGTCTTGAGCTCTTTTGAATCGGAAGCTTCCGAGTAGGAGCAGCGGCAGAGCAGATAGAATGGATCAAAAAAGGTCAAAGCTGTGTGGATGCTGCAAATGTTCTCGTTCCTGTCTAAGCTATGCGTCAAAAGGAAATCTAGTACAAGGGTATCTAATGATGGCGGCCGTCACGCTGCAATGCATCGTGAGTTCATCGCCCATTCTCATCAACTCCACCACGCTCGCATAAGAAGTACAAAGTGGAATCACACGAAGCTGCTCTCGGATCGACGGTGGCAAGGATCGCGCTACGTCCCCCGCGTCAGTCTCTCGAGAATAGACAAGACACCTAGCAACATGTTAGTTCAAATTTCGGAAGACACCAATATCATCACTTACCGGTCACACCTTGTGTCAACGTGGCCGATGCTTCGGTACTTCTAGCACCCAAAGTCACCGTGATGACATCTCGGATTTTGCCTGCCTTCTCCAACTTGTGTGCCCAATTGAAGACATACTCGTCCTCTCTCGAATCTCCAATGACCATCAGGAAATCTGGGAGCGGGACACCCTTCTTTTGCGTCAGATTCTCCAAGTTCTCGGTAATCAGCTGAGCGGCGGCACCTTTGTTGATGTCGAGTTCGGAGATGAAAAGCGTGTCATCAATCGGTATCGCGTTGACGTTCTGTCCACGACAGGCGTCATTGATATGATTGGCACATTCGCCAGCCGATTTGAAAGCTCCTGCTCTGTCTTCTGCATCCGAGTAATCAAAGATGACAGATGAGTGTCGCACTTCAATCCGACTACCCTCGACTCTCTCCACATAGTATTGCAAAATGCTTCTGACACCTGTCTTCCAGCTCGCAACATGCTCAGGGTCAATCAACTCCTGCCATTCGTCTGAGTTGGGGTCCCTCACAAACGCTCCGTTTTCAGCTATTAAGCCGATGCCACTGACTTGACTGAAGAGTCTCTCCATTTCCTCTGGCATTCTAGCGCTCATCACATAGACAACGTTCTTCTTGTCATCGATGAGATCGTTCAGAACGTCAATTGATCTCTTCGGGGTTGTCAGGATGATGTCCGTCGGAGATCCCCAGGATGCCAGCGTGCCTTCATAATCCAGGATGATGAGGCGTCGGTTGGCTTTCTGATACTTCGATTTCGTGGAAGAGATTGACAAGCGGGGAACTGCGGTAGAGTCACGAACTGCGTGTTCTTTCCATGCATGCTCCAGATCCTTCAGGTACTGCTCGTACCATCGTACGGCGCTTTGCTCAATAACAACATCGTACATTTTTTTCCAGCGTCGCTGACGTTCTGCGGTGGGCATATCCAAGGCTTGCTTGATGGCGTCGGCACACATGCTGTAGTGCCATGGGTTGACAAGGAGAGCATTTTGTCCAAAGATAGTGGCAGATCCCGTGAATTCACTAAGTATCAAAGGACCATACTTGTTCTCGGACAGCTTGCCATCTTGACAAACGACCCACTCGTGACTTGTAAGATTCATGCCCTCGCGAAGGCTCGTGATCATCAAACATTCCGCAACGATGAGTAATGCCATGTATTGGGCAAAGTCGATGTCTTGCTTCAGAAACACAAGAGGCTGGTGGGCCAAGGTGGAATGAGTGCTGTTGACGCGAGTGACAATGTCAGCCACGGTCGCGCTTAGGTCAGGATCCTCGGCGGAGGACGTGGCAATTTGGATCAGCACCACTTTCTCCTTGTATTCAGGGTATTTGTTGAGGAACAATTCGTAAGACAACATTTTTTGGCGAACTCCACGAACAGTGTCCAGCTTGTCCCGTGCAACAATTATCCGCTTGCCACGATACTTTTCAGTGATGATCTGTACCCATTCTTTGACCTCATCCGCTTGACGATGGTGGTCAATAGCCTTTGGATCGATGCCAATAGGACATGTGGCAACGTGAACAAAGCGACCGTCTTCTAGGATGACACCGTGTTTGGTCGCTTCGACATTGAGAAGGCGGCTGCAAGTCTGCAAGAAGTGGTGACCGTACTCGTCAGTCTGGAACCCGACCATGTTTGCTCCCAGCATGCCTTGCAGCAGTTCGGTGCGCACAGCAAGACAGCGGAAGATCTCAGACGAGGGAAATGCTGTATGTAGAAAGAAGCCGATCTCAGCTTCAGGGAGTTTTTGTCGCAGTAGACCGGGGAGGAGCATAAGATGATAATCGTGAACCCAAATCTTGTCGCCTTTTTTCCAATTCTTCACAATCCGGTCGGCGAATGCCTCATTGACCTTGACATAGAAAATCCAGGAATGGTCCTCGTAGGCCTTGCTCTTGGGATGATCGGGAATCTGATAGTGTACCACAGGCCATAGGATAGTTTTGCAGTAATGCTCGTAGAGACCATTGAGATCACTGTCACTCGCATAGACAGTCAGACAATCATAGTCATTCTCCAATTTTTCCGCGATATTCTCCTTCAAATGGTCTTCCAAGGCGTCGACGGGACAGCCCAGGGTGCCGACCCAGGTCTTCTCGTCGCAAATACCGGCATCTGCTGCGGCATCAATCGCATTGTATAGACCACCATTGCCCAGAGGGGCTCTTTCAACTGCATACTCGTAGTTCGAAAAGCGTCGCTCATGGCTCGCTGTTCTCGTCCTCTGTCGACGATGGTGTTTATTCGCAGTATTGTACGCAATTTGTTGGGCCTTCTCTTTGAGCTCCTTAAGATCTTTGCTACCGGCCACCGCGTGCTTCAGGATCGAACTGGGAGGAGGGGACTTCGCTCGGGAAGGAGGTTGATTCCAGCCAAACGACTTGCCCCAACCGGGTGAATGAAGATCGTGTCGGGAGATGGATCGCAAGGGAATGCCGGGGCCGTTCTTGATACCTGGAAGAGTGAGACTGAAATTCCGTTCGATCTGAGGTCGAAAGATCTTCTCATGGTCGGTGGTGCTGCCTGGAGTCAGAGGGATCGGGCCAGGTGTCCCAGAAATGCCGATACCTGGCGTAAATAGGCTGACTGGTTGTGAATCGTTCAAGCTCGGGGCCTGAGATACTGCCGATTGAGGTCGGACGAGCTCCGGCGACTGGGATCTTGAGGAAGTCGCCGGCGCGTCGAAGTTGACTGTATATGGGAGGAAGAGCGATGCCACAAAGATAGTCATGGTCACACGTCAAGCCGACCTGAGAAGTTTGACGGCGGTCAGTACAGGCTTGGGTTGCTTCAGGTTTAATGTTGGGCAAGGAGAGTCAATCTGGTGAGAAGCTGAACTGCGCGTAGATATTGCGAGACGGAGAGACGATTGAAGTCTTCCGCTGTCAGGGACAAAGTGTAGGGTGCGACAAAAGACAGCGGTTTTGAAGCAGTGACAGCAGTGATGAGGGAATGAAGGATAGAAAAATAATAGTCAATAGTAGCAGGTGCAGTGAAGGTGGTATTGTAGGGCAAAGGCGAGGAAATCGCGTCAAGTCGTTTGCAGCGATGGTGCATGGGCTCTGTTGAAGTTCTGCATGTGTTGAAGTAATACGGATTCCATTTAGTAACAAGTGACAGGAAGTTGGTCCCGTCGCTGCCAACAATTGTCCACGACGGAGGCTCAAGGAGCGCCGTTGGATCTTACGACGACTGACACAAAAAGAAGCAAATGGCAGGAACTCTCCTCCGGTTTTTTTCACTGGCCGCTGCCAGTGACGTGCCCCTGTGGAGCAGCGGCACAGGAACAGGTTCGCTGCTGACGGCTCGCAACCGGAGTTTTGCGTTAGGGCAGCCCCCAAAATTCAAGCAGGCCCGGAACACTGGGCTCCTATCCGGCAAAGTTACAGCTATTCTTCCTGCAGCTAAGCGTCAAACGTCCTCTCTGGTGCTCCCCTACAACTGGCTCGGTGGTTTGTCCGAAGGCCCAACGACGAAACTCTCTTCCAACCACCCTCTGCCGCCCGTTCACCACACACCATTCAAAGGTCGAGGTTGCCACACGCTTGCATCGCCGTTGCCTGATATGCATCCTGCCTAACAATTTGACATGTGCGTCGCATTCCTGTCATTGGGCGCTATTGCTCTGTTGCTGCATCGCCGATGTCGTTGATGTTCGACTGGACCTCTTTGTCCTTCATCACATTCTAGCCGTCCCACATCATGCCTCTCTATCTTACTGCGTCCCACTCATCGCGGATTAAGAAGCCCGCCAAGCGAGGCGCTGATACTGGGCGCCGTCACTCTTCTTCGCCTTTCGCAAACGCTCCACGCATTAAACCAGCTCTCCAGCGAGCGAAGTCACTTGCTGATGGCGGCATCGAAGACCTGGATAATGAAGAGGATGGAACAGACAGACTCAAGCCAAGTGGCAAGGTTCTGTCAAGCATCTCTGTCGACTCGGCCAAAGATGTCCTGAGTGCTGTAACACACGCTCGCTCCTCCATGTTTGCTTCCCTGCCCGAACGAGCGGGGATGAATAGTGTGCGCATTGCAGAAGTCCTCAACTTCCAGCGGAATATGCCACCTGTCGTGTCGCTCCCGCATGTTCACGCACTGATCGCAGCTTCGTCCAAAACCGAGCGGGAGATTGCAGCGCTGCAAGCCACCGGTAAGCTCCGAAAGATCAAAGTGACCGGCCGGGGCAACGATGTTAGTGGTCTCGCTGACATCCTTATCACTATGGATGGGCTACAGGCTTTGCTTGACCGGAGTGACGTTGCACAAGATGTTCGAACTGGCTTCTACGATGTTCTTCGTCGTCACCCCCGAGCTACCAGCATTCCTTCTGAGGAGTTGCCTGCGCTGCATGTGACAGCGCTGACTCGAAGTGGCTTTCTTGTCTCCTCATCGCTCACCGGTTCTCGAAACGTCTCTCTGGCTGGATCGTCTCTTGTTTCCATGCCCAAGATCTCTCGCGCTGCCTCAGGGTCGACGGATGCCACTGGTGGAGATTCGGCTTTCGAGAACTTGGGTGGTGTGGGTGCTGCACGACGATCAAGCTCTTCAATCTATCAGAAACCCAGCTTTCAAGCAAACGAGTTGGTACTCTCCGTGCCCAACGTGGGACCGTTTCTGAGGCTACTCGCTGCTGGTCGTGCGCATCTCCTTGAACTACTGGGCAAATCTAAGTACAAAGAGGCTCCGCTTTATCTCCTGCGGGAACGATGGGATGGGGCTGTCGACTCAGATAGTAGCGTTTCCGCTGCCAAACAGATCAGACGAGAGTTTTCTGGTGTCATGCCGGCGAAGACGAAGAAATGGAAAGATTTGTATGGGTTAAATTTCGATTGGATTTTGGAAGAATGCCTCGGTGCAGGGCTGATTGAGCTCTTTGAGACTCGAAGTGTTGGACTCGGTGTACGAGCACTGACATGACGAACAGTGTGGCTTCCAGCAAACAGTCCCAGGGAGGGGGCATCCCCATACAAGCAGCCAGTGTTCCCCACATGTTTACCGGATCTTACTTCCAAGGCTTGAGGAAACGCCCCATATCCGCGTCACCGAGAATATCAAAATGGGCCAGGTTGTGCTTCTCAAACTCGTACGACGATGGTCACGCCAGGGATCGGACCTCGCCGTTCGGTATCTGGGCAGGAGCCGCCTCCACAAACGAATGGGATCACCCCGGCCGCGGTCATGCGCTTCGACACGCCACGACACGACCTCCAATTCACCGCGATCCTAGCCGTACTGGGCACGCGTATCTCGTTCGTCCTCGACGCCCAAAGAAAGCACGAGAGTTGCTTGGCAATATCGTTCCACCATTCAAGCTTGACAGTTGCATGAAGGCATCCCGGGAACGACCGGAGCTTGAGCGATTGGATGGCGCCATCGTTGGTGACACGACACCCAGCGTGCGTGAGCATCTGTGTTCCTGAAGTGGGAAAGGGTAATACCTCCGGTCGTTATGCTTCGTCCAGCACGAGCTGTAAATCGATGTTGGTGTGATTTCGACAGGCAAATCGAGATATCAAGGAAGGATGATGGCACAGTTCAGGACGCCAAGAAAAGCAACGAACTGGGTACTCAAATCGCACTATCGATTTCGATCACTAGACGTCTACCCAGTTCGGCACAAACGCATCGAAAGAAGCATGAAACATCTGGAACTTGCGGTGGGCGCATGAAGAAAACATGCAAATGCGACGAACATAGTATACATCTACTCAACCAGAGCAAACAATCAGCAAGGGGCATACATTTTTGGCTCCTCAGCGAAAGACGTGGAGAGAAATGGTATACAGATCTTTCATCCGGCCAGGCACCACCAGGTCGATGCCTAGATGTACGTTCTACACCAGTTTTATACATATGCAAAGTTTAGACAGGTTTCTGCAAGACACGAATCGCGGCTGCATGGTTCAAATTGTGCATGCACGTATTTCAGCTTCTCCTTATATGCGGCACCTTTTGCAGCATCTCGACAATGGCTCCTCATTTTGAGCCTACCATGTCCGGATAGGTCTCCTCTCTGCTCACAATTTCCCACCACTCAACCTCTCGGCGATCTTCTTCATGCGCTCCTGGTCCTTCGCCGCCCGCTCCGCAAGATCTCCCGCCAACGTCACCCCTCCCCGTCCATGCACCGCATTCTTATCCTGCCCGCGCTGGATCATCTCCAGCACCGTCTCAGGCATACCCGTATCCCAGATCGAAGTATTCTTCTCGAACGCCTTGTCGATCGCAGCCGTCAGTTGTTCTTTCGTCGTGATGAAGTTTCGGGCGTTCATGTACAGGGTGTGTAGTTTGTCCAGCCGGTCTTCGTGTTTGGCTGCGAGGTTGGCTTGATGCGCCGCGAGGCGGGCCGAGTAGATCTCTTGCTGCTCCTCCGGGGAGAGGACGTGGATCTTCTGCGGGCGCATCGCGCTGGGAATGGAGACGTTGGTAAGGCGTGCGTCTTCGCGCTCGGGTTGGGTTAGGAGTCTGGCGCGTTCCCGCTGTTTTGCCGCGGAGCGGGCGGCGATCGAGCTGTCGATTGATGTTTTCCTCGCATGAAGCTCTTTTAGACCGGAGCGGAGGTGTGTTTTTCGAAGCTCGGCCATGCGCCGCTTATAGCGTCCCGTCTCAGTGAGGCTGTCTTCCGAGGGGACATTTTTGGGTAGTGGATCGCGAGTGACGTTCTCGAGGTATCGCGTGCTGGGTTTATCGGGGCGGCGGGCTGGGAACAGTTCTCGCGGGAGGGGGAGGATGCCCTTTGCCCGGGGTTTGATGTCTCGGACTTGTTGGAGAGGTCTGGGCACGTCGATGTAAGCTGGTGACTCAGGTGGGATATACAGTCGTGAGGAGGAGGTGCTGAAAGTTCGGGTGGTGGACGGTTTGAGGAGTTTGTGTCTGCAGGCTCGACATATTGAGCCTGATAACGTCTCCATCGTTTCAAATGTCGGAGTCCAATAGCTCGAAGCTAATAGAGTCTTCGAGTCTATCAGCTTGGGTCAATTCGATGGAGTCGCCAGCTCGTGGAAACCACATCGTATTGAAACTTAGATGTCGAGCACCCCAAAAGAGGATTAGTCTCGATATTTCCGAGAAGGGAAAGTCTGCCGCGCTTACTCGAAATCTGCGCGCTGCAACTTATCCCGCCGCGACCGCCCACGTCTTGAGAACTATGCTGTCCTTCGACTGATAATTGTCCAACCGGCAATTGCGGCTCCTGCACGGCTGGTTCAACATGGGCACGAAATCCCTCCTGCTTCTTCGGGTCAAGCCTAAGATAGAGCTCAATAAGCTCGCTAAGCTTTTCTTCGGATCGAGCTTCACGTTGCGCATCACTGGGTGATTGCGTGCTCAACTCCTCTGCCATCATTGGTGCCTTTGGCGAGATGGCATATCTCTCTCTATTGCCTGCCTATCTCTAGATCCTGACGGCTCTTAAGGTAGGTCGTGATTGTCCACGTAAGTCGCCTGGGTTCTGTTCTTGCCATGCCCTCGGCCTGGCCTCACTACAAATCGCCATGATTGCGCATACCGATTGTGCTATTCTATTGTTGAGCTTTGGAGTGCTGGTCCTTTCTGCAGTTAATGCAACCTCGGAGGCGTTGAACAAGACCAACACCAACCTGGTTAGCAACTTTAATGCCTTCGCCAATATAGAAGGGCCTGTGCTGTACTACAATGGCACAGGACCAGTTCCTGCATACGATGTGATCTCGCCAGTCCCACCACCGATCACGCCGATCAACAGCAATTCAATACTCGAGACTCTGTTCTTCAACGAGCTCTACGCCGTTGCCAATACAACCACCTTTAGCGACGACTGCTCCAAATGCATTGCAGGGGCGGAAGTATTGCACCTCGCCGCAATCACCTTGCCAGTCAATAATTTCGTCAATGTCTTGATCAAAATGTTTGTCGTACGTTCCACGGTGCACATATGGCGCTAATGAAAACAAGCTGCAATGCTATCCCCACGGTGCAGGAATATATCTATGCCGATACCTGTGCCGGAGAGTACGGCGCTACGCAGGGCGGGTCTGATCCATATTCATCTGGAGGCGGTGCGACCGGAGCCTATTTGGCTCAATTATTCTCCAAGATGACTATCGCGACAGGAGATATGGCGTACTTCTGCTACTTCAACTGGGAAGTCTGTCCACGGCCTGCAACGATTGGTATCCAAGAAAGCTTGTATTTCAGTCCGAAGTCCGCCAATGCGAGCACCGTTCCAGCGCCATCAGGTACGATCGAACTTTGTCAGCAGGCTACCCTCTCTGATGTTGTCCAGGTAAATCTATCAATGTGCTCCATATGTCTGACTGGCATTTGGACCCTCGTTATGATATTGGCAGCGAAGGAAATTGTTCCCAGTCATTGTGCTGCCGCCCTTATTCGACAAATGACGACTTATCAACAACCTCTACAAACGCGAGCGTTCCTGCTTCCCGCTTTGGTACGTGGGCGGACGTCTTAGCTGATCTCATCTCTGGCTGACCTGCTGCAAGGAAATCTATACTGCGACGCTCCACCTGACTTGGCGTTGAGCGCGTTCACAAGCTTGCATGGTGGATTCTTCGAGCTCAGCAACGTCTCTTTCACGATCTTCACAGGTGACATTGTCTCCCATGATAACGACGATCAGGCAAAGACGCCCGTGCTTGCTGTAAACCATTTGCTAACAATAACAGGTATCTCGTGAATACGCCGAATACGAGGAAACGGTCACGTATCAGACTTTCAAGGCACAACTAGGCAATATCCCAGTCTATGCAACACTTGGGAACCACGACACTATCCCAGTAGACTGGAACAGTGAGCTTGAGAGATCATTATCGAAAGCCTGGAATACTGACGTCCTTCCAGCTGAGAATTCCCTCGATGCGGGTATTTCAACCACCTCTTCCGCCAATGCGCTAGGCTGGAACTACGATCTTCTTTCCTCCTTATGGGAGAACGCAGGCTGGGTAACCGGCTCAGAAGAACAATATGCGTCAACCCACTACGGCGCATACGCCCACACCACCCGGCAGGGTTTGCGGATTTTGTCCATCAACACCGATTTCTGGTATACCGGCAATGTCTTCAACTACTGGAACGTCACGAATCCTGATACTTCCGGCATTTTGTCCTGGCTTGCAAAAGAGCTCGCCGCATGTGAAGCGCGAGGTCAAAGAGCCTGGATTATCGGACACGTGCCTTCAGGTTATGATGGAGCAAATGCGTTGCTCAATCCATCAGCGCTGTTCTACAGTATCGTGGTTCGCTTCTCTCCCGCTACCATTGCAGGCGTGTTCTTCGGACACACGCACGAAGACCAGATTCAGATCTTCTATGATTTCCTACCGAACAGCACGTATAAGCTTAATGGCAAAACGTACCGCAATACAACGATGGTGGATTACTCTCGACCACTGAACGTCGGGTATATCGGTGCGTCCATCACTCCACTGAGTGGAAATAACGCCGGCTACCAACTCTACCAAGTCGATGCGGCGACGTTCTCTGTCACAGGCATCCAGACCTACTTCGCCAATATAAGCGAATCACTTACTTGGACAATCCCCGAGTGGCGGTTCGAATATGACGCGCGAGAAGTCTACAGCGCCGCAGCCTCGTCAAATGGGACTACTTGGCCTTCAAATGCACCTCTCAACGCAATGTTCTGGGATGGTGTCACGAAGAGCATGCTGAAGAATCAGACGCTGGTGGAGTTGTATAATCTGTATGAAACTAAGAGTAGTGTCGTGACGGGGGAGTGTTCGACGGCGGCGTGCGCGAGGCAGAAGGTGTGTTATATCAGGAGTGGGAGCGCGGCGCTGGGATTGGCTTGTGGAGATAAAAATGGGCCGTTCTAGGTACACCGGAGCAATCACCGTCTTGTTAAAGTGCCATTTGGAAAGGCGTTCCCAGGGGATGCCTCCTTATCCGAGATGGGAGAATCTCTGTCCTCTTCATCACCCCAAGCGCAGTGTGGTAGGCTGAGGATTCGCTGCAAGCCAAGTGTCTGCGTCGAGCCACAGGACGGCGACTCGCTCTGCCACACCGTCGGGATGTCTGCGTATGGCCATGACATACACCCTGTCTTGAAAAGCAGCTACATGATCTAGAGTTTCTTGCGGCGGAGGGCCTTCCAAATGCAATAGCTCTGGCAGCTGTGCCGCGTCGTTGCGGATCCAATGCTGCAAAAGAATGAATTCCAGCGACTCCGTACGAGGATCAAAAGATGACTCATTGACCGCGAATGAATATGCTCCTGGATACCTGTCATATAGTCCAATTTCCAATCTCTTTGCTTCCGTGAAGTCGCCCAAGTGGCCTGTCTCGAGGTTATAGTATGGCCTCTCCAGTGGGTGCTGACCGTTTCGAGAACAGAGCTGGTATGTGTCGCCACGTAGTTCATTTCCTATGCGGCGGCGCTCCATTATGATCTCGTCATCACTAGGCAAGTATGGCTTGATAGAAAATCTTGCAATGTCGGTCAATACTCGTAAGACGCCATGAGCTTGGTCGGAGGGCGCAGGGTCCAACTCAAAGACAGCATGCTCAAGAACCATGACTAGGTCCTTGCACAATAAAGTCTCGTCGTTGAACGAAGACTGGTAGACTACGGAATGGACCGAAGGCATGTGTGCGGAGCTATTGCGGCTGGTTGCGTAGAGCTCGAGACCTGGTACGAGATATGCTCCGTATTGGAGATGGGTGTTCCAGCCGAGCCATGACCATGAGGGATATCCATGGCGACGAACGGATGTGTTCCAGGTACCCGCGCTTGGGGTCTGAAACCAGAGCAGAGAGTTATGGAAGTCGTGTCTAGGCGATGCAAAGAAGTGGGCATCAACAGGCAAATGAATTCTGTTGAACAGCCCAGTCACGGCGTTGACAGCATCTGACTGAAGGGTCAACTCTCGGTAGCTGTAAGACCGGACAACTTTCGAATACGCCGCAAAGCTCCATTCATGTGCGACGATACTGTCCAAAGGCAGTCCAAAGCCCGGTAAGAGGGTTTCATCAATGGCATTCTGCCCGTGGCATCCGCCTTCATGGTCAAGCAGATCCTGGAAAACAGCCTCTCTGCAAAGCATGAAAAAGCTTTCTTCATGGAGGCACAGCCGCCGGGCGGGAAAGGATGCAGGAGAAAGCCAGTCCTGTCAAGAAATCAAAAGAAGGACTTCGTAAGGCTGCCGTTTTGATGAGGCGTCCGGGTGCTCTCTGACAACCACCGTCGGCTAACCTGCCTGGACCCGGACCGCAGACTTCCCCTTAAATTCTCTTTTCTTTGCAACACCCTTCGTCACTTCCTCCGAATACAGTTATTCCAATGAGAGTTACTATCTGTCGAGTTCAAGCAGCACCTGCCGTCCCACAAACCTGTTATCTCGGCCATCCATCGCGAGGTGCAGGGACCAAAAGTCTTCGAGATATTCTTCACCGTGCCGTATCCATGTTCAAAGGACGTTTTGTGTGGCCAGCCCCCACTTTCAGGCGGTGGACGGGTGCTTTTGGCCTAAACACCCAATGACACCTCACTGCCACGTGTTAAGCGATGAACCTGCACTCAGCATCAGCCCTATGGACTTCCGAACACGAGACCTGCATGTGGTTTTCTCCGCTATTCGCTGCGCCTTGTCAGCTTTTGCGCCAAGTTGGGCTGGTTCTTGTATTATAACGCGACGATCTTCGTCCGCAAGGGAATTGTTCCCATCGGCTGCGGACTATGACTCCGAAAGTCGGTGGTGATTCGTTCATGCAAGGTCGTGGAATGTGGTCAGCTTCGACATCCACGAGTTACGGTTCGTCGCTGAGATGCAAGACCAAGGGCCCGCTCCCTGGCACAACCTTCCGCGAAACCGTCTGCGGCTTTTGTGTTGAGATGCTATATTGAGGGACTGGCTTCACTACTCAGTACTTGCTGGACGGAATTTCTCAATGCACTGCCATCTCTTTGGCGGACACATACAAGATAAGTACAAATCGCTACCTGATTTCCCATCGCCGGCCTTCTGTCCTACATTTCGCCTGTCTCTTAGTACAAGTGAATTCTTAACGCCCATAGGCCACAACTACACGATCCATATCCATCTCTTGGTCGGCCACGATACTACATCTTCAGAGAATCGAACAATGTCGTCCGCATACTTTGCCCGCAGATCCATCCTCGCTATGGATTCTACAACCACCACAACCTCGAGCTACCTCAAAACCCCGTCAACTTCCTCCTCGTCATCATACAACGCCACATCCACGCCATCGGTTAAGCAATCAGCAAGCTCTTCGAAAAAGAATATCTCGAGTTTAACCACACGGATATCCGAGACAGAGTCACCTTCGAGCTCAATGAGCAACAGTTACGGATCATTCATGCGCTCGTTGTACACTAGAGGGCTATAAGTCGCGCGTCTTTCCAAGCTCAGCGAAGGGGAAGACCTTCTCAAGTTTGCGTTTTCCCTGACGAGCACTTCAACACGATTGTATTATCATGCTGCTTCAAGGATGGGTTGGGGTTATCAATCTGACGAGGATGATCGGCGGCGATTCAATGTGTGAATGCGTCACATGGTATAGGTTAAAGCACTATGGCTACTTCGAGTTCTCGCTTCCATATGCCACTACTTTCGTCTCCCGTGGTTTGGCCGTCTTTCATAATATGCCAAGCTTCCATTTCTGTTTGGCGTTTCGGACTTGGCTATTGACTGCATTCCCTGTGCGCTCATCTTAATCCTGGTAGAACCGTCGCATCCTTACAATAGGCTGCCGCGCGCTGTACCCAAATTCATCCTTACTGGCTGATAGGTCCTGCCGCAGGCGCAATCGCCACAGCATCGAAGCTGATTCGTTTCTTGTCTACCTCAGCAGGCACCTTGAGCCCAGTCGACCCTTCTTCTTCTTCTTCGGACTCGGCGACGTCACTGATTCTCTGTTCTTCGCCATTGCGCTTATCTCGCCAAAGTAGGATCTGAATGAGAGCCGTCCATACGACTGCGAGAATGGTCTGATTAGCTTTACTGCATCGATTGCGTAGACTATGAGTATACTTACTGAGTAGAACCTGAAGAACGAGTGACCATGTATAGCCCTTCCTCGCACGTGGGAAGTCTGTTGTCTTCCAGACGAAATTGGGAGCCACGGCTTGGACAACGTAGGCAAAGTCGTTGCCTGCTGCGACAAGCAACGCCCGCTTCTCGGTGTCGTGCGAGCAGATCTCATTGATCCAGCTCAGGATGAGCGGACCAGCGCCGAAGCCGATTTGACTAAGCCAGTATACGACCTTTCGACCGTGGATGTCATCATAGAGCGGCATTTGGCGTAGAACGACGCTGAAAATCAACTATATGCGGTGTCAGAGGACATTCAAGACGGAGAAACACACACCAGATCGTTCGGGTACGTACGTTGATAACGGCACCCGTGTAGATGAAGGGGTAACGTCGACCCCGAAGTGGACCATCGGAAAGCCAACCCCACACAAAAGCCATGCCAATGAATATGCCGATCGTTACATTCGGCACTGTATCATATTATTACTCAGAGTTGACACAAACAGGCCCGGAAAGACTGACGATAGTTGATTTCCGGAATTGTGAAATGCGTGCCCGGGACTGGAGGAGGCTTCTTATTGAAGCTCTTCAGCCAGTAGCCCATAGCCGGTTGGAAACCGCCGTTATTCCAGATGACGTATAGCATTGCTGTTCCTGGTTGTTAGCACGACCAAGAAAGGAGATAGACAACAGGAGATGTTCACGTAGAATGTAGGTGTGCCAACTGAACAGGAGTCTCTTGAGCTTAGGCCATGTCCATGGTTCTCTGCCCGCGCGACCAATCGTTTTCATGCGGCGTCGTGAAAGATCGTCCTCCGCTTGGGTTAACCACCACGATTTGTTGTTATCTTGCGGCAGGTTCGGAAAGAAGATATAGCCTGCCACAGCGAGAGGAAGCGTGATGATGCCGTCGATGATGAACAGCCAGCGCCAACCCGCTCGATCGTGGACGCCATTGAGACCGGTGTAGGCTGCTGCCTGCAGGAAGCCGCTGAAAAGTTGTCCCATTGAACCGGCCAGCCAGAAGATCATCGCTCGCTTGCCAAGCTCCCGAGGCGTGTACCAGCTACCGAGAAGATAATGGATCCCCGGATAGAATCCGGATCTAGATGAATAATAAGTGTCTACCTCACGTTGCATCATGGGGAAGTGCTTACTCAAACAGGCCAACGAGGAACCTCAAAGCATAGAGGGCTTGGTAAGACTGCACAGAAGATGTTGCGATGGTCGCGACTCCCCACCCTAGTTCGAGCTGTTGGGGCCAGGGTCAGTAGGCAGAATTTGGTTCACGAGCAGACAGCCTTGACTTACCGTGGGGATAACGATCCGTGGCGACAGTCTGGTCAAGAGCAGGTTCGATGGTATCTGACCTATTACATAACCCACCGTCCAGATCGACGTGCTCGTCACAAGTTGGTTCCCGAACATCGAGAGGTCCTCCTCCATGCCGCTGAGGAAGGCATTGTTGACGTTGTATTGATCGAGGTTCTTGAGGAAGTAGCCGATCTGTGTAGTTGCATGAGCCAACATGTAAAGCACTAAGAGCATTGCAAAGGAGCAAAGGACTCGGATCTTACCGAAGCGAAGGTCAGCACGAACGCATCGACCTTGAACAATAGCCATCGTTCGTCTTTGGGAAGCTCCCACGTATCCCATAGATAGCCCTTCCATGTCGAAATTGGCTTGACAATATGTTCTTGCGAGCTGTTTGTGGAGGAGGAGGATCCGGCTTCGACGTCGACAGGGGCCGCAACGACCTCCTGCTCCCCAAGCTTACCCATGACGGCTGACCAACAGCTTCAAATACCTGTCGTGAAAAGAATAGCAGAGCTGCTCGTGAACACGAACCGGCAAGCCATGCCTTGAAGGCCCGACCCATCTCTTATAGATATGACCCCACCGCTCGACTTCGTCCGCAGCTCCGGGACGAGCCAAAGCACGCAATCCCATGCATATATGTTGAGCAACGTGGAACACAGTAGTACTGATTGGTCTCAGATAAGTGTGTTTGGATCTGATCGTACCTACTGATGGTGTGCTTTGCCGAGAAACGTTCGAGGCGGGTCGACTCCGATTAGCAACACATTCGCAATACTGGGGTAAGATTATACCATTATTTTCGGGAACAATACAGCGCAAAGGGCACGCCCTCCCTCCAAAGGCTAAGGAGATCGCGGATTTGCCCGTTACCAATAAGCATAGGCTCGAAAGCTGCAATAAACAAACTCACATAGCTGGAGATTCTTGGTCTCGAAAATGAGCCTGTCGGTGAAGCGAAGAACTCTTCACCGGCGTGAACTGCAAAGCGATTGCGTCGTTACGCGGTTCCATGGTCAGTTCTCTCTTATTCTTCGAGATCTGCGTCATCAGCAACCTGAGTTACCTTCAGACTCGAGACTGATTGCGGAGAGATAGATTCACAATCTCTCTTGAAGACGGACTGCCTGTGATGACAACGAGCTACGTACTTCGTACTGATGTCGCAGAGATAACGCCAGAGCTGGGTTGTTCCTGGCTGCGTGTTTGATCCGCTGTATTCATTTTGCATCGGACCAGCGGTTCAGTCACGTGCCTAGCACTAAGCTCTTTCTTCAGTTGCGCTTTACTCGTTCATTCACAGCTCCTTCTCTATCGATCAATCAACAAGTTTTGAAGCTACGACCGGTCCAACAGTATAGGCCATTATTGGCTGTGCATTTATGTCACGAATCACAAGAACTCTCGTGGTTGCACAGGATGCCACGTCACTGCAGGGCACTATGCCCGATTTTCTCGATGTGCAGCTCTGAGCAAATCTGTGCCACTTGACTTTCTTCAGCCTCATGGAATTGTTCTGTAGGTTCAATAGCTTACAGAGACAGGTGTACGCTTTGCTTGTGGAAGTACTCAAGATCAACACAAGCGCGCTGGATGCCGGAAAGGTTTCCCGCAAGACTGATGTCTTTACTTATCCACTATGGCGTCTAGGTCTGCATATGAAGCCATTCGGTTGATCGACCCTCTTCTACTCAACTGTGTCGAGGCAAGCGAGCTCATGATTCACATCGATGGTCGGCACGATAGTCCACTTTCGACCACTAACATAGGACAGCCTCTAAACAGCATTGAGAAAAGCTTGGTCGGCGCCCTGGTTCTGCTCCTCAACCGCACGGACCATTGCCGTCATCCATTTCGAGACACTTCCCTCGAGGAGAACTGTTTCAAGGCCATTCTTCGCGGATGTTCCGACCTCATGTCGGCGTTGATTTATAATTTGAGCCTTCTTAAGGCTCGGAAGTCGCCAGTGACGGCCACATGGCCAGACTTGCAGAACCTCCTGGAGGTCTACGAGAGATCTCTCGCAAATCTCCTTGGAATACTCAGCCCGTAAGTCTTCTCATCTTCGCAATCTCATTGAATACTGAGCACGGTGGCGGCCAGCGCGAGAACAGGCCAGGCGCCACGAGACTTTCTGCAAGCCGTAAACACCAATAATCAGGATGCGGCGAGGTTGAAGCGTCTGGTCGATCATGCGCGACAACCCGTTGTCGATGCAGCAACTTCGGGCCAACGTCAACAGGAGAGTCTTCCAGATAGGACGCAGCCACCTGAATCTCCGAGAACGCAACCTCCCTCGAGACAATCTACAATTGCTGATGGCGTGCTGACACCCACACGCCCGCACTCGAACTGCTCTGGCTACAAAAGGGGTCTTAAGGAAGGCCGCAAAAACGTCTGCGATATCCTTAAGGAAATCGACATCTTCGAACAAGAACCCCCGAGGGGCCAGCGAGCCACGATGTTGCTGAAAGCCATCGACAAAGGGTCCGTCAAGGCAATAGAACTTCTTATTGACCTTGGAGTAGACCTCAACCAATTATCGTCTAAGTCCGACGCTAGAAATCCGGTATATTTGCCGTTATCTTATGCAGCGAGACGAGACGACCCAGCCATCATTGAGTTGCTTATCAAGGGCGGAGCAGATATCAATGCGCGAGACTATTTCGGCAACAATGCGCTTCTATCAGCAGCCTCCAGTGGACAAGACAAGGTAATTGAGCTTCTGTTGAATAGACAGTACAACGCCGATATCGAAGTCCAAAGGACCAGTACAGATGACCGCAAAGGCTTTACACCTTTAATGTTAGCTGTCCACGATGGCCGGCTGTCTTCGATCAAGGTACTCCTTGCTAAAGGTGCTAAGCGCGACGTTGTCAATGAAGCAGGGGATACTCTTCTTCATATCGCCGCCAGCATGGGTAGGTTGAGAACTACGGAATTTTTGCTGGCCAATGGATCGCAGATCATCGCAATGAACGAACAGACGGGTGAGACGGCACTACACTCCGCAGTCCGGAAAGCGTCTCTTCGAGTCGCGATATTCCTGATCAAAAAGGGCCGTCTTCTGCTGGAAGCGGAAAACAACCAAAAACAGACTCCACTCGCTCTTGCTGTGAAATTGAAGAAGCCGCGAATGGTCGAAAAGCTGCTAGAGAAGGGAGCCAAGACAGACGGCGTTGATGCCGACGAGCGTACACCACTGCACAATGCTATAATCGCGAAGGACTCTGAAACCATAAGGCTTCTGGTTGAGCGAGGAGCGAAAATTGAATCCCTTGACAAAGACGGACGGACACCGCTCTATCATGCCGTCAGAACCGAAGACCCGGCCGTTCCAGACTTGCTATTGTCAGGCGGGTACAAAATGGACGTCAAGAATCGCTCCGGCCGGTTTCCTTTACAACACATAATGGAAATGCCTTTGGCACGGGAGTCACAGTCACTCTCTTTGCTCCGTGAATTCCTCAGAGTCCATCAAATGGGGAGACCATTTCATGCCGGGTACCATGCGTTGTCAGTAGCAGCGCGTGACGGGAAATTGCAACACGTCAGAGAAATGCTCAACCATGATTCCGAACTCCTCAGCTGGAAGCCTTCGACAGCAAGTGGATATAAACCGCCGCTGCATGAGGCCGTCAGGGCAGGTAATGTGGAAGTGGTCAAAGAGCTGTGCGTTACCAGAAGCTACGCATTACCTATCAACATGAAAGATCATCAGGGAAACACGGCATTGCATCAAGCTATCCTCAGTAATCAAGTTGCCATGATCTCTTTACTAATCGAAAAAGGTGCAGACAAGGAGCTCCCCGCGGGCAAAGAGGAGCCCTTCCTACCTCCTCTCCACCTCGCAAGCCGAGAGCAGAACCTCCGGGCAGTGAAGGCTCTTCTGAGAAAAGGGGCAGACAGCAAGAAACGCGTAGCGAATCTCCCATTGTGTGAGAAGTGCAGGGCAATGAATTGGAGACCAAGCGGCGGAAATGCAAGGTGTGTGCTGCGCAACCTGGACTCCAGCCTTCGAAAACCAGACTTTCAGCAGCTCGATGACGCGCTGCTTGAGGCTATCAGAGCCCAGTGAGATAGTACCACGGGGCACGCTCTCTTGAACTTACAGAACAAGGAGGTGAGCCCTGGCATAATGTCCGTATCTTGATGTTCATCCAAACCATGTCACCCACGAATTTCCCCAACACATCTGAATGAAGAATTGGCCTCTTTCTCCACACAACATGATCATTGCACCTCTCACAGCTTCGCCTTGACCTGCCCTGCCTGCTTTTCTTCCTCCTCCTTAAACTCCTTTTTGGCCTGCTCCTTCAAAACCCTCCTCAAAATCTTACCACTGACACTCTTCGGCACGGCATCCACGAACTTCACGCCTCCCCGCAATTTCTTGTGGTTCGCGACTTTGGCGTTCATCCACTTGATGATGTCAGCGCCGTCGGAGGGTTTCGTGGCGGAAAGACCGCCTTTCCGCACGATGTAGGCGCGGGGGACTTCTGTGCCGAGGAGGGCGGAGTCGACGCCCACGACGGCAACGTCGTCGATAAGCGGGTGTGAAGCGAGGTAGCCTTCGAGCTCGGCGGGAGGGACTTGAAAGCCTGGGAGGGGGGAGGTGTTAGTGGACGGCATGTTCGACTGTGGAGGTGGACAGAGTATCTTACCTTTATACTTGATCAACTCCTTGACTCGGTCGGTAATTGTCAGGTTTCCTCTTTCATCGAGGAAGCCGACGTCGCCAGTCCGGAACCAGCCGTCTTCGAGACACTCTGCCGTGGCGCTCTGGTTATTGTGATACCCGCTGAAGACGTTCGGTCCCTTGACGTATAACTCGCCGACCTTGCCTCTTGGAAGCTCTTTCGTGCCATCACTCTCCTCACCTGAACCAGGAACAGCACAGAACTTGGCCTCCAGATTCGGCACCATCACGCCCGTCGTGCCGATTGCGGTCCGCCAGTCCTCCCACTTCTGCATGAAAATCGTAGGTGCGGTCTCTGACAGGCCGTATCCTTGCTTGACCTTCACACCTTTCCGTGCGTACAATCCCTCCACGAGTTCCCTCGTCAGCGGCGCGGCGCCTGAATTCGTCATTCGCAGACTCGACAGGTCGTATTTCTCCACGACGGGGTGTTTACATAGCAGCAACACGATCGGAGGCACGATGTAGCTGAAGGTGATCTTATGGTCTTGGACGATACTGCACCATTTCTCAAGGTCGAAACGCGACATTACCAGCGTAGTTATACCGCTGTATATGGGCGATAGAACCAGACAATTTAACCCGTAGATGTGGAAGAACGGCAGACAGGCGAGGACTTTATCGCCCGTTCCTTTCGCGGGGAGTGGGATGTCGCTGTCCGGAGGTGTGCTTGAGCCGTTCCATGTGAGCCAGCCCTCCGCCTCGTGAACCTGTTCGATGTTGCTTGTCATGTTGAAATGTGTTAACCTCACGCCTTTGGGCCGCCCAGTCGTGCCTGATGAGTATACCAAGAACGCGAGATCATTTTTCGGGTCGAGTTTGGGAATGCGGAACCGGCGCGTTCCTTCCAGGTTGCGGATCGATGTCCAGTGTTTGATCTTCATGCTGGCATCTTTCTGCTCGCCGAGGAGGAATATGTTGCTCTCGGGGATGCCGGCTTCGCTGGCTGCTTTGCGAGCTGTGTCGAGGACGGAGAAATGCGTGGCTAGTGCTTTTGCGCCGGAGTCTTTGAGCTGGTAGACGAGTTCGGCGACCGTGTAGCCTGGGTTTGCGGGCGAGACGATTCCGCCTGCCCAGAGCGTGCCCAGCACAACGGGCGGGACGTCGATGTCATTTGGCACGTACAGACCCAGCACGTCAGATTTGCGGAAGTCATAGACGGCTTTTAGACCTTTGCCAAAATCGACCGAGAGTTGGCGGAGCTGTGCGTAGGTGTACTGCTTGCTGAGCGTGTCGGCGGATTGGAATATGACGTGGTCGTCGGGAAATTCTCGATTTTTGCGGTTGAAGAGGAAGGACCAGATGTCCGTGACGGCGAGGTCGACGTCCGGGAAGTCGGATTTGATGGGCATGATTGCGAAGGCCTCCGCACCTTGAAAAGGAGAGACAAATGCGATGGTCAACCCTGACAGGATCGCGTTGTCGAAAATTTCGAAATCTCAGAAGTTGATGATTCCCGTGGGCTCAATTTTTGCTTGCGAGTTATGTTCTTCTGCTCGGTCGCCCAAGGAGTTGATTAACAAAAGTTTCGCGGTTTCAGCCGAACGCAAAGATACGGCCGAGTCGACCTTCGTCTAGCATATGTGAAGGCTTGTATGGGACGAGACTCGGCCACAGCTGTCTTATACCCAGGTACAAAGTCCAGATAGCAGCCGACGCAAGCTGTTTGACTTGAAGACGTGTATTTAATCCGTGTGCAGAAAGAAGCTGAAGATGATGAACACACGATAGATCAAAAAAGCCAAACCAGGCGAGATTCGTATCGCTAATGGAGCTTCTAATCTTACTCAATCCGGGGTAGCACACTTGCCAGCGTCTTGTTCGTCCGGCGGAAAGCTTTTGCCTTGCCAACAATGTTCGTCGTCATCCGACGCTGCCTCTCCGATCCAATGCGACAGTGGCCGATGGTGGTCTGTGCATCCTGTCCAAACGTGGGCGTTTCCGTGTAAAACGTGCCGAGGTCGATAAAGTTCGGCCAATTGGATTGGACCGGCAATCGAATGGCTATTCAAAGGCCATGGGCCCCAAATTAGGCGAGAAGGAGCCCGGGCTCCCCGGGGAGGGTCAAGGCGAAGACTCGGGCGGGATGGCCACCTTTGCGACTTTCGGAGATGCTGTTCGGCTTGGAGACCATTTGATCGGAATTCGTACGAAGGTCAACATCCCTAGATTCACACAGGGCGCATGGCTGTCCTGAGTGAAGTTCAGTCTGGCTACGTAGACAGACAAAAGCGATCGAGCGGCCACAAGAATAAAGCCAATTCCTGCAATACGAGAAGGTGGCACTTCCTCAACAAGCGTTATATACCTTCATTATGTACTCGTCCCAAGTGAATCCCAATAGTTGCGCCAATAGCTCCCTCCGCGCTCGCCAGCTCTGGGTATACAACATCATCCTGGCATAAAGACGTCGCCTCCGTATCCAAGTATTTCCACAATTACATTCCCAACGGTAGACAGCGACCACAAAATAATCAGGCCAAACCCGATCCTGCGGTCCATCTTCCACCCGTTCAAGGGTACCACGATAAGCAGACCAATCAAGGTGACCAGTAAGGTGATTCCTGAAATCATCAACGTCGTGCTCACTTCAATCTCGTACGGTTTGTATTTGATCGGTCGGCCAGGATGTTTCGCGTGCTTGTGCGAAGCCGAGGTGACGGTCATGTAAAGTCCTCCAATACCAATTCCAAGCAGAATATTCAACATGGGCCCGCCAAAACATGCTGACAGTGCCATCACGGGAAAGCCCAGTTTTGCGACTGTGATATCCGCAACCAGGTCACCGCAAGAATTGCCGACGGCGAAAATTGTCAGTCCTAGAATAGCATCCGACATGCCCAGGATGACCCCAAATGCCTTGAGCACTCCGACGACTTCATTGGCGATTGTCGAGATCCAACCAATGGCAACAGCAAATCCTAGGAAGCATAATAAAGGTCGGTATTTCGGTTCCCGGTCATGGCTTGTCAGAGAGAGGACGATTAGAAGCAACACCAGTGAGAATATCAGCGACCCCAATACCATCCTCACATACGTCCTGACGCTGATCTCGTCCTCCATGTTGAGAAAGGCAATGGTCACCACAAAGAACGGAGCCGTGAAGGCCTGTAAGAAGACCAGCCATCGATTCCATTCTTTTGGCCCACCGACGTCTTCTACTTCTGGGTTCGGAGTCTTGACATAATCCGACATTTGTCTTGAGATTCCTGTACCATGCGGGTGAGGTGGTCCATCAAATGAGGCTGACTTCGGAAGCGTGCCGGGAGTAAGAAGGGCATGACTGTTCGATCGGCTCCGGTGGTTGGCACCAGGAGTCAGAAGCCCAGGGTCTGGCTCTGGTTCTTTTTCCTCTTTTGGCTCGACGATGGGAAGTGTGATGGTGAGCAAAAATACACTTGGAGCAGTGATCAAGCCCAGAATTCTGTCAACATGCGATTTCTCACGCCAGCCATAGAGCGTGGGAAACAGGGTCGCATAGATGACTTGAGGGGCTGGAAGGTACTTGTAAGGCCACCAAGAGAATCTTCTCATCGGCTCTTCCTCGTCGTCCGGCAAAAGGCCTAGATGAGCCGTCGACTCTGGAGACATGCTTGGGGCGGGTAGGTTCAGGCTGGGAGGCCGCTCGCCGATTGGGGTGAGAACCATTGGAGAATCCACATACGGAGGGAAGTCTTCGATCCTGAGCGCCCCTTTCGAGTGATCTGGATGGGGCGAATGCAGGATAGGAACTTGCAGCCTTGGCCCAGCGCGAGGAGACAACAACGGACTTCGAGATTCAGCACGATGCTCGTCGTGGTAATCGGGGCGGCGAAATGTCGTCGTTGGAGGGGCCAAAAAGTTGGACGACTTCGACCCATGAGTTTCCGAGTGTAGAGACCCGCTCTCAGCTGCCTGTGACCCAGAAGGAGAAACGAGGAGTTTGGGAGAGGGCGGCCTTTGACTTGGACCCTCGTTGAGCGACCGCAAAATGTTTGCACTTGGTCTTGAATGTCCCGTCGGTCGTGGAGGTGAAGAGCCTCCACTGGTGATAGCAGTCTCGGAGCCACGGTCTGATACTCTGTCGCTCAGGAAATCCGTGTCGATGTGTAAGTTAGCCGCATCATTCGCAGATACTGCACGAGCTCGTCGTGGACTTTCGCCTTCCACGTCCAGATGATTAGAGCTGACCAGCTCGGGATATGAGGCAGTAGGTGGTGCGGTGGCAGGAATTGGAGTCTGGGAGCCCGATGCATCGTCCGAGTATCTCCGAAGACCAATAGGTTGGCCAGATGTGGCTTTCTTCTCTAGAGATGTCATAAGCGATCTGAATTCCAAAGCACCGATCAGACTCGGTCGGATTGGTGTCATTGTATTTCTTCGTTCGCCGCGTTGTGGCCGACTGACCCTCATTTTGCTTTGTAGCTCAGCCAGATATCGATCTCGCGCTTCGTCGTCCTCGTCAAAGTCGTGTATCTGCCAGGCAGGGGTGCCCGGTGTACGTAGGGTTGGCACACTGTCGTTGGATTGACCTCGCAGAAGCCCACTTTGTTCACTAGCAGGGCGTGACTCTTCATCCTCATCGATGTCCGGCACCTCCAGTTCCTGTGTATCGGGGATATGATGGTGCAGTCTCGCAGCGTTCTCCGCGACCCTCCTCCTCCGTCGCCTCGTGAGCCACCAATGCCAAGCGACGACAAAGATCACGTAGAAGACGTAGTAGGCGATCATGGTGACGCACTCCCACATGCGTAAACTTCCATCAGCCAAGAATACCAGACTGAAGCTTGCCGCAACGACGAAGAAGCCGACGTCCCTTATGAAGCTTTTTCTTGCGACCTGGAACGGAGCGACGAGCGCCATGCTACCAGCTACCACGGCGGAGATGAAGCTGGCGGCACCAACCAATTCTCCCACTGCCAGACTGCCACTGTTACTACGCATGGCTGCAAATGTAGAGAAGACATCCGGGCTGCCATTTCCGAACGCCAGAAATGTGACACCTGTTAAACTCTCGCTCATACCCAGGATGTTCGCGATTGTACTGAGGTTGATGCAGAGGAAGTCGGAGGCAGCAATGCCGATCGTGCTGAACAGAAGGCAGACCCATACCACGAGGATCGCGAAGGCCACAGGTTGGGCGCCAGGCAGATCACAATAGTAGAACTGGAGGTAGGAGATCAGGCCGGCTTCTTCGTCGGGGCAGTTTGTTTTAATGAAGGCACACTTGTCGCGGTAATGGTGGACAAGCCGGCACTGAGATTTGTTAGTTATTGCAGCATGCACTCATTGCGGAGACCCGTACCTCGAGATCGCGTGCTTCGAGACTGCGCTCGGCCAGGCTTCCCGCGTGAGAGGCATGACCATGGGTGTAGTCTCGAAAGAAGCTATAACAGGCAAGGAGAGTAATGATGAGTGCGGTCAGATAGAAGGCGCGACCCTGCTGGCGCACCGGGCGCATTCTTCTTCGTGTCATGGTGGCCGTCGTAGATCATGCTGGACGAAAGTCGAGAGAAGGATGCTGCATCTGGTCACGAACCCCGTCGAAGAATGAGATAGAGAGAGGATAATGAAAGAATAGCCATGAGTGACGGCGATATCCAAGGCAGAGACAAGATAGACTTGAACTGTTCATGCCAACCTCACTCCACCCTGCGCCAATGCTGGAAATAACTAAGGAGAGTGCTTAGCTGGGTGAAGCACCACTGATTTGGGGACCTTTGCTCCGTGTCTCCGTCATTGTGCATCCCGTTGTGCTGCCAAACCAACCGTTTCCTTAGTTAAAAGAGCACAGCCACAAAGTGACGGAATGGTGAACATTTAACCGAAGAAGCGACGCCTGGCTAGCCACTTTCAAGTGCAATTAGGGATTGTCCTCGGCCAGTGCATGGCCAGGCTGAATTGGAATTCATATCACTCATGAGAACACAGACCTTGGGTCCCACAACTCTCTTCTGTACATCTCACGAAAACTTCAATCATCATTCGCATGGACACAGCATTGGCCACAACATTATCGCAGGTGAAGATCCGGCGAGTTCAGACTGAGGCAAGAGCGAGCAATAGCGTTCAAGCGCCTAGCCGAGGCTCGTGTCTTTTTCGGAAAGAGAACGATTTCTCGTCCTCCAAATGACCGGCAAGCTGCTTTGAGTGCTTTCCCATGTATAATGTTTCTCTAAAGTCATGTCGTCTGCTTCTCGAGCTTGTGTTATCATCCCTTGCTATTCTGAGTGATTGCGCGAACCATGGCGCATCCATCGTTCGCAGATGTTCTTCCCATCAAGCAAATTTCCTCACATCAGTATAGCCTCGACCTCGAGAATGAATGGTGTATAGGAACAGGTAGGTCCTTACTTCACAGCACTCCTTCACGAACTCACATATTCGCTCTTATAGTCCCCAATGGCGGCTACGTCACCTCCGCCTTCCTTATCGTTGCGCGCACCCACATGTCCTTAACCCACGGCAAGCGCTCCTCACCACACCCGATAAACCTGCATCTAGAGTTCCTACGACGAACGTCCGTCGGCCACGCTCTCTTCACCGTCAAGGACGTGAAGCTCGGCTCTCGCATCTCGAATCTCCACATCACACTCTCCCAGAGACAGGACACAAGTAACGAGGAAAGCCCCTTCCAGGATGAAGCCCAGGGCTATATCACGATGAGCAACATCTCCCGCGAGGAGGGCTTGAGCCTTGACACGGAATACGTCCTCTACCCGCCCGCCCTATCCGCGAACCTGCCGCTCCTTGCCTCCCAAGGCCACGACGAGAACTTCATACACCGCGCCAGCGATCCATTTCCCGAGTTCCGGCGCGCCGCCCAGAACATTCAGATCTTCCTCGTGCGGCCGGAAAAGAAGCCAGCTCCCAATGCTTCGACGGGCCGACCTCGCGCGGTCATTGAGCAATGGGTGCGCTTCATGCCGAAGACACCACGCTTCGACAACGTGACAGGACGATGGACGAATGACGCCTTGGGCTTTCTCGTCGATATGTTCCCACAAGTCGTAGAGACCTATGTGAACCCCTTCGTGGAGGAAGCCGCACTGGGCCAATATTCACCGAGCGAAATGAGAGAATTAGTGAAGTCGAAAGAGCCGAGGGCCAAGTTCTGGTACCCTACTCTGGCGCTCAATCTGGATGTAAAAAAGCTTCTGCCCGAGGAAGGCGTGGAGTGGTTGTTCGTGCGGGTAAGGGCGAAGGCCATCAAGAACGGGCGGTTTGATTTGGACATTGAGGTGTGGGATGAAGGAGGGGACTTGGTGGCCAGTTCGGTACATGCCAGTTTAATCATGGATTCGAGTCGGAACTACAACCGGAAGAACGGCAACGGGAACGGCAAGAAGAAGGAGTCGAAGTTATAGAGATCAGGATCTATTTGCTATTGGCGTAGTGAGGGTTGGCCATTTAAACAGACTCAGCAGATCAGATTGCGGTGGGTGGTGTTGTCCGAGCTACGACTCGATTATTTCAATGCATGTGTAGATATTCGTGACATTTCAGTGTGCTTGGATTTCAATTGAGCATGTAAAGAGCGCCTCTTGACGGGAGAAGGAAAGCAGGGTTCGGAAGAAAGCATTGACGCGCACAGAACATGTGAAGCCTAGGCTCGTTCGATCGGGTTGACCACACTCATATTCACATTATCGTGCTATCCATATGCAACACAAATGCAGCGTGCTCAATTTTCGGTGGTCTTTCCTTCTTTTCTTCTCGTAGCTCTGTGCCAACATACACCAATGTCCTTTCGCACGTTTCCCCATGACGTAGAATCTCAGTTTGATTACTCCTTCAATGAGCATTCACTTAGTTCTCCGTCTGTCACAACAAAGCCAAGCTCCCCTAGAGTATGGCGGCAACACCCAAACCAACGACTCCAGCGACTCCAGCCCACTGCTGCTTGAGTGGGGACGCGGCACCTGTGTACGAGGCAGGGGGAGCGGCGCTGCTGGATGCTGGAGGGCTGGGAGCGGGGGCGCTGCTGGTGACTACGGCGGGAGAGGAAGCAGGAGCGCTGGATGACGCTGCTGGCGGTGCAGAGGCGCTAGCAGACGGCAAGGTGATGGTGATACCTGCTGAACCGCAGTACTGTTGCGCGAAGGCTAGGGTTGCTGTACATCAAATTGTTAGTCTGGATCGTGAGATTGTGCAGTAGTGATGGGGTACAAACCAGCTTGATCAGTGGCGTTGCAAGCAGTGCTGATGCACGTTTGCACTGAGGACAGGAAGCTGGTCGCCGAGCAGACACATTTGGCATCGGTGGCTTGACAGCCTGTGGCTCCAATAGCATTGAGTGCGCAGGTGACCTGCCTCGATATTAGCACTGATGACAGTGGGACGCGGTGCTTGAGGAACATACCGCGCACGATGGAAGCTGCGAGAGGTCCTGGGCAGCGGCAAAGCTGAGGAGGGACGAGATGCCGACGGCGGCGAGTGTCAAGAAACGCATTTTGGCTGATTCTGAAGTGATTGTGAGAACGAAGCGAGTGTAGGATAGCGAATGTTCAGTCAGTATTCGGCACCGTTTGACCAATTTGAAGCTCCGACTGGCAGTAACAAAGAGGAGCTTGGATGGGGCAGAGCTTCTTTCTGGGGTTTTAGTAGGATTTAGGTGGTGACAGACGGTGAATCCCCTGCGTTTGCCATGCATTTGATGGCTTAACGATCGCTCGAGTAGACCTACCGTCAAACTTCTGGAGCTGCCTGTTTTGGACTTGGAAGTCGCGTCCAACAGCCTCAAGAACAAGGTTTTGTGTCGTAAGTGTCGTATCTAGGTAGCTTTTCCTGTACCCCCGTGTTCAGCTGTTGCTGCTGCCAGCCACCATCATACGAGTTAGGGCCTGACAGCAGATCCTGCATGTCTCAGGCACCCGCGGTTTGGGACTGGTCGTTTAGTCCGAAGCCGACTAATGAGAACGGGTGAGGCCACAAAGCATCTCTCAACCCGTGTTTGCAGCCGGGCCAACGCCCTTCAAGGATCGAAGGAATACGGGCTCCGTAGATTTGGAAAGACGCCGAAAGAGGGGTAGGACATGGAGGCTGGTTGGTCGACTGGAGCCCGGCGTTCGAAATTCTGGCAGGAACAGGCTTCGCTAAGACGGCCCACCAGCATCTCGTGGCACTAAGAAACGGGTCAGGTTTCGTCGGGACTCGGTGACAAAGCGACGCGGAGGCGAGATCTGGAGAATTCCTGGGGCATGGATGTCATCAGACCTGTTGAACGATGCAGACGTGATACGTTGCGAGTACGAGTACGTGCCTGTGGGCAGCGTGAGATAAGAACTTATTCAAGCGTCAAGAGGGTGTAGAGAGACGACCATCAGCAAGAAAGTGTCTCGGCGCCTTTGCATCGCACATGCAGACATTATCAGGCAAAGGCACGGCCGAGGTTGGTCTCTTTACCATGTCACCTTCTACAGCTGGTGGCATCGTAGAGATGAAATGCGGTGAGACATTGTGACTCTACACACTCTTTTATCGGAGTTCGAAGTATGCTGATTCAATTTCCAATTTAGATCCATCAAGAGATGTCTCGGACATTCTGATATCGCTGCATTTTAGTGAGGTGTGAGTGATGCCAAGACAATGGCAGCTCAGCCGAAGGGACGTGTGGTCTCTCCTCATCTTCACCTGACTCAATCTTCAAGGTGTGCAAGACCGCAATTTCACCACGTAAGCCTCCATCCAATGGCTCCTCCTATCAATCTCCTATAAAGCTTTCGTCAGTCTAACCTACGTTATAGCATCGCTGAGCTATGCCAAAGCGCTGAAAAGTTCACTTCCCTCCACCACCAAGATCTGACCCTGTAACAGACCAGAAGCCAGCAATATCTGAATTGCCCGGACACCGTAAGGACGACGGCGATACACCTATCCGGAAACATCATGTCCCTGATGACAGAGGTTGAAGGTGAGAAGAAAGAGCAATCAAATGTCTCTCCTTTGGCAGGGCGGGCTCCTGAAGGCCTTGGCTGGTAACAGCGCGTTTTCTTGTCCTTGGCAAGATTAATCAGCCTTGCCTACTACTCCGTACGCGAGCCGGTGGACAACATAGTTGGCAGAGATACGGGGCGTTGTAAGGCAAAATTCTCTGCCACTTATGCTGTCCTCCAGCTCGCACGATACTCGCAACAATGGATGCGCAATTCCATCATCAAAAGCTCCAAATCATCTTGACGAGACAGAACAGAGCCGCCTTGTTTACCAACCCCCTTGTTGCTAGCTAGCCTCGCACAAGCTAGAGAGATGATCCAGAAGGCTATTTGACTCTCAAGCTGTCTACCAAGTCAGGCTGAGCGAAGCCCAATCTCGTTCTGTGACCTCTTCCTATGACGCCGTACTTCACATCCATGTCCCCGAACTCAATCTTCAGATGTTTGATACCTCCTTTAATGGCAGTCGATTCCAAGATCGGCGCCCCGAAAGCGTGTGATATTTCCACAGGGCTCAAGCTGACGTTCCGCCCAAGTTGCCAGAAGCCGTAATATGATGGCAGAATTAGTAGTGCGCATGTAAGCATGGATGTCACAGCGGCGGCTGTGTATCCCTTGTTTGTTGAATACTTACCGCCGTATCCTTGCTTGGTTGCTGGGATTTGTGCTGGGCCATACTGGATGGGTTCCTTCCACTGCCAGTTATATGGATTTTCCGGGCTAGAAGGAGCGTTGACGCTGAGGAGGTACGTCCATTGGTTGAGTGCCCTAACAATGTCGGGTAATGGGTCGTTCGCCTCGTAGAAGCACAACTGAGTGGCATTCTGGAACGCCTCACCGGATCCCCAAAATTGAAAAGCGTTTCCCTTTGGCATCCTCCAATTGTCCAGCACCCAGCCTGATTTCTCAAGTGTCATAACGGCTTCCATCGCGAATGCATCATTGAGTGCAAACTGAATTCCCCCAATTGTCGATCCTGTTTCAGTGCCGTCTTCTCGAATGTCGAGGAGAGATACGACTGAGACTTCAGACAGTTGATTTTCCTCGATGAAGAAGCCCCATGAAGGCAACGAGACTCTGGCATTTGATGTGGCTGACGTATTCGCCACGCTCACATTGGAAAGTTCGATGATCGCGGGTCGGAGTTCGCAAACCGTCTTCACGTATCTCACATAACAGTGGCCATCTAGACCGTCTTGCTCCACGGCGAAATCGCTCGAAATGCCGGCACTAGTGTATGTTATGCTTGCGTAGTCTTTGTCGTCCCCAGCCCAACTCATGGCAAAGCCAACACTTGATGCAAGAACATTCTCGCCGACTGGTACTGCTGACATGTTGTAAACCTTGTTGACGGTATCCTCACATCCAATGGAGAACCCCAGAGATTGAAGCGGGAACGTGCAGGAACCAGAATCGCAGCCACTGAAGGCCGAGGCCGAGTCTCCAATGTTCCCACCGAGTGTGATTTGCGTGGCCCAAGAGAGGAGGGCATAAGGCTCAGTTGGGGCCGTTACGTTCCTGTTAGTGACATAGCCCGTCAGGGGGTAGTTCATGGCTGAGCGCACACCCAGGGTCGTGCTTGCAAAATAGCCGTCGCTCCCAACTAGGAGAGAAGTCGCCTTTTGGAGAAGTATTCCATCAGCTATTGAGATCGTGGTTCCGATGGCGACCAAAGCCGCAAGGCTGTAGTATTTGGGCCGGCACCAGAAAGCAAGTGCCGAATTCGAAAAGTACCATTGCTGATGTAGCTGTTTTACAGTAGTGCCGCGGACTGCTCTCCTCCACCAATAGATCGCAAAGCCTTGACCGGCCGCAGCAAGCAAGCACACATTTGCCACTGCATTAATGATTGCAAGCAATACACTGGGAGGAGGACATTCGAGGTGAATATCTGCGTATTTTGAGTGGAGAGTGGTCGCACGCTGCCATCTCTCTTGGGGCTGGCCGTCCGAAAGGAGGAGAACGACCAATGCCCCTGCGGCGCAGGCGACGACCGTGAGAAGAGACATGGAACCGGTCCAGGGAAACCTGGCCCATACTCCCGTATGCCACGGTACTTTCGATCGGTGATGACCATCTGTGCCGTCATCACCGTGTAGTATCTCCGTCGCAACTCTTTCGTAAGGCTTGCCGGCCATGCTGTGAGGATTTGGAGCGAACAGAAGCAGGTTTGTAGTCACAAGGCTGAAGAAACCAGGTTTGAGCAATGTGATAGAATGGGCTTGCTCACCTTATCAAGTTCCACATGGCAACCCCCTTCCCCCCGGCCGAGGCCTGTGACTTGTATCCAGACCGAGAGAGGTCGAAACCAGAATGGTCGGCAGCCCAAATCCAAGACATGCCTGGACAAAATAGGAGCATCGAGGGCGCCAAACTCGTGAGGCTGCAGGGTGAGCAGATCAAAAATGGACATCTTAAGCGAGAGGGCGTCGTCGCCTAGCTTAGGCTGGGCATAGTGCAATAGACCTGATGAGTGCGCTGCCTCGGCCTTACAATCATGTCGTGCGATGGAGCGTCAGAGCACGCGTTTCAATGCCACTTCGCACCAATGATTTGTACGATTGACTACCATCAACTCATGCCTGGCGCCACAAAGGTGTTGAGAGCCGTTCCAATTTCTACGATGCTCTAGGCGAGGCGAATTGGGCTTCTTTGACGAGAACACTGGCAGGCTTCTTTTGGGTAGTGTGCCTTGTGCCTGATAGGGAGTCCAGAACCGGGTTCGTCGCAAAGGTTGAAAGCGCCAGAGAGCACTTGAGCTGCCTTCTCTTTGCCAAATTAAGCTTGAGCTCGGCATTGCTTGTCTAGACCATTGGTCCCACTAAATGACGAGCTGGCCTCGATCGCACGTGAGCGCCGAACACCTATCTCGCCTATAGCCGAGCACCTAACCGAGCAGTTCTGGACGCCTTTCACCACCAGAGCCGCCAAGCTTGCCCCTCCTGCTCAAACTCAACCACTGCCAAACATCTCCTCAGCTCGCCAGGTGTGTGCGCCCACAATGCCCCCAAGAATCCCACTATCAGAGATGGATCCGATCAGCTTCGGCACCAGTCTTATTGCCGTACTCGAACTGACGGTGACTTTGATGAAATATGTCAACGACGTACGAAACGCCCCGAAAGAACGCGCTCAATTGGCGCGTGAAGCAAGCAACGTCTACGCCTTGCTAACAAGTCTTCGCTTTCGTGTCGAAGATGCGAAGGGTGACGATCCCTGGTTCAGCCAGATCAAACTCTTAGCCTCCGAAAATGGCGCCCTCAGTCAGTTCAGGACGATCCTGGAGAAACTTGTCACCAGACTGGACCCTTCGAGCAAGCTCAAGGACCTGCTGTGGAAATTTAACAAACCCGAGATCGAGGAAGCTCTTGCCCAGATAGAGCGATTGAAGTCATTAATCAACCTAGCTTTGGCCAACGACCTCTTTGCACTTGCACAGTCAATCAAGAATGATGTAGCAGGAGTAGCACAAGACCTCGAAACGTTGCGTCTCGAGCACGAGGGTGAATGGCCTTCCAAGTTGTCCACTTGGCTTGATGTTCCTGACCCATCATCCAATTACGCAGCAGCTTGCAAGCGGCGACAGGAAGGCACAGGTTCTTGGTTGCTAGACGATAAGCGGTTTTTGAATTGGCAGGCCTCGCCAGGTTCAAGTCTCTGGCTCCACGGGATACCTGGTTGCGGCAAAACCATACTCAGCGCCACAGTCGTCGATCAGATCCGGAAACAGCCTCAGATCAAAGTAGCATACTTCTACTTCGACTTCAACGAAGAGGACAAGAAGAAAGTCAGTAAGTGCATACGGTCACTGATTGTTCAATTGGCCGGTCAAGTCCCGGGAGGAATTCAGGAAATTCGCGCTCTACACGCGAAATGCCGCGATGGTCAGCTGCAGCCCCAGGACACAGCTCTGATGACAGCCTTGAGTCGCTTGATACAAAAGTCGGACAAGGTCTACATCATTTTCGATGCGTTGGACGAGTGCGAAGACTATCAAGAACTCCTCGACCTGATTGAGAACTTCATTCAACGGCATCAGAACTGTCTGCACTTACTCGCCACAAGCCGACGTGAAAGGGAACTTGAAGAACGACTGCAACCATTAATCACTGAAGAAGTTCCAATTCAAGCGGCCTCAGTCGATGCAGACATCAACATGTATGTGGAAGACCTTCTCAAGAATGATAGCCGACTTCGAAAGTGGCCGACAGATGTACGCAACGAAATTCGTCGAACTATTGCTGAAAAAGCAAATGGAATGTATGGTTGGAGTTCTTTGAATCAATTCTACAGCTGACTTCCGGTCACAGGTTCAGATGGGCGTACTGTCAAATCGATTCGCTGCGGAAATGCATCAAGCTCAGCGCGTTGAGGCAAATGTTGTCAACCTTACCGAAAACTTTAGATGAGACTTATGAGAGGATACTTTCTACCATCGAGGCCAACGGTCAGCTCGACGATGCTGTTCGTGTTCTGCAATGGCTATGTTTTGCGAAGCGACCACAATCCTTGAAGTCACTGGTGGACATCCTTGCTACCGATGTCGGAGGTAACGGTTGTTTCTTGGCCGAAGAAAGGCTTCCGGATCCACTCGATATTATCACCATCTGCTCGAGCCTAATTACGGTCAGAGAGGAAACTCACTCAGAGAACATCCGTGTCCTTCAAGACCCTGAAGATCCAATCATCCAGTTGGCGCACTTTTCTGTCCAGGAATACCTATTGTCGAATCGGTGCTTCCTAGCTGAACAATTCGTGGCGCATCGGGGACATGCAGTTCTGGCCGAGATATCACTGATCTATACGCTCCATGTCTGCGCGGAATCTCTCCCAGGAGACTCCCAGAAGCTCGATGTCCCCAATGAGTCTGCTCCTATCAGGTCGCTTGGAAGATCAATGCGTCGCGAGGACAGAACTTTATCTTTCGTATATGAACAATATCCTTTATGTCGATACGCTTGCGCGTGGTGGTATAAACATGCCGTCGAGCTACCCGAGACCAGCCTGTCGTCGAGAGTAGTTGAGCTGATCATTCGTCTATTCGGCAATGATGACAGCACCCTGGAGCAATGGTTGAAGTTTCACAATCCTAACCCCTTTTCCTGGAGCAAGGGGCGTTTTAAGAATGCGTACTTTACTGGCTTCAGACACCCAAGTCGAAAGAACGCGGATACAGAATCGAAGGTATCTCGTATTGCTTCACCTCTCTTCTATGCGGCCGCAACAGGGCTTCCACGAGTTGTTGAAGTACTGATCGCACGTGGTCACGACGTCAACCAGATCAACGATATCTATCCAACGCCTTTGCACGTGGCTGTCCTGAAAGGAGACTTAGTGACCGCAAAATCAATTCTCAACAACGGAGGGAATGTTGATCAGCAACATGCGAAGGCGGGTCGGCCGCTACAAATAGCGTGTGCTTCTGGAAACAACTTGGATATGGTAAAATTGCTTCTTACTGCGGGTGCAAGCTTATCCCAACCAGCAAGCGATTTTACATTCGTCAACCCTTACACTGGATACCTTACCCAGATGCACGGCACGGCTCTTCATGCCGCTTGCTATGGAGGCAGCCTGGCAGTTTTGAAAACACTCCTTGATGCTGGTGAGAATTTGGGTAGCCCCATTTCCCCTAACTCGGTCATCAGAGCCGTTGGGGCGGGTTTTCAGCAAGCTATATATGAACAACCAGCCCCGCCGAACACGACACCGGCGCATCAAGATCAATCAGCTGGCCCGCACTCAAACATCTGGTCAAGCATTGAGCTCAAATTACAGGAAGGACAGCGTCTTACGGAACGAGCAGGATTTTCCAGGGATCACATCGAAATTGTGCGGTTACTGATATCCCACGGACTCGAAGCCAATGAAACCCCTTGGGATCAGTATGACCACACAGAATTCGTATCTGCTCTGTTGGATGCAGGCGTCACAGCCGACGCACCAGATGAATCGGGTGACTCCTTGCTCCACAGGGCTTTACATGACAACCAACCGGAGCTGTTCCAAAAATTCCTCCAACATGGCGCAGACCTCGATGCCTTGGATTGTTACGGACGCAGCTGTCTTGACTACGCTGGAAACTTTCCAGAGATTCTTGAAAGATTTCAGATTGCCCATGACGCAAGTGCCATCACCGACGATGAAGCTCGCAAAGACAAGCTCTACGGAACGGCTCTCCGCAGCATTTACAAGATCCTGCACAGCGATCAGTGGCCCGAACAAGCTTATCCAGCGTTGCGCCAGCTTGCACATTGTCTCATGTACCTGGAAAGGTTGGACGAAGCCGTCACTGTTTATCAGATGACCATCTTCGCCCTTACCGAGCCTCAGACAGGCTTTAGACATAGAGCCCTGTGCGATGGCTGCGATGCAGACTGTCCAGAGACGACGCTCAGGGTCTGTCGAACGTGCAGAGATGTGGATCTCTGCGAGCCGTGCTTTCAAAATTATCAACCGGGTTTGTGGAGAAAGATCCACCTTTGTCGAGGCCATGAATTCCTCGAAGTCCCTCTGGTTCCATTCGACGTGGACTATACTCAATTTCTCCCACGTCTGACAGACAAGATCGCAGATTGGCTGCTTGGTCTGCAAGGAAAGCTCTTGCAAGAGGTGCCAGAAGACATGGCCGCCCCTTTCATTGAGAACAAATCCGAGAATCGTGTCGATGTCGAAGGTCACCTCAGCTTTGATGGCATTCCTCCTTCCTTCAGTACCAATGCAAAAGCCGCAAGGATAGACATTGAAGAGTATGTCGATCTCGACGAGTTCACATGAGCGGGCCAATACTGCAAGAGAAGACGTCAACATGTCTCGAAACGACTGGGAATCAGCGCGAAGACGAAGTTTTCAGCCTGGCGTCAATGCCTCTCTCACACTAAGGTAGTCCGAAACTAGGACGAAAAGCGCATCCTCGACCCAGCCACAAGACCGATCCTAGGAGCACAAAAATGGATCTACCCGGAATCGAAGCAGGCTCTCTCCGTACCTAATCTCGCAGGCTCTCTTCCACACCAGGACTAGTAAGCTCGGAGCGCAACGATAGTTGAGCCGATACCGTTCGTTCCAGGCTTCCCAAAGGCGATTGAGATATTAGCAGAGAATGCTCAACCGCTACACCATAGATCCCGTGTATTGGAGTGATGATTTTGAGACCATTTGATGGGACTGCTGATCATAAAATGCGGAATAACTTTAGTTGTTGGTGAAGTTTTGATGCTTATTCACTGCCTACCCATTCTGAATCGTCAAGGGCTTTCTCCTTCGGCGCCTCGATTCATCTGGATGCACGGGCCCCAATATCTCGAATTAGTCATCACCTCAATCAGAACTTCTCCCGTGCAGGCCTCATGTCAAGCTCGTGCACCCACAGGTCGCAAGTCTGCCGTGAGACATCCAAGTACAGCCTTCCCACACTCTCCGCTTTTATCCTCTCTCCGAGCAAAGCCTTGGTCTTTTTCTCTTTCAGCTCGGCATCATCTGCTGCAGCAGAGGCGTCCACGTCCACAATGCCACCATTCGCAATGGCATGCAGGACGTGCACACCTTTGGCGGAGTACTCCCGGGCAAGACTCTGCGCCAACATCCTCACCCCGGCTCTCCCGGCCCCATACGCTGCATACCCCGGATTCGTCCTCAAGGCACCCAACGTACCGGTAAAGATCAAAGTCCCCTTCTTGATCATCTCCTCCTCCCCACTCTCCGCGTTCTTAGCACTATCCTCCGGATACTGCGCCAAGAACCACTTCACAGAAAGCTGACTGAACACCATCGCGCCCGTCACATAGACCTGCAAACTATCCCCAAATTGTGACGAAGTCTCGTCCTCAAACGGCGTCTTGTGGCTATGCTTGATACTCCATACCGCCATCTTCAGCTTCAAATCCTTGTCGATTGAGCTTGCCCATTGCTTGACTTCGTCGAATGCATTGGTCAAGCTCTTTTCGGAGGTGTCGGATTTGAATGCTTTGAGAATGCCGCCGTTGGACTCCTTGGAGATGCGGTCCGCAAGGGTGGCATCGCCGCTACGGGAAAGTAAAGCGACGGCGAGATTTCCTTGTGATGGGCGGGACAGGACCCGGGCTATGCCTGCGCCCGTTGTTGGGCCGGCGCCGAGGAGAATCGCGAGGCCAGAGGGAGGCATGAGTTCACTCGTACGTATCTTGGAAGTTGGCGTGGGTCGATGATAGTTAATGTGATAATAAGAAAAGAGAACATTCGACTCGGGCTTTGAAGTTTCATTATGTAGTAGAATCGACTGGCGCTTCCGCTACGTCATGAAAGGCCTATTATGGTGGAGACTGGAGTACGTGTGAGGGAAAATGCGGAGAAGCCCAGTTGGAAAAGGTAGGGTTGGCGAAGAAGTTGTATGGCGCTAATTTCTGCCATGATATACTACATATCTTGGTGTCGTGTATCCCTATTCAGGTGTGTGGGAATGACAAGGTCAATAACAAAGTAAAAGAGCACGAATCGCCAAAACTCCAACTCCAAATCTTGACATTGCTTCATTATTCGTTAGGTTAGCGCTGACAAACCCGATAGCAGAAGGAAGAAGCTGCTATGATTTTGCAATACTCCACGTTCATTACCTGTTCTGGCTCTCTCTCTCTCTCTTACCACTGACTGGACAGATCTTCGAACCGAACGTTGAGCGCGAGGGTATCGTAGTCCCTGATGAACATTTGCACTCCTGTGACCTGCCACCCGTTATAAAAAACGATGTTCGTGTCGTAGTGAAGCCTGTCAATGCCACTCGTGGTGTAGAGAGGTTCTCCAAGCTGATTTGGCGTCCTGAAATAGAATTTACTGAACTTGGCTTGGTCCTCGAAAGCGTGCGCAATCGCTTCCGGCGTGGCAACTATGCGAGGATGGTGAGGGTCTTGCCAGGTTGGTAGAAGGTACAACCGATTACCGGGCACCTTTCCCCCGTTGGTATAGGTGGGACTGTAGAAAGAGAGACTGGAGATGGCTTTCGCTTCAACGACTTCGTCGCCGCGCTCTCCCACACACGCCTCGTAGGTAACAGCACGGTTGTCGCAAAAGATACTGGTGAAAGTTGAGGGAGGCCAAGGGGTAGCGGTAGGCTCGGCATCCTTTTTGATTTGATCATATGGCTTTGCTATCATCCTGGGCCCAGCATCCCCAGCGGCATATTTAGGCCCTCGGTTTCCGTACCATGTCCCCGGGTCATCGTCTTTTCCAGGATTCTTGCAACACAACTTGATCGACATGTGCCTAAAATCAGGGGACTTTGAACTTCCGTCGACCCATGGTCCGAGCGCGACGCCGATAACGACCATACCAGCTGGGCAGGTGACTTCGCCGAGATCGATTGAAGAGGAAAAAGTCAGTGGGAGGCGCCTCGACTCCTGGTATACGTAATTTGGGAGCTTAGTCTCCTTAGACGTGATCCATTGAACGGAAGGATTGGGCGAAGTTTTAAGGTCCGCGCACGGGTTGGGCGGTTTGTTCAAATTCGTGAAGCCTGCGCGAATTCTGGTTTGGTCGTCTGCCTCCGTTCGAGGTAGCTTCTGGTTGGGATTCATTACCCACACGCCGGGGCTTTCCTCCTGGACATTTGACACTCTTGAACCACCTCGTGGCCAAATTGCTAGAGCGTTGCCGTGATCGGTTGCACATGCCGCGAGCAAAAGCTCAAGCTCGGCTACGCGGATCTGGGACTTCTGGAGCTGCGCATTCAAGCCGTCAATCTCTTTCAGAGACTCTCTCGCTTTGGCTAGCTCTCCTTCCCGCGCACCGAGATCTGCCCGCAGCTTCTCTGATTCTTTTAGCGCTGCATCTTTTGCGTCGGTTGCAGTGTCTGCTCTGGTATTAGCTTCCGCAAGCTTTTGTTTTTCCGCATCTCTCTCCTTCGTCGCCGCATCTCTCTCCTTCGTCGCCGCATCTCTCTCCTTCGTCGCCGCATCTCTCTCCTTCGTCGCCGCATCTCTCTCCGTACG
>JAPDRK010000026.1:383492-432407 GCA_030247875.1 Cladophialophora chaetospira
CCTTCGTCGCCTCGTCTCTCTCCTTCTTCGCCGCATCACGATCCTGTTTTGCTATTTGACTGTTCCTGTTCGCCGCCGTTACTGCGGTATTCAGCACTGTCAGTTCGCCTGTAATTTCGACGAGCTTCTTTCTTAATTCATCTTTCTCAGCCTTCGCCTTCGTTGCTGCTATGCCGGCATTTTTCACCGATTCTTCGAAATTCCGTTGTACTTGGGCTTTCTCGGCCTCTGATTTTGCCGTTGCCGTCTTCGCCGCCTCTGTCCTGTTGTTGGCCGCTTCGAGGTCCTCCTCCAGTAGACGCTTTGCGTCCTGTGCCTGGTTTTTCGCTTCCTCCGCTATCTCAGCTTTGTGCTGTGCCTCCATGAGATCCTGTTCCATTTGAAGGATCAACACGTTGCCGTTCTGGGCCTCTCCTTCGGCATCCTTCGCCGCTCTCACCAAAGCTTGCACTATTCTCGCCCTGTTGTCCGCGGCATCTTTCCTTTTCTTCGACAACGCCGCCCATGCCTGATCCTCCAAGTCTTTTGCTGCTCTTTCCCTTTCCTGCCTCTCCTTCCTCAATTGTTCTAATTTTTGCGCCCTTGCCTCTATCTCCTTCTGTCGCTCCTGTGCATGTTCGGTCTTAGGATCCGGTTTTGCCTCAGCTCCTGCTTTTTCCAGGGGAGCGACATTCTTACTACCTTGGTCATCATCGTTAGTTTCTTCCTTGTCTCGCTTGTTAGCCGTTGCTTCCGGTTCCTGCTTATTTTCGTTGTTTGATGGGTTTGTTGGCGTCGCTGCAATGCCGTTCTCGGCATCCGTCTTGGCATCAACTTTGTCTTTGACCTGGTCGCCTCCTTCCAAAGGTGGCTTCTGGGGACTTGGCTCAGTATCTGCAGCCGCATTCCCAGCATCGGTCCGGTTTACATCTTGGTTCTTGTGGTCCCCGTCGTTGGGCATTGTGATTTCACCTGAAGCAGCAGTCTGAGAGTTTCCAGAGTTTGTAGAGACCTCCTCTGCGTGCTGATGCTCAGTCGTCATTGCTCCTGTTTGGCTTTGCGCTTTCAATTCGTCGCCAGGTATATGTTGACGGACGAAGCCGGTTTCTCAGTTTCTTGCTGCTGGCCGAATAGCCCTCGGGATCTTGAATTGAAGTCAACAAAAGGTATCAGTATTGGTTCTACACAAAAGATAGGGAGGAGAAATGCCTTCTGCGGCTGAGGCGAAACCCCGCAACACAAAATGAATGTGATGGCCAGAAATGTGGCGTGCTGGATGTGACTAGGGACCGGTGAGGCACATCGGGCTGAGCAGACCGTCCAGTTGAGCCTTGTCGGTGCCGGTCTGGACGTTGACAGCTGAAACCACATTTTCGGACTCCTCTTCGACTGCTTTCAATAGAGCTTGAGCAAGTTGATCATCCTGGTCATTTTTGTAGTGCTCGCATGACGCTAACTTCCGTGTGTCGATGTTGCAGTTGTCAGAGGTCGACATTGGTGCAAGCTCCCAGAGAGCTTATCTTAGCCGCACCGTTGGAGCCAAAACAACAAGCGAAGGGCAACCTCGGATTCGCGACAGCGCAAGCCTCTTGCAAGCGAGGATGGTGTACTTGATCAACCTTCCGCAATGGGTCAAGCCGCCCGAATTTAGGCTGCTCCAGCTGAATGCGGGGCTGGGTCTCAACCTCTTTTTTCCCGTTTTGGGACCCCCGTTACGGCAACTCAATAATTGAGGTGGCTGGGGATGCGAGGTCTGGTTGTTGGTTATCACTGCTGGGCATTTCAAGCCTGTGATTGAGTTGTGCTTCCTCAGACAGGACGTGAGATCTGTCGGCCCAACTCATTCGAACACCACCCGCATCGACACGAACGTGTCTACGATGGCTTTTTGCAGGAATCCCGGCTTTCAGTGGTAGCCCCGGGCTTCAAAGTACGCCAAGCAGCTGGTTGAGATAATCCCATCAGGTTACATAGTATCGCTGTGTTGTTTTTTGGTCAGCTTCGTCGGCATGCTTCGCTTCCGGCGAGCATTATTGGTGGCCATACATACTTCGAGGATATTGGGGAGTCACCCTGGCATCGAATCCTCCGACCAAGGATCAAACCTGTACGTCTTCCTTTTGCTGCGGTCCAAGCATTGAATCAGGAGGTGGACAAAGGGCTACCTTCATACCCTAGTCCGTGATATCTGAACCTTGAAAGCAGGATACCATTTTACGTCTTGCATTCAAAGAAGACTTTTCCTAATACTCGTTAGTATCTTCAACCACCAACATGAAGAAAGACAAGTCAGCTACATCGACACAGTGGTAGTTACCATCACCAGCCTCATACCCTGCATCACGTCGACCTCATACACAACTACCACCGCATGCTCTACGTGCGGCTGTGTTGCTTGTCTTAACTACGTTCCTTCCTCAAATTGCTGTCTGTCTCCGCCATATTGCACTTTCTGCGCGACCGACTACGTGGGCGGCACTTGCTGCCCAACAACCTCACCGATCGTACCGGCCTGCACTTCCTGCCCGACTAGCTACGTGGGTGGGAATTGCTGTCCATCACAGGCTGCTTCGGTGGTCAACGAGCCCGTCGCGTCATACCCGTACACGACGTACACAACCGATGGCTACGTGGTTGTGGGAGTCACGACTGGGGCGGCCGTAGCGACCGACGGTGCCATCATGATAAGTGGGACATATACAAGTGTCCCCGTGGGTTACCTGACTTTGTGGTTTTCTGCCGCGCTTGCCATCGGATTGCTGATGATGATGCTATAATGAGCTGTAATATGGACTTGACAGCATGCAGACGGGCTGGCGAGTTTGCGCTCTCCGAGTCTTCGGAGGCGGTGTTCTGCTGAAAGTCTGCGTTTTCAGAGGGTACGGGCAAAGAGAGAAGAGAAAACGGGGAGGCTTCTGACCCGTTCCTTGACGAAGGTTGATGAGTACTAGTATGGAGGGAGGCTTTGTCTGACTGGCTTTGCTTCTTTTTCATCCAGATCGAGACCGAGTACCATAGCAATTAGCATTCATGATCACAGACCGCTTTTGCCGTCCCACAATTATTGGTTTCTGCTAAGAGGCTAACACCTTAAAGCAGACTTTTCCGGCCTAGGGGATACTGAACGTTTGAAGGTGGACCATGCAATCGACGAACCGAGGGCAGGTTCTTCAGGATAGAACCACTGAAAGATCCTCTGGCGGAGGGTTCAAGATATAGTGAGGTAGTCTCCTGTTGTCCGAGCAGACAATGGAGGTACGATTGAAAGTCGGAGGGCCGGCGAAACGACGTCAAAGCCAGCAGGAAGAATGCGCGAAGAGTACCAAGCCCCGTGGCGATTTAATCTGAGGTAAAAAGTAAAGGAGAGAGCTCTCATCCTCCTTGGTACCGCTGCTTGGACGATGGGCCGATGATAGGAAGGAGCAACGAAGTGGATGTCTGTGAAGTTTGAAATTCGAAAGGAACATATACCAATACTTTCTCACCTCAGAAAGGCTCCAAGCAGCTGGATGACATAGGCCAACTTTGGTAGCGGTGTATCGACGGCCAAATGAACTCGCAAGCGGAATGCATCTATGTCCATGTCGTCGTGTCACTCAGAGGCGGACGCCCTTCCAGATCAAAGCACACCACCCGGCAACGGCCCATCATGGCTGATATTCTCGAACTTATCATTCCTCCCATCACAATAAGTGAACTTCCACTGGCTCAACTCCAATCCATCCTGAGGCTGCTCAAGGGTCACCAGATTGAAAGTGAAGAACTCGTGAACCTGCCCATTCCACTCAAAACTGCCCTCCTGGGCAACGTGAATCCCACAGGTGCCACAGAAATATTTGTGTATGTTCTGCTCCGGGCGAATGCGGTAGTCCTTGCACTCGGCGAGTGATGCCGGGGTGAGTAGCTTGAAATCAGTGCGTGCGATGCGGACGTTTGTGTAGCCCGCCTTCAGACAGATGGTGCAGTTGCAGCGGCCGGCACGGGGGTTGTCGAGCTGGGATTGCGGGACGGAGACGGTGTAGGTGATGAATTTGCAGTGACAGGAGCCGTGGAAGGTCTTCTTGGCTTCTTCGGAGGTTGTGCTTGACATCGTGCCTGGGACTTATTGATGCTGATCGAATTCAGCTGGGAGACCACTGTGTACTGATTGAAGTTCCCCGAATATTGAAGAGCTGGTTCGGACTGCCTACATATAACATGTTATAGTACACCGCCGTCTTGGACAAGCTGTTCTTCCAAGCGGCCTGTGTCGTATCTCGGACCGAGCATTCGGGAATCGGCGTAACCCTGAAATTCAATTGTGTCCCAAACCGCAACAACTGGTTGGTCAAAACTTTGGCAAGAATGGGGATCGCCAAAGCTCGGCTCTCCTAGCGGCACGGGTGCCTGTTGTGTGCCTGGCGCTAGCCGGTTTCGAATGTGTGCTCCACTCCGTTCTAGAAGTTTCCCATCATACGAGTACGAGATATCTTCAATAAGCATGTACTCGCCTGCAGTGGCAGATCCATGATCAGTAGGTGGATTCGTTGTCGAAGAGGACGTGGGTTACAGTACAAATTGTCGATAGGGTTATTCCAGGTGGGATGCAGATTGGACCCGAAGTCGCCGCTGTTCTTACTGCTTTATCAGGCGTAAAGAGCCTCGTTCTCGGTCCCATCGCTCGGCTATAGTAGCCAATAGAATTTCAAAGGACAGGTCTGCTGCCTGGGTATACTACGGACCGTTGCTTATATCGACCCAGGAAGGCATGGAGATCATATCTTACTTTATACATGTCCTCACCCTTTATCCGTACATGGTATCTCCTTTCTTACTCATTTCAATTGTTCGGCTCGCCTGAAAATCAATTTCATCATGACATCCAGTGAGACCACCACCGCTCTTCCTTCTAGCACACCTGAGATAGGAACTCGTGACAAATCTGTAGAATGGTATACACCAACTCTCGAGAATACTTCCGAAGCTCAGAGAGATTTGTTGGAGGACTACAGTCATATCACCGCAGATCGCGTGATTCCGCACATCTTGGAAGTGGTATGATGACCAAGGTTTTCCTGGTGTTCAACAGTCGACGACTGACCTCAACTAGCGTGACCGAGCTTGGGAAATCTACCCCTATCCATGTATTGGACAATTCCGCTTCATTGATCTCAGCCTTTGTCGCTCCCCTTCCTATTCGCTGGTCTTGAAGCGGCTTAAAGAAGGGGCCTCTTTGCTCGATCTCGGGTGCTGCTGCGGCCAAGATCTCCGCAAGCTGGTCCATGACGGTGCACCATCCGAGAACCTGTGGGGTGCAGAGCTAAAAGCAGAGTTCATGGAATTGGGGTATGAACTTTTTCTGGATAGAGAGACGCTCAAGGCTCATTTCATAGAGGCGGATGTCTTTGATGCCGAAGGGCCTTTGAAGCAACTCGAAGGGACAATGGATTTCATCCACATTGGTCTCTTCCTGCATCTGTTTGACGTGGAAGGCCAAGCAAAGGCTTGTGAGCGGATCGTGTCTTTGATGAAGCCTGAGAAGGGTTGCCTCATTTTGGGACAACAGATTGGTAGTTTGGAACCCGGACCCATGGCTGTTGGGAGCAAGATGTACAAGCACAATATAGAAAGCTTCGAGAAAATGTGGAAAGAGGCTGGGGAGAGAACAGGAAGCGAGTGGAAGGTCAACGCGAATATTGATGCGGGACTCGGCGTCGATCAAAGCAAACGTGCTGAGGATGATCCAGACACAAGGCGGCTTGTCTTTGAGATAGAAAGAGTTGGGTAAATATCTGTTTGATGAAAGCAATGAGTGCTCTACATTGCATAGTATGCTGCGATGCACCTTGATGATAATGTTTGATTTTATAATATCCCGAAGTAGCACACTCTCCAGCCAACATAAAGACACAGAACTAGTAATCCATTGTTCTCCTCCGTAGACATCAGTCCATTTTCTTTACATCCGCGCTCCCCGGGCACTTGCTCTCCAGCCTGAGCTTCAGTTTCCTATTCCTCGATCAAAGATCTCTCTTCTTGTAGATATTATCAAATCCAGCAGCATCGCATATCGTGTAGCGGACGGTGGCCTTCGTTGCCTGAAGATCATCGATGGCCAAGCAGCCACCTGCATCAGGCCAGGTCGGAGCGCTCGGATACTTCGGAGGCTTGTTCAACGTGCCTGCCACCTTGTCCGCGCTACATGGACCGACGTAGGCGTAGAACTCGCCATTGATGTCCAACGAGTCGGCGAAGCTGCCAAACTTGATGAGAATAAAAGCCTGTGAATTTGAGAAGTGTCAGCGTCATCTGAAGACCTGTTGATTCGGAAGGAAGGGAGGAGAGGCCACAGATGTATATACTTTAGGATTGCTGGGAAGATCAAAGTCATTCCCGCCGACGACGGTGTCGTGGTCTCCAGTGCTCGAATACATGTAGTTCGCACAAGACGAATCAGAATACCAGTTGATTTGGAAGGGCGAGTCGGCAAGTGTGCCTGTAGAGGCGGCGAGCAAGGCCAAGATGTTGATGATTCTCATGTTGGCTTTCGTGGGGGGTAGTCGCAGAGGTTGAGTTCGAAGACCTGGCTATTGCAGGCGGCGGTTGAGAGATCGATTGCTGTCTGAGACCTCTCGACGAACAGCTAGACCTTTCAATATATATGGCTTCGTTGTCACAGCCGAACCCATCAAATCTCTTCTAAAGTATAGCTCCTTGAGCCCGGACCCTTTTCGGAGCGAGTACGTATTGATGATGACCTTGTTGTATTCGATGCAGCGGCAACCATAAGCTGAGTGAAAATTGCATGTCGGAATGCCAAAGCACAAGGCCGAGCGATACAATGTAGGACAGTCGATCCTGTAGGCTGTGTATCTTACTGTGGTCCATGAATCCACTCAACTAGAGATGGTATGAGTCGTAATCAGCGGTAGTCGTGAGATTGTCCAGATGTTCATCGGCAACATCTCGCAGGTTCTTCAGGACCTGCTAGAAATAATTTCTTCATTCCTTCGATTCGGCTGGAGCAGGCAAATGTGCTTCCGATGGCGGCATGGGGTGGCCCGTTGCTGTCTTGCTGGTATGGTTGCCAAAAGGCTTTCCCTTCGAGGCGATGACGAAGTTGAATCGGCTCAATATCATGTCGTCCGGTCACGTATTTCGAGAATGTCCAAATCTCGCTAAAGACATTTGTCGTCGGAAAGGTTATCAAAAGATCCCTCGGTGAACACGTCGGTTCCGAACACGGTGCGAAGGTTATCCAGAACCTCTGCGTCGAGAGAGCTGGATATGTTCGAAACATTAATGGAGCCTCTATCGAAGAACGTGCTTGAATGATTGCTTGAGAACTTCGCACGGGAAACCGCCAAGACTCAACAATGCCCTGTCACACTAATGTCAGCGTCGAAAGGTGCTTACAAGTAACAAGAGCCGTTAGAACAGGGAGATACGATTACAGATTACATTGCGAGAAGGGTCGTCGAGCCGTCGCACAACATTTGGGCTCTGTACGAAAGCGCCGTCACTGAGTTGAGAATTGGAGCAATGATGATTTGCCCTCAGATTGAGCACTTCCAACGATATGATTTGGGATATGCCATTTCCTTTACATGCTTGTTCGTCCGATTGACTGGGGACAATGCCTGGGCGAGTGACTGGAGACCACGGCGAGCAGGCCATCGAAAGTCATCAGAGACTTCTGCGATCGATGTCTGATAGCCTCGTGCGGAAAACATGGAGCCCTCGGCTGTGGCCTTGGAAAGTTGCAACGTTGATTTTTGGCCTTTCCTCGTTGTGGCTCAGCTATGGTTCGACGCAGAGACATGAGAGCTGTGAGAATGGCTATAAAACCGAGCTAGGTATGGATTCCACCTGAATGGGGATGAATGTGCCCAGCTGAAAATCTGTCCAGGAGCGGGAAGGTCCTCTATCGAGCTGCGAGAAATCAAGTTCACAGGCGGACTCAAATGGAGCGAGGACGGTGTCCTCTTCCGGGACAATGGTCCTGGACTTCAGTATGTTGGCACGCCGACACCTGACATCGACTATGCTTGGGGACATCTGCTTTCAGGTCAGATCCTATCCTTGTGCGAAGGACGGAGTACAGCCGCTGACTGCATGGCAACAGCCGCATTCATAAATATCGTCGACAAGCCCAATACTCTGCAGGAGCCCTTCAAAGACACGAATGGGCAGTACTTGATAGGGCTTGACGTGTTCCATCAGTTGCACTGCCTGGTAAAAACCGTGTGAGCTGAAAGAACAGAATCCCCCGCTGATGGTTTCAAGAATCGGCTTCGTCAGAGGTTGTACGGCGAATACTACCCGGACCCAAACAATGCTGAGATACAGAAGTTGCACACAGGTACGATGTTGAAGATGTTGTAAACATCTTCTCATGCTCATCGTCAAGCCAGATCATTATATCGACCTGATCCGCCAGTCACTCATGTGCTCGGCAGACTTGACAGCCATACCTGTGCAACACATCAAGACCGTGGACAAGCTGGTGCCGGACTTTGAAATGCTTCATACATGCCGAAACTTTGATAGAATTTGGCAATTTGCGGAACGGAGAAGGTACAACGTATCTGGCTTGCCCGAAACCCTGAGGCACCTTCACCCAGCTTGATAGAGAGAAGGGCTAGCCAAATGAGGGAAGATAGCCCGGTACACTCGGTGCTATCCAGTCTTGCGTGATCAGCGTGTCTCGAAGATTTCGAGATCGGGATAGCTCGCAATCGTATGGTGGAGGCTCCGTGTCCCCTGATCACTATATCTTGGACATGCTTTCGAATTCCTATTCTTGGTCTGCGTTACACTGCGTTTCCGCAGAAGAGGCAGATTCCATTTGACCGAGAACGGCAGAGCTTTGGCTCAAGAGAACTTGACTTCCCCCAAAGAGAAATTCTGAACCGGGAAAGTGATAGGCCCATCGCCCACCATAAGCCCACCTATACTAGCTGGGCTGATGATGGTTTCGCTACCGCCGTCGGTCGAACGTGTTATCAATGGCAAAGGAACTCCAGGAACTAAAATCAGCCCGTCGCCAGGCTGGACACCAACACGACAGATTCCCATGCAATGAACTGGCTTTGGTGTCGCACGCGACGCGAACCAAGGGCTCGTCGTGAAGAAGCCTCTCCGACTCTTGGCTAGAGTATTGCAGATTTCCATATGTATCTCGAGGAGCGGTTTGAGCAAAGTCTGTCGTGAAAATCGCGGGGGCAAAAAAGTTCTCCGTGGCTCTCTTGTCTTGCTTTCGGCTTCAAGATCCGACCAAAGATCTGCCGCCGTCTGGTGTCTTCCCCCCCAAAGAAAATGCAGCCACCTCCGAAAGTCAGCATCGTTGACAGCCGCACACGGCGACCTGGCCAGCATTCCGTAGCGTGTTAGAGGCGCACTCATTCTGGCTGAGAACTTATCATATAGACTCTTCCGAGGTATCAGGTCTGCTTTGCAGAGCCGCAAAGCAATTTGGAGATTGTGCATGTGCACATCCCTCCCGCCGGCATCGTAGTCTTCTGAGCCCTCTCGGAATCCAAGAAAATCGCTGATATCACAGAGGTGGTGACCATGAACCACAAGTATCTTTCTTCGCTGCTCAAACGTCCAGTCTGGATCGGAGTCAAACCCGTGCCGGGAAGTAAGCTGGTTCATTGGCGCAAACCACCAGTGATCGAAGTCTGCATGCCAATCGGGTACCCATGTTGGTTGTCCAGGGATACCTCCAAGCGCCGCGGGTAGCAGTAAGTGACTTGATTCCGAGACTCGAAGTAAACGGATCGTTAGCCTTCTATATATTTGCCCAAGAGGCTCGGTATAGTTGGGCTTTGGAAGACTCCTTTTCATCATGTGCTGTAAAACACTTTGCAATGCGAAGGCGTTGTCCTCTTTTCTTGTGGCCTTCCTTTTGTAAAGCCCATCAACCAGATCAATGGCACCGGCATCTCTTTCCCAACTGTGGAGAAGTTTCAGGTAGGCCGCTTCCTGCTCGAGATAGGTTATTGTAACTCCGCCAAGATTACCCCCTGTGACAATGCAGACGGGAATCATGCAAGCCCAAATGAAAGACGCTGTGAGTGATATGTGGAAAAACTCTTTTCCATGTGATATTGCTCTGAAGCAGCTAGGAAGAAAAAGGATGCCGCCCATCACGACAAGCCCCAAGCAACACATAAGAATCACAAAAAGTATAAAGTTTCGGACCGATTTTAATTGCCGGTGCCACTTACGTAAGGTGTGTACAAATAGTACATATTGTTGCAACTGGTGTTGGTCCGACTCCGGAACGTGTGTAACATTCGAAGGGGTGTGAACTGCTGGTCTGTGATAAGAGGTGAGTCCGACTAGAAGCCACCTTCACCCAGGCGCTGTAGCTGAGAAGCTTCGGAGTCATGTCCGCGTCAAGGTTTGCGCCAGAGTACTCGAGGAAGATGAGACTCATCGCGAAACGGGTCCAAGGGAGATGGTCCTCGCCGCAAACCACTGTTGGGTTCGACGCAAGCAGTATTTCCTGCAAGGTCCAGATTCGCTCGATCCATTTACGTCCGAGAACTTCATTGAGATCATCGAAGGCCTTGAGTGTTGATTCTGGAACTTTGCGCCGAAAAGGACTCCGGGAAGGAAGAGATGAGACTGGACACCGGGACTTAGCTTCGGTGTAGCGAGAGGGCGGAAAGCTCTCACCTCGATCACCAAAGATGGGCAGGCGACTGGATGACCTTGAGAGCCCTATATAGTAAGAACAGAGCGCAGCGAAGGGATGTGGTCACGGCAACGCGTCCTCCCTGCTGCCCCCAGCAACGAAATAGTTCAACAAAGGTGGATTCGCCAGATCCGCCATTGCTAATGAGGTTCTCGTGTTGCCAGCTCCGAGCCAGACGTATACGACGTGGGCTTTCGAGTAGACGTCACCCATATGCTGAATCTGAGTCTCTTTTTCGTGCACATTGTCCGGATCTGTGAAAAGGTCAGGGTGGAAAGCAGGACATAGTAGTGTGGGAGTTTAGAGTGAAGCTGTAGCCAAGACCGAGTCTGAGCAGAGGTGTGATCGGACAGCCATATGGGATGTGCAACGTAGCCAACGTACCAATACAAATAGCGTCAATCCAGGTAGCGAACGAAGCCAGCTTCCCCCGTAGATGGCGCAACGCAGAGTGACAGTTTGGGAATACTTCGAGGTCTTTGCCGTCACAAGAGATCGTATGAACGTTGCCATCTGGCTCGCCCCATACGTAGGATAAAGCGCCAAAGTGAGGAAGGATATCGGAGCTGAGGTCAATCAACTGAAAGGTGCCATGAATCTGAGAATTGTTCCCCTCCGTAGTCGGCGCTGCTTCCATGTGGAAGATGCGAACTGCTCTCGAGTCATTTGGCAAGGGAAATGAATGATACAGCGACAAAGGTTCGACCTGATCGCCCATAATTGCCTGTGTGGGCCGAGAAAATGACCAGGCGATTTGGGACGAAGTTCGAGACTGGTGATCACCAGACTGATAGGATGTAATGCGATTACTGAGACACTTCGACGTACGAATTTGGTAGGCATTGATTGTGTTGGTCGGCCATATAGTAATAGTGAGAAACCTTGAGAGGGTTATCCCAAGCACATTGTCCGGGGTCGAGAAAGAGAAGCATTAGGCCGTTTTGGGCACTAAGCCTTCCACTTTGGTAACGACATGCCTTTTCCAAGCAGGTCATGTTTCAAGTCCCGCGTCCCGGACCCTCGAGAGCAGTAGAGTGAGATTAGAGAGACTCGTTTTACCGACACCTGCAGATATCGGTCACAAAAGGTCCGCGTGTAGGATTGTGCTGCGTGCAAGTGTTCGCTAAGCATTTGCTTGAAAAGAGGGCAGCCACTAATCAACGCGAAAGCCAACCGCGCCTGCATCCCTTGAGCCGCAAAGGATCCAGTCTCCAAAGTCCCATGCCTCAAGACAGCCTGACAGCCTCAAGTTCTCCCTCCGGCACATTTTTAATCCAAGTCATGAAATAGCTCACATCCTTGGGAAGCTGGCCCGGCATACTCTTCTTTTGCAACCACATAGGCAGATTGCCTTTTGCATCACTCGCAGTAGCCATAATCCACTCCACCTCGTTGCCCTCGACGCCCTGCGCAGCACCTTCCCGGGGCCGGCGCCTGACTGTCTCGACAGCGGCGTAAATACCCTGGACGACAGATTTGCGCTGCTGAGGTGTTTTGCCTTCGGTCGCGTGGCGACCAGACGCGTAGAAGGAGGAAGATACATCGCTTCCAAGTTTGACGGGGACGGTGACGGCAATGAATTCCTCGGGGTTGATAGAGGCCGTCACCACAAGAACGGGAAAACAGCGGGCGGATGTGGGCGGTGGAAGAGCGTGGCACATTTCGTATATCGACATTGTGACGCAGGAATATTTCTTGCCATCTTTGCCGACGATCTTGCCTTGCGATTCGAGAACTTTGACCTGTTCGTCCCAGTTGCACACTTGATATGCATCGTAAAGGCTGGGTGTAAAATCCTCCTCGTGCTTTGAGTGGTTATCCCGCAGGCCATAGATAAACTCCTTCCAGCTTGCGTTTCCTGGCGATGTGGTGTCTCGCGAAGATAGGTCTTTGTGGACTGATTTTCGCGCAAACCAATGTTCACCGCCACTCAGAACGCTGGTGGGCGGTTTGCTCCGCTTGGGTCGCGAGTATATCTCCTCCTGGCCCATGGAACCTTGGCCTCGTGCGCCATTGGTATCGTCGTCGGAGGTGATTCGTTTCGAAGGACCACCCTCCCATTTGACGATCTGCTCCAACTCTCTCTGTGCGATATCGCATACCGAGACGTCAACTTTAGCCTCGCTAGGCAATGCAGTTTTTGTGGATAGCTCTTTGAAACTGGCGATGAAGCTGGTGGGTGAGAGAAAGTCGAGGCCGTCGTCCAGCAACGTCAATAGGAAGGCAAGAAGATCTGGTTGATCCACGGTGTCGGAGGATGGAAGGGACTTGTGTGTGGGTACTTCTCCTAGCTGCAAGGGCGCTAGCCTGACTAGATTGCTCTGCGTTGTGGTTGTTGCCATTGTGACGTGGTGGTGAGGCCCGGGTGAAAGTTGGAGAAGAGATTCGGAGGTTACTAATGCTTGGTGTGCCTAAAACTAACAACGATGCAAAGGATGGAATGGGGCTCGCTGCTGAGAAGCCTGCTTTTAATAAGTGAGTGAGTAGCAGTATCTTCGCGTGTGGCAGACGGAACACGCGGCTGTGCGTACTCGCACCAGGGTTATGGTTTCGCGTTTGTATCAACGTTAAACGCAACCTATAGGTGGCCTGTTGTCGTCATCGCCATGACTAGGTAACATTATTTACCCCAAATACGTTCTATGGATAAAGCTGCCATGCAGAATCGAGAGCAATCCGGATCTCGCGCATTGCCGACTTAGGGGCTTCGCCATCCCAGAAATGCCAAATTCGTTGTTCCACCCCAGTACAGTGCAGGTATGCTACAGATAACATACTCCAAGCTATCCGCTTCCAACCCATGACTCGTGATAGAAATACAGCTTACCAACGCGTAACAGCTCGTTCCGTGGCCACTTCTCACATATGCTCATAGCTACCTGGCACCCGTCGATTCAGGCTCATCAGCAGCTTCGACCCTGACCAGAATCTCCTCAAGAAACCCCTCTAGAAACTCCGTAACTCCGCCACCCATGCCAACAGGACATTCTTCATCGCATTTCTGAAGTTCGTAAAACACGCCCGCAGCTTTCGCTGCCAGCTTCCTGACTTTTTCGTGTGTTTGGACTCGCTGTTGATGCATCTCAGCAGCCGCTGAAGAACTCAACTTGCTTGTTCTTGCCAGCTCCTTCAACATATATGTGCGACGATGCATTGCCGCCTCGAGTGCCGGAACCAAGACTGAGTTCAAAGCGGTAAGTTCTTGATCTACATCTTGATTTGATGTTCTGGAGGATGTGCTGTTTGGTGTCGCAGGCGTCGAGGGTTGTGAACCATTGGTCTTCGTCGTCAGCGGTGGCAGTGGTTGTTGATTTGCAATTGACGCCGGACCAGCTGCAAGAGCGCTCGAATGGGATGACGAGGTCGGAAGCGGCTTAGAGGATGGCTGTTGCTGACCTTTTGAAAGCGGTTCGCCTCTTCCTGGTTTTCCCTTGAAGGGCGGAATCTCTGGAAGCACAAACTCCGACTTCTTCCCAGGAGGTGTTTGTCCCTGTACTGGTTGTGTTTCAATCTTAAGAAAAGCCAAGTCCTTTGCCAATTGGGCTTGGAATGCTTTGTTGTATTCGTTCGAGCCCGGACTATCCTTGTGTGCTGGGACGGGCAACGCTTTGTTCGCCGTTGGGCCAGCTGGCGTCTGTGGTGCTACAGAAGTTGAGGTCGGAACTGCTGAAGACGTAGTTTTCTCGACCGTAGCTGGTGCTGTAGCCTTCGCCGGTGAGGGAGGGAGAGGTATCCTTGCGGGGGTGGGAGGAAATGCCGCTTTGATTGGCGATTTTTGAGGTGACGATGGCACTTTTACAGTCTCATCCCAGTCTCCTTTGCCTTTTGAGATCGGGATGGGCTCTGCTGATGCTCTTGCGTTGGTGGCGGAGTCGTTCATGGGTCGAAGTCCAACGCCACGACCGCCTACTGGCCGCACTGTGCCAAAGTCCCACAGATCTTCGTTTTCTGTTTCATAAGATGATGTATGCAAGTCTTCCTCTTCTTCCTCGTCGTCCGACGATCGACCGCCACGAGTTGCCATATACCGTTCATGCCTCTCGATAAGTTCTGTCAAATATGTGGTCTTCTTCGCCTTCTTCACAAATGGGTGCTTCAATAGTTCTTTCGCAGATGGTCTTTCCCGTGGGTCTCGCCGTAAACAGAGGTCAACGAAATCTTTGAAGGTTCGAGAGAAACTTCCTTGCAGAGTTGGAGGCGGATTTTTGGGTATCAGGAAGAGGACCTTCATGGGGTGAATGTCGGCATAGGGTGGCTCCCCTTGTGCCAGCTCGATGGCTGTAATCCCAAGTGACCAGATATCGGCCTTGTGATCGTAGCCTGACTGTTTGATGACTTCAGGTGCCATCCAAAACGGGGTCCCGACAAACGTGTTTTTCTTGGTCATTGTGGCTGAGAGTTGGCCAGACACACCAAAGTCGGCGAGTTTGACTTGACCGTTCTGACCCAGCAGGACATTTGCCGCCTTGATATCCCGATGCAGTTTCTTGTCGGAATGCAGGTAGTCTAATCCCATCAGCAGCTCTCGGACGATGATGCAAATATAGTCCTCGTGTATCAGACCGGGCCTCATCAGGTCCGAACAACTGCCTCCGGAACAGAACTCCATGATGATCCATAGGTCGGAGCCCTTCAGGAATGAGCCATGGTACTTCGTGACGTACGGCGACTGGAGTTCTGACAGGATGGAGATTTCTTGGATAATATCCTCGACTTCGTCTTCGGCATTTTCAACGTCAATAACCTTGATAGCCACAGCTTGTCCAGTCCGCTTATCCACTCCTTTGTATACCTTGCCAAAACTCCCACCTCCAATGCAATTCTGTTTGGTATAGAGTTCTTCGGGATCCATTGCCTCGAGTGGCAGAGCATTCGCCCGCGCAGACGGTGGGCTTTTGCAAGGTCAGATCGTGGTCAGGTGCTGTTGCGTGAGAGGGAAATGAAATGAGAGTAGAGGCGCTCTGGAATCGAAGGGCCAAAGGTCTAGAAGGGAGCCGAGGAATTGGTAGAAAGCCGTGCGCAGTCTCGACCTCTAGTTGGAAGTGCACTGGCAATTCTTGAACACGCGCTGAGCAGGTACGATCGTTGATGGCGCGTGCCCCGCTTTGACTTCTTCCGCAGAATACTTTCTCTGTTGCTGCAAGGGTTCGTTACTTCGTCAATCGTCGCGGGTCGTGTCAGAGTGGTCGTAATGAGCGTTGTAAGACCAGCGCAGCAACACAGGTGAAGATGAAACGCTTGACAGCCGATGTTGACAATCTTCCATTCCGGGCCTGCAGTGACGACTTTGATTGGTTGCCCTCGACATTATGAAATCTACGACCCCAGCCAGTGAAGATTGGTTGTTCATGCCAGTCTTGAAAATGCTCGAAATAATCTTTGCGCATCTCATCTCATTACTTCATCCTATCTTTGTGAACGTTGCGCTGTGCCACACCTTACTTAGGGCATGCCATGTCGAAAGCCAGCCCAGTGGTATCTCTAGAAATAGCTGGTGTCAAGACGCCTGGGAAGTAATGCTTCATCCACCGCGATGACATTCAGTCCACGAACTCCACCATGACCGTGCCATTCTTCAGACCCGCACTCTCGATGGTCTCGTGTCGAGCTTCCATCAGATTCTTGCCCATCGACACCAACTCAAATGCAGCTCCTTCCTTGCCTTCAAGTGGCTCGCCTTTTAGGAATTCATAGATTCGTTGCACAGGATCTTGTTCTGCGAATCGCCTAACAATCCTGCCCCCGGGATGTCGGATTTGCACACGCGTAACGCCTGGTCCAGCTGCTGGCTCGGTATGAGGACGATCGGATGGAATTTGTGCGAAATCACTTGTCTCTGCTGCTTCTTTGGCACCATTTTCGTCCAGGTCCATAGCATCTTCGCTTGCCGGGCCAACCTTCCCTCGCAAATCTCCCACGCTTCGTGTAAGGTCATCGGGGTCCTCTGCCGGCTTGTGCTCATCACTCTGTGACGCGAGGCTGGCTTGCAAGGCTCGTTGAAGCATCTCTTCCTCAGTGAGCTGTTCTACTGGCTTTTCCTTCTTTGCCTCGGATCGCCGTTTCGCCACTGGGTTTCTCGCATTGTTGTCCAAACTGTAACGATCTAGGAATTCGTGCAACTGCATCAGAAACTCTGGAGCCGAAGGTACTTTGCGCGCCCAAAGCTTGATCTGCTCGCCTGTTCGGGGATCAACAATGGCCACGTGAGGGTACTCGCTCGAGGACTCGTAGGTTGGGAAGTAATACTGAACGTATTGCGATGCTCGAGGGTCGTCCTTGTTGTACTGTAAGAAGATGAAGTTCTCTTTGACTGTTTCCACAATACCCTCATTCTTCCACAGATCGCGGTTTAGTGCTTGGCAGTCGAATATCGAAGGGTCTTGTATGTCTACCAGTAACCACTTCTTCTCTTCTTTGCCCTCGTATCTTGCGCTCTCCCATTCACCCTTGTACATCAGCTCCCAGGGTGGTTGAAAGAGTCTGGCGAGACGAGTCGATCTTGCAGAGGCTTCGGAAGCCCCACCGGTGGACTCTGCGAGGGCATCAGGGGTGGTATACGCATCACGGTCCCAGATCGAGGTTGGATGATTCTGGTTGAAAATACCTGTGCGTGCTGCTGCCAGGTCAGTGAGAATGGGCATCCAGTGCTGTGCGGAGTACTGACCTTGCTGTCGTCTTCTCTCGATAGCTCGCATGCGATCTTCAACAGCTGAGTTGTAACCGGGAGTGGCCATCTGGGGCATGTCTCCTCCATATCCTCCCACAAGCGTTTCTGCTTGTCGAGCAATAGGTGCCCGCACGTCTTCTTCTGCGCCACCTTCACCATACATTTCATGCTGTAGTCTGCGTGCCATGGCCTCATCATCCTCGTAGTCTGCGTCAGGCGGCTGAGTGGTGGTCTTCCGGAAACCGGTGATTTCTGGATCATTGTCGTCTGAAATTGTGTCTTCAGCATCGACGTCTATTGGGTCTCTTGCGTCGCCGGTGTGGTGTGATGTTGAAGGCGGAGGATTTCGTGCGGGCGGTGCAGGTGGTCCAGCAAGGTCAGCGCCACCATTTTCGAAGAATAGTTGGACTGCCTGGTTCGGGTCGCCATCGGCAAGCTGAACATATTGTGCAGCCAGGTCGGTGGTTGTGCCACACACTGCCACCACTGTAGCGATTGCTTCGTCCATTGTTCAAGAGGGGGGTCGGGTGTGTGTAATAGATCGGCTGAGAAGTTGAGAAGTCGCGGTCAAGTTTGATGACTCTCAATAGAGTCTCCCGAAGGCGAGGGTGATCATGGATGAAAGTCAGGTGGATTTATGACAAGAAGAGATAAAGAAACAACCAGCAAGGTTTAGAAGGTGCCATGTGTACAGCAGCAAACTGCACTAGGATTTGACAGTCACGATGAGCCTCAATTGCAGCCGACCGCTGCTATGACGAAAACTCGCCGGGGTGGGTATCACTTTCCCGCGATTGCGAGAAAACAAACCCGCCAAGCGGCAGGCCCGTTGGCAGGCTACGGTGAAGCACAGAAAATGGACAATACTCGTGGGGGTTGAGTTGGAACGTGAAGGCTGGGAAAGCCGCGGCTTAACTGAAGTGGCACGCTAAGTCGCGCCTGCCAACTTCACGCGTCTTCAAATGACAACCCCAGTCGCGCCTTCCCTCGATCTTAAGTCCGCCCTCCCTCGTGCCTTCCTCAGGTGCTCGTACAACACCCACAATCGCAACAAAAGCAGCAACGACTACTCAAAATGGCTGCTACAGTTCTGGGAAAGCGTTCTCGCAGAGCTCAGGGCGAAGAAGGTACGACCAGGCTATCGAAAGATGAATGCAATTGTTCTAACATATCTGCAGACATCTCAAGTGCACCTCCCACTCCGAAAAGACGAACGCGACGCTCTGTGCCCGAGATATACGAAGATGCAGCTCAAGACCTTGCATTGGAACAATCGGATACCAGATCTGTAAGGACGCGTACCGGACGAACGAAACGTACCGTCCCAGACGAACCAGTAAAGAACCATGCGAGCACAATCACACCCATTGATTCCTCGGACGAGAATCTGCCGCCTCTGAATCTCTCAACTCCATCCACCACTCGGTTCAAAGATGCTCTTGCCTTCACTCCCAACGCACCAAAACATCGGGTCCGACTTGTCGGTAGACTTCTCACTCCTCAATCGTCGCGTTCTTCTACCCAGTCAAAGGCCCAAAATGTATACACCCGAGCACGTCAACTTTTCACTCAGGCGGGCGACGGAAAGATCATCGGGCGGGAAGGAGAACGGAGTCAATTATCCAGCTTCATCTCCAACGCACTCGACACCAAAACTGGGGGTTGCACCTATGTCAGTGGGCCACCCGGCACGGGCAAGAGCGCACTGGTCCAAGAAATCCTTCGGACGTTCTCAGAGAAATCGGTCAAGACAGCAATTGTCAACTGCGTGTCTTTCAAAGCTGCAGCTGATGCACTTGGCCAGATAACGGAAGCTTTTGGTCTGCTCAAAGGCAAGGGCAAATCGTCCAAGACCAGTCTGGCGAAACTGTTCACCACGAAGAAACCCAACTCTGAGATGTATGTTGTGTTGCTTGACGAGATCGACACACTTCTCCATGGAGATTGTGAGACTTTGTACAGCATCTTCGAATGGGCAATGCACCCCTCTTCTTGTCTCATCCTGATCGGAATCGCCAATGCCCTGGATCTGACGGACCGTTTCTTGCCTCGTCTTAAGCTGAGGAATGTCAAGCCACGATTACTACCTTTCTTGCCCTACTCTGCCCAGCAAATATCAGCAATTATCTCCGGAAAACTTCGATCTCTCTTACCGGACGGCACAATACCTGATTCGGATTTTGTGCCGCTTATGCACCCTGCAGCAGTTCAGTTGGCGGGTAAGAAGATTGCTTCGCAAACAGGAGATCTCCGAAAGGCCTTCAGTCTGGTTCGACGTGCCATTGATCAGGTTGAGCAAGAAACACTTCTAAAGATGAACCGAGAACAGAACATAACACCGACCAAAACGCCTCTCAGCGAAATCCGAACCATGGGCCCGGCTTCAGTCTTTGTCTCGCCAGGGAAGGACCAGCGATCAGTCCTTGCTCAGCTCGATTTTGAAACCGCACCGAGGGCGACAATTGCACACGTTGCCAAGATTGCTGCAAGTATCTTCAACAATGGCACCATCTCCCGACTTACTGGGCTCAACCTGCAGCAGAGAGCTGTACTCTGCTCCCTGGTTGCTTCCGAAACTCGACGAAACCGCCGTGATCCTTATACTACCCCTTCAAAATCTTGGTCAAAGGTACCTACCATCAAAGCACTGTTCGAGAAATATGCTTCGTTATGCAAGCGGGATGAAGGGTTGCTGCAACCACTTAAGAACACGGAGTTTCGTGATGTTGTGGCAAGCCTGGAAACCCTTGGCCTGGTGCAAGAGGCTTCGGGACGATCCTCGAGCCTGCTGACACCAACGAATACACCGTCTCGAAGTGGAAGAGGAGGAATGGATGACAAGCAGGTCGTGAGCGCCGTCTCGGAGAAGGAAATGCGAGAAAGTCTGACAGGACCGGGCTCTGATTTGCTGCTGAGATTACTTGATGAAGAATGAAAGCATGGGATGGACTTTTGAAATGTGTTTCTGCATGGCGCCGGTGTCACTCAGCATTACTCTGCATGAAGCGAAGGAATGGTTTGTCTTGGTTTTTGAGGGCTTATGTTGCAACTGCTCAGGCCCGGGAGGTGCTGAGGGATGGTATGGTGCTACGATCGTGGATCGTTGTTAGCGTCGCTTGTAACTTGGACACAGAGAACTGAAGTGGCACACTCTTGCTGATAAAATCTGTTGGTCGATGGTGTCTTGCAGAAAATGATGTCAGTTGTGGACAGTGATTGCGCGTCCCCAAGCCCTAATTTCTGCCACATGTCTCTTCCTTGGGGTGAGGGGCACCACTGGAGCGGGAAAATGATCGCCGGCGTCAACCAAGCTTTTGCCTAAGCTTTGCTGGAATGGCAGCCCAGGGGTGCTTATTCGTGTCAGGGACGGGAGGGCTTAAAAGGGCTCCATAGGCCATTCCGCAAGCTTAACTCAACCATTGGAGGAAGCTGCGTCAGCTGCTTGGCTAACTTGCACCCGAGAACATGAAGCCCAGTTCGCTCCTGCCACCAGCCGGTGCTGATGGCCCCAATCTGGCATCCTCCGCATTCATGTTCCTATTCAATTCCACCTTATCCACTGCGCTTCAATCCTTCGTGCTGCTTCTCGTTCCTTTCCATTATCTTTGTGGCTGCATGTTTACCTCGTCTCTACTGCGACATCCCAGAAGAATGCGCTTCTCCTGCTGATTCGAAACATTGTAGTCAACATACACCGTACGCGCGCCTAGATACACAAAGTCAACAGCCACATCCGAGCAAGTCTCGATGGCGGAAAACGACTCCGAGAGTCCCGTGCTACGCAAAGCCGGAGCGATCCCTCATGAGGCGGACAAGATTGGACCCAAAATTCTGGGTCAGACGGAAAAGCTCGAGAAGAAATATCACAATGCGACTGAATCCGAGCAGAAGAAGAAAGACGAGAAAGATCCAGCAGGTGGCTTTGATGCCACTCCTGTAGCAAGAGCACCACCGGGTTACACAGTCAAGATCACCTTCCACAAGGCCGAAAATCTCCCTTTTGCTGATTTCGGAACCCTCTCTTCAGATCCTTATATTCTCGCTGTTCTGAAGACTGATCTGCCCAAACGACATAAGCAAGATCCGGATCTGAAGTTGAGAACGCCAACAATACATCGCAACACTGATCCGGAGTGGGAGACAGAATGGATCATTGCCAATATTCCCGCAAGTGGCTTCCAACTGAAGTGTAGACTATATGACGAGGATCCCGCCGACCATGATGACCGACTGGGAAATGCACATATCAATGTCTCCCACATCGACGAGAACTGGCGGGGTTTCTCACACCAGAAATACCAATTGAAGAAGCGCATGGGAAGCAAGAGAGCTTACACGCTTCGTGGATGCGCCGCTTTGGTCTCCAGGAGGATCAAGCTGCATGGCGACCTGATTGTAAGCGTCGAGAACCTGGGCAGGACTGACACTGAAGACGGTGGTCGCGCCTATACTCTCGGGCCTTTACCATGGACACGGCATTTCTCGCCCCTAATTGGGCGCATAGCAGGAACCAAAGACACCCAACAAAGCAAGGATGGCAAAGAGGTCTCGAAATATAAGTGAGTGGATTTTCGATGATGATGCTTACGAAGTTACTAAAGTCAACAAGCTTCCAATCCATCCAGATGCAATTCAAAGGTCCTCCCCCAGCAGATCTCTACCACCGCTACGTCGAATTTCGGCCTTTTGTCGCCGGCATGTTCACCTCGCACAGCCTCCGCGGTCGGCTACTGAATCGCGCACTGCATCATCAACACGCACGAATCTACAACTACGACCGAACCACGAAATACGGTGTCTTCCAAGAGCCGTGTCTCGAAATGACGCAGCAGTTTCTTGACCTCGTACACTACGATGAAGGCGGGCGAATTTTCACGTACATCTTGACACTCGATGGACAGTTGCGCTTTACAGAGACAGGCAAAGAATTTGGAATCGACCTACTCAGCAAGCACACCATGCACAGCGATGTGAGCATCTACATTGCCTTCAGTGGAGAATTCTTCATCCGCCGCATCAAGCATCCGAAAATGCACAAGAATGATTCATCGGTGGATCCACAGAAGGATACCTATCCACCGGCGCCATCACCAGATGACCAGCAAAACAACAACGAAGCCAGCTCGAGCAAGAGCAAGTGTAGCTGGGGCCAGAGAAATGGCTCCTCCTCTCAAACCCAAACAAATGGAGCGGCAAAGGACAAGGACACAGATCCCACACACTACGAGATGATAATCGACAACGACAGCGGTACATACCGCCCCAATGCAGAAAAGCTCCCTCTCCTGAAAGAATACCTCTCCGGAAACTTGACCGGCTTGAAAGTAACCACACTCGACTGCCAGAAGGACGCAGAGCTGCAACAAAAGTTGAAAAAGGAGCAAAAGGACAACAAAAAGGCCAGCGCAGGAGGGAAGCCCGTCGCCTACTTGCAGAACGCGAGTATGTCAAGTTTGAGCAGCAGTGATGAGGAGGAACTCGATGCGCGGGCAGATGCCGGTGACGATCAAGCGGTGAAGGAAAAGAAATATAAAAGGCAGATGCACAAGTTCATGGACGGTGGACGGGACGAGCATCATGGTGACCCTGACCATGACGACCAGCAAGGGAATTCCAACCACTTGCACTCACAAGGTCTCGACGGCACGGTAGAGCAAGAAAAGGGCAAAGGGCGCGATAACATCGAGCCTTCGGCAACTACCGCCAACGACGCAAATCTCAACGAGAAGCAATAGTTTAGCTTCATCAAAGGATCGTCCCGCGTCCCCTCACCAGAAAGCATCGAATTCGATAAAACGTTCCCGCGGAAACTCTTCCTCTATGAGGGAAGAGCATCGCAACGGACGTCAAAATGATGCGGCGTAGATTGAACCGCGCCGTGAGAGCACAGGCGGGTCAACGCTGGCGAGCGAGGCGTCGGGGTAAAGGTAATGGCGTCGAGGAGCTGGAATATCATCCTGAACTTGGACGCTTGATGTTGTAATGGGACGGGCTGGCCTCGGTTTAGGATTCCTGGGTGATGTATACCTGGTCACGGCCACCCTCGGAGCGATTTTATAAGCATATATCTGTCTGCGATTGGGCGTGGACTTTGTGTGATCGTCTTCAACTGAATTGATACCCTTTGTTTTGACGAGGTGTGCCTTTTCGTGTTCGTTCGGAATCTTTCGATGGAAATGGTCTCGAGAGCGATTTCGCGATCAGCCGGCCGGTAAGTCTTCATGTCGTGTTTAGCGGTCTTTGTGATTACGATGCAGGGCTCAGAATGAATACTTTCTCAATGTACGCGGTCGAACGCACGATCTGGGCACGACGTATAAGACTTGAAGCTGCAGCAATGCTAGTCTCAGACGAAATCCTCTCGATTCGGGTAGTATGTATCTTTTCACATCGGAGCTGCAGATCTTTCAGTGCCGTATTGGACCTTACGGCATACGGGCTCGTGTACCTCTCCAGTATCATCTGGCAGCTCACCCCAACTTCCTGTTCTCATTCCAACATAGTTCCCTCTTCTCACTTCAACTTGATTTTCTCTTCTTGCCCCAAGTCGAGGGTCTTGCAACCTGGGCCAGGCAGAGCCAGGTACAAATTTTAAAATCGGTGAATGGTGTAAGGGCGCTATGGGGTGGACAGCAGAGGTTAAAACGACAGGACCCCCCATGGAAAGTATGTTGGAAAAAAGGTGTTCCTCGGGTCAAAATAGCTAGCGAGCTACCTTAGCAACCTTCGCGCTGCTGTTACCGTCATCCATCTTTCCACAAATCACCTATGTAGGGGTTTGAGCAGGCCGTCTCTGATTTCACCCCAATCCCATTGCCATTTCTCTCGTACCTTTTTGGCCGGTGGCCGCATTGCTCGCATCGTATCAAGCCCGTCTATTCCGTTTTTCCCGTCCCTCAAAATATTGTCCAAAAGCTCCGTCTCCAAACACCTCGCTTGTCCCGTTGAAGTCAACTTGTTCACCAGCCTCAGCTCCAGATCGTGGTATCTCCGCGCAAGCCGGGTTCGAAGTTGCGTTTGGTTTAACTCTCCCTCCTGCGCTTCTCCTCGAGGGTTTCGAGTACCTTGCCTGTAGCTTCGACGATGAGCTTCCACTCGACTTGGTGTATTCTGTCCTCGAGTTCTTCTTGGTTCTCTCCAACCTTGATCTCGACTTCTTTCTGAAGGATGGGCTCTCCTCTATCTACTTCTTCGATCACGTAGTGGACCATAACTCCCGTCTTTGAGATCTCGCCCCTTTGGAATGCTTCGAAGGCTCGACCTATTGCGTTCGCACCATCAAACTGGCCTGGTAATGCTGGGTGGAGGTTGATGATGGGGACGTTCGCGGCGGCCAAGGCGTTGACGAAGCCTGGTGACAGTATGTGCATCCATCCTGCGCAAATCACCAGGTCTGGGCAGGGAATATGTGTAAGGATTTTCTGCGCCAGTTCGGCATCATACTGAGTCCGTGCCGCATTTACGCCTGCTTCTGTGTCCGGAAATCTTTTCTTATATTGCAGGAGGTTGTGGTATGTGGTGTAGATGCCTGCGTCCTGCGCGCGAGTGAGACCTTTGGCATCCTTGCGATTTGATATGACATGGCCGACGCGCGCATTTGGCAGCAATCGTCGAGGTGCTGACCGATCCTTCAATGATGGTGCTTGGCCGCATGCATCGATGATAGCTTGAAGGTTTGTTCCCGAGCCGGAGATGAGGACCGTCAGGTTGAAAGACGTCGAGTTGCTCCATTTGCGCGACTGGTCAGTTGAGACCGACTTGGAAGCCATGGTGACTCGAGGTGACCGAGGATAGCTTGAAGGAATAGAGAAGTACTTGATTCAGTCAGGAGTCTCAGCGCATGGCTTCTGCGTCGATTCGATGAGGGTATGTCCTCTCTACTGAGACATGTGGAGTGGTACGTGCAACGTGAAGAGGAGGTGAGAAACAAGCGAGAGCTGTCACAGAAGGATGTCACACTCAACTTGCGACAGAAGGAAGCAGCGCAGAGGCTTGAGGAACTGTGCGAAAGTGCTACCCGCAGGTGGGGTTGCCCCTCGGCTTGCCCTGATTGACAACGGGAGACCCAGTCGGGGCCTGCAGTGCCGCGCTTTAGTTGCTGCCGGTCATGCGCAAGAGCCAACCTTAGACGACGGGAATCCAGTGCTTCGGCTGGACCAGCGCTCGCAGGCAAATCTCCTGCGCCAATTGCGCCTAAGCTCGTCGAGGCCGCCTGGACCTGTCTCTTTAGCGGCAGGTACGTACCTTTGAGCGGAATAGGGATGGATCTCTGCTTGCATTCTTCTCATTATTGTTTAGCTCAACATCCACGTCACACCACTGCGGCGCGATGCTCTTGTGTTACTCGACAGCTGAGCTTGGAGTGTCGCCTATGCACAAACCGTGTCCTTTCCCTGGCTCGTCATATACGAGCGTTATGGACATGTGGTCGGTATTCTACCTCACCCTTTCCGTCGATTGTACCTCACCTCCAGTAGGCCTCTCCAGATAGCAGAAATACATCCAGACGAACCAGGGTGCTCCTTCCCAACAACTTCTCCTCCGCATCCGGCTCTTCGGCGTCTCACCTCCGGGCAGTCTCTCCTACGCCATCTCACGCACGGGGAGGTGTGGGAATGCATCCCCGGAAAGACCCCTCCACTTCCTCCACATCGGCACCGGACGCTGGGGAGATCGGTAAACTCTCGACTTTCGACGCTCAATCACAAGGAGACAGAAACTTACTCCCTACCAGCTGCCATTCCGTGCATGAAGCTACCTCGATAGCGGATTTGCTGCAAGTCAAGACCGTTACATCTGTCAAATTTCCCTTTGGGCATCCCTCAAACGACGACTTGAACGTTACCTAGCACGATTACCTCTTCCGTTCGTTGTGGTGGGATCCGGTGCTTCTGCTATCCTCCGTATCTACTGGACTTCCAACTTGGCCAGCTGTCCGATCTTTGAGACGATGTATTGCAGATAACCGATGTTTCTAAGTCGAAACACCATTGCGCCATGGATAAAAAGTGCCAGTAATAGCTGGCGCAACTCGACCTAGGCCTTAGAATGCTCTACAGTGGTGTCCACCTATCTCGCAATCGGGCCATCAAGTGCCTTTTGTCAGCAGCCCAACTTTGCTGAGGTATAACATACAGGATGATCAGAGGGTGACGGCGGGCGATCCAATCTCAGGTCGCGCAACGCACTGTCTACGTCAAGAGATAGCAGAGTTGAGAAAGCATTCGAAACACACACCCGGCGCACATGATCGAGAGTCGCATTCCCCTGCGAGCACAGATATCGACGGTCATCCACCGGCAGGAGTATCGGCGCCTCGTCGTCCGGAACGCATGCTATAGCCGGCTCATGGGGAAGAACCGAAAACACCGCGAGCCTGGCTGACCCCACAAGGCACAGGCATTACCACTATCAACAAATCCATCAACGGCCATGATGCAAGAGAAGAATGTAAGTACCGTTGTTTACTCTAATGAAGTCGTTTCGTTGTTCCGTGTACATCATCTTTGGTCCTCTGGGGTCCCTGTTTCAGCTGATCCAAAAAGTATGCCTTGTGCTGGCAGCCCAGGTGTCCTCTTACCTTTTCAAAGACTTGCTCTTTCACGCGGTATTCACCACGCAGATTTGAGCTATCTCACCGAGCTGGGAAGCCTTCCCTCGCGGTAATCGACCTATCTCCATCAAACCACACGAACTTGACGGCCCACTTCTTGATTTTCCACAAGCCATCATTGCTGTCCTTGATCATGTCCATGGTGTATATGCCTGCCGATGTGAAATGTTGCGTTGTCGGATCCATGCCTTCGTCTTTCCTGTAATGAACTGCGACTGCATATGCGGTCATGCATGCTCTGTCTGCGGTGTCGTTGTCGACGTCGATTCGAATATTGCTGAGGCTATGGGTGGTAGGCAGCGGTCCGACAAAGTTGAACACAGAATCGAGAATGACGTCCTCACCCTGCATTTGGACGCCGTTCATCTCGAAAGAGAGTTCGTTGAGATCGACCAAAGCGGATTTGAACAAGTCAAGATCATAGGTGTCAATACCCTGCACGGCGCGATATGCAGCGTCGGCGATAGCCTCGCGAGTGGTAAGACCTTTCAAATTGATTGACGGAGCCATCTTGAAGATCTTTGAAGACGGCGGGTCACTGTTAACAGCAGTTACCAGTATTTGGTCTTGCTTCATCCAAACTTTTCTTGGGCTTCATATACCATCGATGAAGAGGCCGGGAATAGGTACTCCGACAAACTGCAGGACCTAAACGCCGTCGCGCGCATTACCTCCGTTCATTGGGCTTAACCAGATATGCATCGACATCAATCAGGTCGCTTGCCGAAGGCTGCAGTGACTTGCCCTCACAGCGGTATGAACTTCGACGGCAGACAGATCCTCCGCGCCAGACCCTGTCGTACAACAACTACGCAAGTACGACTCAACATTCGTTCCAGCTTGATACCTCTTTCACCTCCTTCGACATCCATGTCCGAAGATGCGCTGAGCAATGTAACGGACTTGCCGCATTGGTGCCACGCAGTATTGCACTAAGCCCATGGAGGAGTTGGTTGTCGATGGCGTCACCAGCCAGGTTTGACACCACTGGTTTCCATGGAACGTCAAGTTCCCATCACTGCGAATCGTGTCGCACATGGCGCCACGGTCATGATGTGGTCAAGCGCCATGATTCGGGAATCACCTCCTATATCACCCTCGTCGCTGCTCCAGCATGACAGGTAGGCGATCGTCGCACAAGAACTTGTCGCTGCCGGACTTCTCGTGGTGTGGACCGGACTTTGCGCGTAGGAAGGCCACCATGTCATCGGACCGAATGTGATCGGGCCGATGTGCAGACCATGATGACGCCAAAGACAACACCCAAACCCATCTCAACTCCGTACAGGCAGCGTGTGCTGTCAAGGTTTAGAGCTGAGTGGTAAGGATTGCAAGGGAACACGGATTGTTCACCGACGCCGGCGAGAAAGTCCGAGGATCGCCGTGACGCTTGAGCTTATCGATGGACCGGACTGCATCGAGCATCGACCTCGTGGCTCTCCCGCGAAGTCCTCAGTGCCCAATCACGTGGACAAAGGGCGATATATACTCACTTCTCGATGGTCCGTGGAACAGGCGTCTCTCGGATGGAAGCATCTCTGATGTTGACTACGTCCGACCCAGCTGATCGCCTTAGTGGTTGACGAAACCGATCTTGTCGATTCTCAGGGAAATACGGCAGCGTCACACAGCCATGGTCAACGGGCTTTCGACCTGGCTTCCATGTCCATGGGAACTCTGTGCGCGCACAACAGTCCATTTTGGCAAGCTGAAGGAAGCCTTCCCAATTCCAACGCCGCGATACGAGTGGCATCCAGTGGTCGGGAACTCCTACTCACACATTCCATCGGGCATTTCGCTTTGAAAAGGAGAAGCTCACACATCCTGAGTACCCACAACGGAAGAGTCATCCCCATTATCCGTCGGGAACCCTCATCTCCTCAGGGTACCGCCGAGGCCTCTGGCGACGTTGGCATCAGCTCCAACGACTTGACCTTATCCATACAGGCATGCCCATCTTGACTCCGCATCCCCTTGTCATGGCCACCCAGAAGAACCGCGAGGCATGGTAAGATTGCACTGTGAGAATCAACAAGTACGAGCAAGAACGAATGCAAAGAGCATCCTTTACGGCCGTTGCCACGTATAGTAGATCATGGAGACTGTCTCGGCACCACAATTACCGCCGTCAGCAATAAGATCAGATCGAGTCATCAATCGCTGACCACACTCAAGTCCAGTCTAGCCCAGGAAACAAAGCGGCCAATCAGCCGTACCCATTGACATCGCTGTCCAGCAACTTCCTTATCGGGTGGAACATCCGGTTTGATCGTCGTTTGATTCGTGGAACCATCCACTACGGGTGCATGTCGCCAGTGAGTGTGATGATCCCGATGCGCGAAGTTTCTTCTTTTCCACTGTACGCGTTTCAAACACTTGAATTCCTGTTGAGCTGCTGGATCAGGACCAGACTATTGCATCGATAACTAAAGGATGAATGAAGTGCATTGGCGACTTCCTGATCAGGTCGGTTTGAATTGAATTGTGAGGACTAGTAGGCGCGACGACCAGTTGTCACCAGCAGGATGCGACGTTGATGGACAAAATGCTCGCTTCTTTGGTAACATCTACGCTCGCTCAAGCAGGATAGAGTACCAGTAATGATATATCCACTGTTTTCTTGAGCCTTTCGGTATCCGTGCCTCGTGTTAGATCTAAGATGCCCAAAGCTTCTGAGTATGAAGTCTCAAGTCGAGGATTTCCACTGCACCACGATCTGACCAGGAAGCTGACCCAGAGAACAGCACAGGATGTAAAATAGGAAGTCATTGTAAGGAAATTGCTGGAGTATGAAGTCTTCCAATTTGAAAGAAGAGTGTAGAAATATGTACCCGCTCAAAATTGCACCATGAATAGTCCCACGTTCCCAGCACTTGAAAATGCATCGCTCCTGCCCGTTTTCTCTAAATCCCCAAGGCGAGCCATAGTCGCCGTAAACGTCTATCCAAAAGCGTAAAGTAGTCGTAAAATTGCAATCACGCCGCTGGGGCAGCCAGCTCGATACCCTCCCTCCGCCTGAACTGTACGGCAGGTCCCTCGCGATCCGAAATCAGCCAATCCCGCAATTGATACTCTCCCTTTCTCTGTCTTCCTTCCCCAGTCGCCCACGAGACGGCTCCAGCTCCTTCGCCGCTGCGGTCGCCCGCCTTCAACCGGATGTCGAATAGGAACATGACGCGGGCGATGGCGGTGTACATTTCAATATAGGCCATGTTCTTGCCCACGCAGCCGCGCGGGCCGGATGAGAAAGCGTGGAACGCTGACTTTGCGACTTCGACGGATGTGGATGTGATGACAAAGCCGGCTGCGGAGGAGGACTCGTCGCCAGCGATCCATCGTTCGGGCAGATAGGAGAAGGATTTGGGGTAGTATGTTTCGTTGTGGTGGACTGCGTAGATGGGGACGCCGACCGTCGTGCCGGCGGGGATGTGGTGGCCGTCGATCGTGGCGCCGCCGGGCAGGACGAGCCGGTCCAACAGGCCGGGAACAGGCGGTGACATTCGCATTGCCTCGTCGATGCATGCTCTCAGATAAGTCAGATTAGTCAATTTGGAGGAGTACTTGATCTCCTCGACGTCGTCAAACGCCGCGCGGACCTCCTTCTGCAACCTCGCCAGCGCCTTCTCGTTGCGTAACAAATAAAAAAACAGGGCCGAAATTGCCGTGCTCGAGGTGTCCGAGCCAGCACCAACCAACAGCGCCGCCTCGCCGATCAAATCCTTGGCTTGGAACGTGTCGCCGGTTTGCGGGTCCTTGGCGTGCAGGAGGTAATAGAAGAAATCTTTGCGCTTGTCCTCCTCCGATTTCTCCGCGTCGTCCTTTTCCACTTTGAAGCGCTTCTCGACCAGTCTGCCCATGTCTTGCCGGAAACGGACCTTGTTGATGAAGTTCTGGATCCCGGTGACTCTGCCGATTTTGATCAAATAATCGGGCGTCATGAACGGGAACAACAACTCGCGCGGCGGTAAGAAAGAAACCGCTTGCTGAAACCGAGCGCTGGATAGTAGTAAGTCCATGATATAGCATCCTCCCTGCTTCATGGCCCCGAAACTTGCGCCGAAGCAGAGTTCACCGAGGACATCAATGGTAAGAAAGGTGGACCAATGACCCATATCGCGCTCTTTGCTCCAGGATGTCTTCTCGTCAGTGCCATCGTCAGTCGATTGGCCGAGATATGCACACCAGTCGCGGATCCTCCCGACGATGTACGGATCCAAGCTGTTCATTGCACGCTCCGAGAAGGCATTGTTGAGTAGTCTCCTCCGAGCGGCATGGAGTTGGCGGTCTGAAGTTACGTGAGTGGTGATACCAGGGTTGATGGATTCGCCGGTATGAGTCCAGCCGGTCTTGATCACATTGGCTCTGCGGTCTGTGTAAATATCATTGAGAGCTTGTGCAGTTCGGAACGAGAGTTTGTCGGCTCCAAATCGGACCACGTCGCCTGTTGAGTTGAGCTGTCAGTTTTCGCCCCAAATCGGGAATGATTCCAAATCATACCATATTGCTCGTGCAGAAGTTGGAGATCAACATGTCTTCTGCCGGACCAGGCGGACCTTGCTTCGGGCCATTGTGTTATTTTCCACAGCAATGGTCCTGGATATTTGGCGAGTGGGTGAAAGAATAAGCGGTATGTTACGAGGCCGATGAACTGTGGTATGTGTCAGCCCATGTTGAGAAGATACAATCGTTTCACTTACGTAGACGACATTCGCCGCCAAGAGCACGCCCGCGAGATGTAGTACCGAGAAGACAGCCATTTCGAAATGATGTTGAGCCACGGATGAACGGATATCTGACGCCTCAAAGATTGACAGGTGATGGGACGTGAAGGCTTTTATAAATGCATGGCTATTTTCATCGATGCCTGCTAGATGCACTTTAGGAAGGCGACTGCTTGGTGGGTCGTATCATCCTGCTGACTGTCAGCCCCCGGCTATCGCAAGAACGAGTAGTGTAGTGCGCAAGGGTGACCAAATAAGGTTATATCAACGCGTTGGGTGGGTGATGCAACGTTCCCAAGTTTATTAGGGCTGAAGCCAGTAGTGAAGGGAGGGGTACGAGTACGTTTAGGGCACCCTGTGCGAAACGCTTAAGTCCCACTGATTACCACCGAGCTTGCCGCTATGGGACATATTGACCGACTTCCAGAACCCACTGTAAAATGGCCTTTTGTCGCAAAAGTCACTGCTGGAATACGTTTCATATGCAGGGCACGTGTATAGAGACGTGAAACGGTGGCGGGTCTGGATTCGTTTCCGAAAGAAGTAACAATTACTAACTCGGTGACTGGAGAGCGACGCCACGCCGTTAGACGTGTGGCGTATTTGCATACTCGCGGTACGGGACGGCTTTTCGTCTCGGTGCTGGAACATTCTCGCTGTCAATGTTCGATAACTGTGGTGTGGACTCCATTCTGCGCACGAGGAGGCAGTGCGAAGACTTCTTGTTTGAGTAGTGGGATAAGCGGTGATGCTGTTCGGGCTCGCATTCGGCTCAAACGACGCAAATGCCGCGCATGTTCAGATAGACATGACGTTATACTCGGTCCGAGTGATAGCCATGACGAATGCCTGCGTTATAAACCCCAGTCAGCAATGCCAGAAGATGACACTGGCGATGGAGACATTGGGTCAGGACTATTCAGCCACCATATGTCGCCCAGGCCGGCGCATGGAGAGTGAATTACTCGATACCGGGCTGGTCGTCATGCTCCGAATATAACAGGCATCAAAGGGGACTATGAAAGCCTCTAGTGCGGCTACAGCTGCTTGAGACAGCCCTTGCAGGATTTAGTCATCAGCTGTGGCCAAAAATATGAAGCCTCAGATGGATGTTCTAACCACGTATAGACGTGCCGTGGTTAGATTGAAGTGTATTTGTGCTGGGTAATCATGAAGTTGCGAGACCTCGGGGGGACAGACAGCACGGGGAGTGCAGGGATTGTTGCTGAAGTAAGATGTAATCTCGCTGGATCCGATTGGGTGTCACGCAAGAGAGCGCTCAAGGTTTCAAGAAACTTGATGAGGCTGTACCTTCGGCATGACCGTTTCGTCAGTCGTGACTGAGGCAAGAGCGAACTCGTAGGCGCCAAGCACGACCCTGACATACGGAGTAGATAACTCGATGGTGAATCGAAGGATTGGCGCCAATCAAGGTCTGCAGTACGGAGTACGAGAGATTGACTTTAAACTTTGTGTGAAAATCACTTTTGTGTCAGCGAAAGAGCACAGAAAGAAGGTGTGAGCTACGGAGGAGCATGAGCGCCGCTCACTGCTGTCATTTGAACCCATGACCGACTTGCGCAAAAGTGGCCGAATGATCCCCTGGAACTGCCCTCCGAGCGCCTCCACGTCTTCTCCAAATGGCAGTCTTTTCTACCCCAACTCCTTCCCTTGAAGGCCAAACACGATGGGAATTAAGACATGTGCGACAATGTTGCGCATCTTCTTTGCGCGATCGGGACGCATCGCAGATGCTAACTTGGATTTCCACTAACTTTTCTCTCCTTAAAGAGTCGCGTGCTTGTATGCATGTTCGCGTGTTCGCTCCCACGTGTTCGCCGCCCGCAGGTCAACTAGAAGAGTTTACCATTCAATCTCGATATCTCACTTAAGCTTCAACTATTATCGGAACTGTCCACATTGATATAATCGACGCCTGCAGCATGGAGTTATCAAAGATATCTGGTCTTGGTTTCGTGGGACTCGGGGCCATGGGTCTCCCCATGGCCGGGCACCTTGCAGCGAAGCTCCCTGAGAACGTCCACATTTTCGTGTTCGATATCAATCAAGCAAGCGTGGATCAACTACATCAAGAGCACCCGCAAAGAATAACCAAATGCTCCGGAGCAAAAGAGGTTGCTGACAAGTCGGTAAGGAAGCAGCCATAAGCGACTGACACTTCAACTGACGTGGATGTCAGGAAATAATTCTTACCATGCTACCAGAAGGAAAGCACGTCCGATCAGTATATATGGAAGGCGGCTCCGACACGATCTGCTCAAGTGACATTTCCGGGAAGCTCTTGATCGATTGTTCGACGATAGACACGGCCAGCAGTCTGGCAGTCAAGGACTACATCAAGGAGAAGTTTCCCACGGCATCCTTTTATGACGCGCCGGTCAGTGGAGGGGTTGTTGGCGCGCAAAAAGCAACGATAGCAATCTTTCTCGGGTGTGACGGCAACGACAAGAATCTGCCTCACCTTGTTCAGCTCTTGCAGCTGATGGGCAAGGAGGTTATTCCTTGCGGAGGGCCGTCGAAAGGACTTGCGGCAAAATTGTCGAACAATTACTTATCAGGGATCATTGCGATCGCTGTTTCCGAAGCGATGGATATGGGCATGCGGTCAGGGCTGGATCCACGAGTTCTGCACAAGGTCTATGGCGCAGGGACAGCGCAGAACACCATCTGCGATCGATTTTGTCCCGTTCCTGGGGTTTATGCCGACGCACCATCGTCAAAAGGATACACGAACGGGTTTAAAGTGCAGCTGATGCGAAAGGATTTCGGTTTGGCTTTGGATATGGCGAAGCGGGTAGGAGCAAAGAACGTCTTGGGCGAGGCTGGATATGCAACATATGACGGGGCGAGCGAAGACCCACGATGCAGAGATTTAGATTCTAGAGTCGTCTACCGGTATTTGGGAGGGAATGAGGACTGGCAGAAGGATGCCGATGAGGCTACTGCAAGCAAACTGGATTGATCGAATTTAGACTAGATATAGAATCAGTATAACGTACTTCAGACCGATCTCGAAATTCATCTCTGGGCTTGTCTGTTCCCGCACTGGTCGGTGAAACAAACTGATCGACCGAAGGCTGATCTTGCGACTTCTCCCGACGCGGCTCGGAAACCTGCCCCTGACGTTAATGATCCACCAGATTGGAGAAGTTGGAGAAACGAAAACAGAAGAGCGTGCGGAGCAACGCAAAGTTGCCGATAGCGGAGCGACGACGAGACCACGGAGGGGTAAAGAGAGGGTAAGGAAGATGATAAGTAGGAGGGGTGCTGTTGGTAGCATGCTGCGGTAATCTTTGTACCAGAACGAATAACGAGAACACTCACAATAGTCCAAGATCTCAGAGACCAAAGTAACAGACCGAGTCTCTGCAAGAACGACGTTACCTTGTAAACAGAAAGCAAGGGTACCATTTACACTTCTCATTCCAAGGCCATCACAAACCCAATAAACGCTACCAAAATGTCCTCAGAAGACCCCAAACAAGCAAAGTCGAGCGTCGACCCCGTCCTCCGCCCCTTCCACGAAGGCCTCTTCAACGCCGGGTTAGCCGTCCGCCGCGAAGTCGTCGGCGACGCCTACGTCGACCGTGCCCTCCAAAACGGCAGCTCCGAATTCTCCCGCCCAGGCCAGGAACTCGTCACCGAGTTCTGTTGGGGCTACGCGTGGACGCGCCCGGGCCTTTCGCGGCGCGACCGCTCTCTCCTAAACATCGGCATGCTGATGGCGTTGAACCGCGCCCCGGAATTGGCGGTGCATGTGCGCGGGGCGAGGAGGAATGGGTTGAGTGAGGAGGAGATCAGGGAGGCGATTTTGCATGCCACTACGTATTGTGGCGTGCCGGCGGGCGTGGATGCTATGAAGACGGCGGAGGCGGTGATGAATGATATGGCGGAGAAGGGGGAGATGGCCAGAGAGTTGGGCGCGAAGAGCAAGGATGCTTGATGGGTTTGAGAAAATATATGAGGCGAGGAGAGGTGGACGAGATGGTTTCAATAGAGTTGGATGTATTGATCGATGTTTGTGATACACCGCTTTCACGTGTATAAGTATACACTATCCATTAAACAGGAGTGCCTCGTCCTGTCACGTCCAATTTCCCTATTCTTTTGACCAGACATGAACTCCAAGATTCGTTTTCCAAAGTATGTGCTCGCTTTTCACTCAATTTCGCTAATGTGCAGCAGGAATAAAAAGATAGTCTAGATCAGTCTCAAGTTTAGCGGCCGTTGGACAATTGCGTTGCTCTTCACACAGCGTCAGCACCGGACACAATGTCCTGCCTGGGCTTGGTCTCAGCTTCCTTCTCAGGCTCAGCGCGCTGTGCCTCGAGGGTCTCGTTCGTGCTTTCCGATTGTGCCTTGGCGCGCTCGAACTCCACAGATGTGGCAGCCGTGGTGGCTTTGGCCCTCAGTGCAGCTCTGATTTCAGGCAGAGAGCGCTCGTTCCACGCACCGTAGTCGCTCAGACTCAACGGGTACAGGACCTTGTTCTCTGCGACTGAGACGAAATTCTTGGTGGTCGGGATGGGTATGCTGGTCATGACATCAATGTCCGAGGCCAGTTCGCGGCAGAAGGTGTCCAGGGGCAGGTCGTTCACATCGTCACCGAAGGGGTTCTCAATCTCGTAGCCAATCGCTGCAAGGCCGAGGATGATGTCTGCGCGTCAGGTTAGTAAGGTAGTATAATAGCTGAGAGGACAATGACTTACAAGCCGCAAGCAAAGTGCCGAAAATAGTCATCCACTTCAGCTTGGAGTAGAGCTGGAACGGCAACACGAGAATGTACACCCACGTGATCTGGGAAATGGAGATCGAGTACGCGAGAGGAACGGGGGTATTGAGAACTCTTTCACAACCTGTGAGAATATCGGCCATTTGAACGAGACTGTTCATGGAGTTGGTCTGGTGAATCGGAAGTGTGAGCTGTCCATTGGTGCAGATGTCCTCCAGGTAGGCACCTAGATAGTTGAGGACTTCCAAGGGAAGATTGCCCAAGTTGTCACGCGAGCGCTTGATCAGTTTCCGGGGGTTTGAGTGGGCGAAAGTGACTCCAAGGTATTCTCCAGTTGCTTTCCAAGAGCTGACTTTCTTTGGGAGCAATTTCGTCTGATCAGCCTCGCCAGCCAGGGTGTGCAGGTTCCCGATCAGGGGTTGAAGATCGGGATAGTCTGTGGCTGGCTCGAATCGGAGACGATGCTTCAGAGAAACTGCGTATGCATTGATGAGATTCAACGCTGTCAACTTAGCCAGCACATCAGCCTTTGTCTGAGCCTCGCCTTCAGCTGTGCGTTCCTTTGTGTGTATCCAGATAATTCTCGCCAAACTCCTTCCCGTCACCATCAATTGTGCCCAGTACTTCCGACCATCTGAATATCTTTCGTAGGCGGTTTGTGAGCGGAAGGACAGGGCCAAACTGACAACGAAACCAGTGATCGTTAGAAGCACGGAGTCGAATGTCAATGGGTGCACAAATTTGGAGATACAGGTGATCATGGTGGCCCAACCGGCAACGAAAGTGAGAGGTAGAACCATCTTTGGCACCACACTGCCGTGAAGACGAAGAAAGAAGGGCCATTTCGAATGGTGGTTCATGTCACGAGGACCGACGAAAAGGTCTTCGATATCCATTGAGGTGTGTGTACGTGCTCGTAGAGCCAGAGGCTTAAAATTGGGGTTTCGACCGGGAGAAACAAGAACGTTCGGATCGTTCGAGGACGTTGAAGATGCGAAATCGGTGACTGTTAGCCTGAGGTTTTTGTTGTTGTTGGTGGCCTCCATCTTGGAGATATTTCTGAAGCTCAACGCGTGAAATAAAGGTCAGGAAGGAATATGGGCTTGCAGTCAAGCTTCTGCAAGGATTCAATCAGGCCTGAAATTTGTGGCACTGTGAGCAGGGTGGTCAACACCGGCTAGAACGCGAAACAAGACAGAGGTGAAGGAGAATGCACTAAGATACGAAGCCGAGTCGAAGGAATACACCAAAGAATATAGTTTTTGGAAAAAGCTCGAGAAAGGTTGACCCAAAGAATAAAAAGATCGCCAAGGAGGACATGGGAGCCAAACACGATGTCGGGTTCGATTAGTCTTATGTAACAAGGATCCTTCTGAAGCTTACGGCGAGCGGCTGAGAGACTTGAATACCCATTCCGGGATAGTGTGTGAGAGATCCTTGTCGAAGCCCACTTCTGCAAGAGATGTTGTCCCGGGGGCCAAGAATATCTCGTGTCGTGGTAAAGAGCTGAAGCCTTTGCAACGTAGCCAAGGCCTCAGGGCTGGCTGAAACATACTGAGGGGACCGAGGAAGCCTAAGTCGTGGAGAGAGGATTCCGAACAACCCGCTCATGCTCATGCTGGACACATGGCTATGTGCAACTGGAGGACAAGACATTTTCGAAGCAGTGGATTGAAGGACCAGACGCCAGGGTGCCAGGTGGTAATGAAATTTGAAACCAGGAGGCGAAAGGAGACAGGGAAAAAAGGAAGGAGTTTCGCTTCTTTGGGCTCCAGGGGCTGAACTCAAGCTTTTCTAGCGGCTAGGTTGGCTTGATCGGTAAGGCTCTGGGCCTGTCTTTTTGCTTGTCACTCCGCATTTCCCATTCCACGCTTCGGGTGCACGGCACCACCAGAATTAGTGACCAGATATTATTGCCATATCAAGTCACAAGCTGCGATAATATTATAACTACGAATCATCAGCCAAAGAATATTAAAATGTTCGAGACACGCCGTCAGCACGTTCTCAGCTGCATGAACGACATACCCATCCCCGCTTGTCATCACTGCACAGTCCAAATTCGGGTCTGAGAGGCGTGTCATCTGAGGCGGGTCGAAAAACCATCATAGGGAAGAGCCAAATATCCCCCATAGGCTGAAGCCTTGTAGGGTACGGAATCACTGTCCAATCCGACGGCAGTCCTCGGTCCAGTACGCTTCACTCTTGACCCGCCAGAAGCAGCTTTGGTCTGCTCTATTGATGGACGATACTCGTGATGTCGTTCATGTAGCTATGGCTACACATCCACCTTCGAAGCTGAGTATATCTGCCTTTGGATCAGCGGTACAGCGTATTTGACTGTGCGGAGAGCTCCCTGTTAATTTCTCCCTGCCAGAGAACGCCCATTTCGAAATGATGGGCTGACTCATATCCGGCACAAGTCTCACGGCAATCTTCACTTTGGGCCCACTACATGAATACTGAATGTTTCGGAAAGGGAGAACAGCTTTCTCTCAGCAAGTTACGACTGTGGACATTCAACTTATATATCGGATGTGTGTTTCCGAATTTTGGGCTCGGCCCGGATTGGGAGAGGGTAGGACCACATCGGGGCAAGCCCGCCTCATTTTAGGGGTGTGACCTAGCCAAAACGAGAAATCTGCAAGGGGCAACTTTCCGATCATCTCCTCGACGTTGTGTGACTGTCACACTGCGATCAAAGGTGAATGTTGGCCCTCTCGAGAATATGCCCAGACGAAGGGTAGTACTCATCTTGGTCCTTCCCTGCCTTGGAACACCGTGCGTTTAGGTGGTGGCCCTTCACTTGTTCAATTCCCGTTCGAGATCCTGTGAACGCTAGGATGAAACCGATCAGCGGCAAGACTGCAAGGGCTTAAATGTGTTCGAAGACAATCTGTGTGAGGTCGACTTATCAATAGGAACGACTTGCCCGAGATCTGGTGCGTCTCGGTCTGAAGTACCCTCGATAGCCCTCTACGCTCAGCCATGCTCTATGGGCTGCCAGCTCGGCTACACTTTGTGGTCATCGTCCTCATTGTGACGCTGGTGCTCTATATAACCTTCCGAATACCTGCTCCCGAAGAGCAAGATTTCGCCGATATCTCAACTTACGAGAGATCAAGATCGACCTCGCCCACAAAGTCGAAAAATGTGGACAACTCAGTTTATCGGGTGCAGAACGAGACTTTGGGCTTTCAAGAGATATACATGATATCGCTGCCAGGGAGGACGGATAAGCAAGATGCGTTTGCCATGCAAGCAGCCTTCTCTGAGATCTCTTACACGCAGATGGATGGAATCTATGGCAACGACGTACCTCCGAAAGCACTCCCACATGTATGTGTACCATACGAAGCGATTGCGTGTCTTGGCCACTAACAGCAAGCAGACTATGGGTCAAGAAGCCAATGTGATAGGATGCTGGCGCGCACATATGAACGTCTATCAGCAGATGGTCCATGAAAAAGTGTCCACAGCACTAATCTTCGAGGATGACGCTGACTGGGACGTCTCAATCAAACACCAGCTGGTGCAGTTCGCGCGAGGTTCGAGATTCATTCTGAACACCACCGAGAGCGCAGAGACTCACTCTCCTTATGGCGATGACTGGGATATTCTCTGGATAGGTCACTGCGGTACCTGGGTCCTTCCTGAGGACAATCGTCGCTTCTTTGTCATCCCTGACGATCCTACTGTCGAACCTCCAGAATTCCGAAAAGACAATGTGGACCAACCCAAGATGACACCTTGGGAGAACGGATCCGAAGGCGGCAATCACACCAGAATAGTCTTCCACTCCGAGGGGGCAGTGTGTACAGCTGGCTACGCCATTTCTCAGAAAGGCGCACGGAAAGCGCTTTACCACATGTCAATGACTCCCTACAACTCTCCCATCGATTGGGGATTGATCAACATGTGCAAGAGCAAGGAGTACAATTTTACCTGTATATCACCTTGGCCACAACTTGTTGGGGTATCTCGACCAACAGCGAACACGGCAAAGTGGAGTGACATCGGCTACGGTCCAGACTCAGAGAGAACAGTCGAGGAAGGCACGTCCTTACATCTTGTGTATCCTATGCGCCAAAATATTCCAAATCTACTCCAAGGAAAGAAGATCTTCGACAGTCGATATCCAGAATTTGCGCCACCAATGACTGTTGATGAAATTGGGAGGGCAGTTGGACACATCGAAATTTTGGAACCCGAGGACGCGATAGAACACGATTGAAGGAGCAGACCAGCGCCACAATTTACAACACATCCCAACACCGACCAAATTCAACCACCGTAAAGGACAATCAGGCCGAAGTGCTGTTCGTGCGACCAACTTGTCGTTCTTCAACAGCTTCGTGCGACGTCCAGAAACACGGCATGCACCGTCCCGCGGATTTGGGTCCAAGTTGGAATTACTCCGGGACGAGCAGATCACGACTTGTCCAGAATAACACAAGTCCATCCGCCAACCCTTGGGGCTTTGCCGAAAGTTTGGCACTACTGGCTTGAATGGGCATAATAGTGATGTCTTGAAAAGTGAAGAAGTCACAAGAAGGGCAGGCCTGTGTCTGGAAGAGTCCTGAATATCAAGGCCATACGTGACTCGAATCTGACTGTTGGTCAAACCGCAAACGCGTCCAAGCGCGTCACACAGCACAATCTAGAACCTTATCTGCGAAAGATAGGCTAGCGAGGTTAGCGTGGCTAGGCGAAATCAGTGCCTGGATCGTTCCTGATTTAGGCTCTCTCGCGGAGATTTCCGGTTGATGACGGTCCAGTGAATCGGTTGTGTGAGAGACAAAACTTCAAGTTATATATCTTTGCATTTCAAGTGCCATTCCATATATACGGCAATCAACAATGTCTCCCCTCCTCAAGCAAGTTACGAATCCATTCGCCCTTCCCTGAGGAGGTGGTACTTTGAGTTCGAGCTTTCCTTTGGCAGTGGTGTCTGCAAGTCACATCCTGGACGTTTCATTTGCGGGCCGGGACGTTCACATGCCAGCTCCCAAACCCCTGAAACTTGTCCAACTCGGGATAGCAAAGTCATGAGAAATGATATGCTACCCTTGGCGTCACCCTGGCGCTCTCATTCGATAAGAAGGTAACTTACATGGGATATGGTATCTCCCAAAAGGCTGTCGTCGCGGCCGCAGGTAGCCTCCGCTCTCGAAATGTCGAGTTCCTTTCCCTAGTCCTTCATTTTCTTGCGTGACAGCAACAACAATACGTTTTCCTCCCCAGACGAAGCGTGTGAGACTCAAAGTCTCCGGGCTCGACTCCCATCTGGCTCGACCACTCTCGTCTTGCCCATCGTCATGGGCACGATGGAGTCGAATCCTCGCATGGGAAGTGCTCTACAGCAGCTGCAAATATATAGCTCTCGAAAGTCATTGCGCTGGATCGCATGCGTTGTCCTTGCCGCTCTCGCGATAATATACATGACCGGAGCAGCCTACGACCCGAGTGCAGTCAGTACCAACCTAGATACAAGCGACAGTACGAGCAACGGTGGCTCGACGTCTTCTACCGGCAGTACCTGGAGGCATACCCACAAGAAGCAGGCGAAGTTACTCCGACCGGTCGACCTGATGAAGAGGCCCATCTCACGCGACCTACAAGCGATCCCAAAGCTCATCCACCAGAGCTGGTCCTCGACCGAGCTGCCCGCCAAGTTTGAACGATGGAGCTCGACATGCAGACATACGCATCCTGACTGGGAATGGGTGCTATGGACAGATGAAGACAACGAAGAGTTGGTTAGGACACATTTCCCCTGGCTGTTGAAGACATATCTGGGGCTGCCGGGTGTGATATATCGCGCGGACCTGGTGCGCAACTTATACATGTACATGTTTGGCGGGTGAGCAGATTTGATCAAAAGAGCATGTCCACGGAAAGCTAAACGTGGCACAGGGTCTACGCCGACCTGGACGTCGAATGTCTACGATCACATGACGAGATGTTTGGCGAATTCAATGTCTCGACCGTCGCCCATGCGAAGCTGAAACCCCAATCAGTGACCAGTCTGCCGAAGAGCGGCCGCAAGGCTTTCTTTGGAAGAATGGGCACAGATAGGGGCTCTTCGAACTCGATTCCCAATGCCTGGATGGCGTCTACCCCGGGCCACCCATTCTTCCTGATCATACTCGAGTCCGTCATGAAGACCATGGCCGAGAAGATCGGCAATGTGGAGGGGACCACCGGTCCGGGCAAACTGTACGACATGATCAACGAATATCGCCAAGAAGACAGTAAATGGGCAGGCGAGGCCCTCGACAAGCACGTGGCCAAAAACCCGACCGCCAAACAATTCAACCCGCGCAAGGGACTGAAGCATTCGATCGAGGTGCTGCCATTCCACTACATTTATCCTTATTCTTGGGAGCGGGACGGCGAAGGCGTTCGGGAGATCTGCTGGGCCACCAAGAGCACTTTCAGCGCCGAGAGATGTAAGTTGCTGCTGGGCGCGGACCATTGGCCGAGCTATGCGATTACTTACTGGAGTCACACCTGGACGGGCGAGGGCCATGATGATCACAACGTGCAACAACTCGATGTGGCCCAATAAATGAACAGGCTGGATGCCCTTCTCTTTGAGGGGGAGTCGAATGTATAGAATGGAACGTTTTAAGAGCGTTTACTAGACCAGCGATGAAATCTAATAGACATGATAGAATGGAAACTGGGGGTAGTAGATGCTAGAAGGATGACTAGAGTTAGATTGAGATTGGCGTAGACCGCAACGAAGAGCATAAAGACACTTCTAAACCTTTCAATCTGACTAACAAGACCTGGTACCGGATCAGGCTTTGAAGAGGAAGGTGCTGGACCAAGGCCAAACTTGAAGGAAACCTTCGTCGACGCAGACCCCCAACGGAGTAGTCAGCTTCGCGGAAAAGACCGATCACGTTCTTAACCGTCATCCAACCCATACTGACCACCATGGAATATTTCGAATTGGGGCCGTCTTGACAGCCCGCCAGTCTCGAACAGACGCTTCTGTGTCGAGAAGTATCGAGAAGGCAGAGCTGAGAGAGCGCCGATCTCGACCAAGACCTTCCCTGGGTGGAGCGCATCAGTCTAACACCAATGCGTGATATCAAGGGAAGAGGGAAGAAAGTGGAACCCGAGAGACTTACAATTCGTCCTGTGCACGGACAATAACAGCCCTCCTCAGGAATATCGACCCTCATCATGCCCTATCACGAATTCTCCGATTCAGTCAGGATCAATTACGCGATCCATCAGCCTACCGCCACAACAAACACCAGACCATGGATCGTCCTCGTGAACGGCCTCGCCGACCCCCAAGAGACCTGGGCGGGACAGGTTCCGGCCTTCACTGCGGCAGGGTACACCGTGGTCACGTACGACAATCGAGGTGTAGGACTCTCGTCTCGCCCGACGGACGATGATGAATTGTATACGACTGCAATCATGGCATCCGACCTGCGACGTCTTGTCGAGGCGCTAGACGTGCCGAAGCCGTACCATGTCCTCGGTGTGTCGATGGGCGGGATGATTGCTCAGACATATGCTCTGGACTATGGTCTTCCTGGCCAGGAGGGCGAAGGAGAGATCTTGAGTCTCACCCTCGCGTGTACTTACTCCGCGCCTGGGCCATTTTGCTCGAGGATGTTCTCGTTGTGGAAGGACATGGCGCAACGGATGAGTATAGCGGACGTCATGCGCGACGTGGCGCTTTGGGCGTTCACTCCGGAGTTCTTTGGGGATGGAGGGAAGAAAGACGACGTGAAGGCCATGGAAGACGAAATGAGCAAGATTGACCAGGACATGGGTCTCCGGAGTTATCTGGCACAGTTGAACGTCATCACGACTTTCGATACGAGAAGTTCTGTAGGAAAGTTGGCCGGCAACATGAAAGTCATCGTGCTGGCTGGTGAAGGAGATATTCTCATTCCAGTTTCGTTGTCGAAAGAACTGCACGGGTTGGTCGAAGGGAGTCAATGGAGGACCACGAAAGGAGGGCATGCGTGCATGTGGGAGTTTCCTGAGGAGTTTAATCAGGCTTGCTTAGAGGGATGGAAGGAGGTCGAAGAAGGAAAAGCAACGCAGTGGTGAAAATAGGGGAATGGTGTCTCGCCAAGAACAACCTCGAATGACATCGTACTTCATAGCTTCGCTTTCCGCCTCTCCTCTTCGTTCCCATGCAAAGCCTCGGGCTCCAACAACGTCTCATACTGCCGCCTGACCAACTCGGGCATCCCCTCTTTTGCCGGCCTGCCCAAAACGCCTCCCTCATTAACGACCCAGACATGCATACTCCCACCAACAGCCTTGACGCCCTCTTCGCCCTTCTTAAACACCGCAACCTCATACACAACACTCGTCCTTCCCAACTTTGCCACCCTCAGCCCGACCTCGATCACACCGGGATACTCCACCGAGCCGAAATAGTCGAAGTACGTGTTGGCGATGATGGCCGCTTGAGGGGACTTGTTCATCTGGTAGTTGCACCGCTCGATGAGGAATTGGTTGGCGATGCTGTCGCACAGGACGCCGTAAAGTGGATTGTTCATGTGGCCGAAGACGTCGTTGTCGTTCCTTTGAGCTGGATGTTAATGATGAACGTTGTGCTTTCGTTCGCGAAGTTCTCTCCTGAACTGGATCTGCTGGCAAAGATCAATGCAAGCCACTTACCATCGTAACTGGTATTCTAGTCGGTAAGGGTAGTCTGTGATCTTTCGTTTTCGCTTCGATGCTATGTCGAGACCGAGCATCTTATCCGTCCTCGCCTCCTATTTCGCGCGAGCCTGGGAGAATCAAAAAGCAATACTCGGCTAAGCTGTGGTGAAAGAAGATTCTTCTGGAGACCGCTGATTCAATCGCAGGTCTTCCCTTTTTGTCTGGGGGTGGTCACTCAGTCCAAGCATTCTCAGCGGGAATCAGATCGTGAGAGCCTCATTTTCGGACCTCGGCTGAAATTCTTCCCTTACAGTCTGCATGCTCCACCGTGGCTCGTATCCTAGTCTCAGCAGGTTCGGCCCTTCCGAGGCGATTCATCAGTGCTTTCTTCGGACCTTCCTGGATCAGGGACTGCAGCCGCGAATCAGACCCAAAGTCGGTAAACATGGATCAAGCTGAAAATAGCAGCAATCTCAAAGATCGAGGCTCATAACGATCGGAGCATCGCCTACAAGCAACACAGACTCACAACCAGGGGATTTTCCAGCAGGTCAGGCCAAGCTCGGCTATACGTTTAGGGCATTACGACGTCGAATCAGGCGTAATGCCTGCCGTGCTTTGCAGCACATCATGCAAGTCTGATTTGTGGACGTTGGGGATTTTTTAGTGCACCGGCCTGACCTAAAGCCACGTGAAGCGAGTTGTCTTACACAGCATCTTACCCCCCGGGCTCTGTACCGTCGTCATCGCCCTCGAAATCAGGCATCGATGAACGCAATCAAATTGTCAAGCTTGCCTAGCCGCACGGCGATTCAGATTCGACGCTTCTGTGGCGAGATTGCAAGTTGACCAGACTCCATTCCCGTGAAAGCTCCAAAGTTTAACAAAATGGCCGGCAATATCTTGTGGGTGAACTACGAGGCCGGGAACATGAGGACACGGCCGCACCGCGATCGAATATTCCGGCACATCCAGAACAATTATCGTCCTAGGGATAAGCAGGAGAAAGCCAAGGCCTTGCGCATATCTGCTAAGATACCTAAGAGCCTAAGGGTGCAGAAACCGACAGTGAGTGCTGATTGACCTTGGAATCGAGGTATGCTGATGAATATTTTGTGGATTAGGTCGACGATTTGTAGGCTCAACAAGAAACGTCCTCGCTGATGATAGGCCACTGATGTTGATTCTAGAGTTGAAGTTGAAGACAACGAGCACCCCAGAGGCATCCGCTCCGTCTCGCCCGAAAGCGTTCTCAAGAAAGGTAACTCCGACCCCTTCCACGCTCTCGCAGTGCCCATCGAGGCCGAAGAGAATCGCATCGTCACCTTCTACCGCGACTTCATCCTCCCCGCTGAATACAACGTCGACGCTGTCATAAGCAGGGATATTCTGGCCAATGTGCGTGCAAAAGCCGATTGGGACCTCCACGTCACCGGCCTCCACGACAAAGGCACCGCTCTGGCTTTCATCGCGAGCAATGCATCTCTCGTGGCCATCGCTTCCAATTCCAACTCGCTTCACAACAAATCGCTGGCGCTGCGGTCCAAGAGCATGAAGCTCTTACGCGAAAAGCTCACCGTAGTGCCCAGATCCAGCCCGCTCCTCTGGTGGCACATCGACATGATATGGACGGCTGAGATCGCAGCAAACAACGGACCCGCCGCGCGCGTGCATGGTGACATGCTGAGCAAGCTGATGCACGAGTACTTTGACGCTGGAGGCAGCCTGTTCGACGTCGTGGAAGAGATGAAAGGCCGACGGGTCTTGGAACTAATGCTCTTCTTCATCTACCCAGACTGCAATATGGCCACACTGTTCCTGATCCGCCCGTCCTTCGACGTCTACGAGTGGCTGCCCAAGATTTTCGCGCCGTTCTTGGCGATGGCCGAGCCGGCCCTGCTGCCAGTGCCGGAACAGCCGTACGAGCTGGACCCGATCATCGACTCGCTGGAGATGGCCTATTGCTTTGACACGTGTCGCGAGATCTTCACAAGGTGGCGCGAACGCAAAGCAGTGAAATTGCCTGAGATGGCCGCGATGCTCAACATGTGCCAGGGCCTGTACAAGTGGGCCATCTGCCTCGGGAAGCTGATCTCGAGGTACTGCACCTTCCACGAGATATGCCAGGCTGCAGCGACACCAACGGGCTGGGAGTACGCGCAGCAGTACCTGTCCCTCAGCGCGCTGAGGTGGTCCAAAGCGGAGGTCCACAACGACGCGTATGGTAAGAACCTATGGGCCGGGAAAGTCATGGATGCGCTACACGCCGTCCTCGAGCGCAGCAAATGCGCCGTCGGGAGCGAGTCTTTCAACACGTGGAAAAATGCACGACTGTGGGCATTCTACGTTGGCGCCATCTTCGAGTATCGGAAGTCCTCGACCAGCGAAGAATGGCTCAAGGGCTGGTTCAACAGCCGGTTCGTACATCAGGCTACAGCCATGGGATTGACCGATTGGGATGATGTCGTAGCTATCTTGCAAGGCTTCTTGTTCGATCCAGCGGCACATGAGAAAGAAAAGCGCTGGTTCGACAAGGCCATGAAGCTCTCGCCGGCGCAGAAAGCGGACGGAGACGCGGATGATACAATCTGAGCTCCGACGACCTACAAGCTTGTTGATGGCTGTCCTGGTCATGGATAACTTCGTGTTGCTGATGTGAGGTGGGACATCAAAGGCGCGGAGTGGCAGATTGAACTGGTGCAGTCACCGCTGACCGTGGTATCGAATGCAAGTCTTCAAAGTATGCTCAAGAATCTTCATTGTCTCTCAGACACTAACCTATCATCCATGCAAAGAAGACATCCTTCTCGTGGGCAATCAAGAGTCGACCTGCGCAGCCTTTGGTCCATTCTCCCGGATCTTTGGTATGTCTTGTTTTGTCTTTATCCCGGTGTCGCCCGATTTGACTTGTACAGTCTTACCATGTCCGAAAACCGTTGAGGTGTCGCAAGATTCTTCATTCGAATTCGAGCTGTTCGCGTCACAATGAACCCAAGTAAGACATATGTCACCTAAATCCTGTCTCACAACAAGGGATTTCTATGTTCTCTCGAGAAACAGTCTCGCGAACAAGGACATGCGCTCGGTCCTGTTTCATGCCTTCGGCTCGCGGTGGGCGCCTCCGCAATGACTGAATAGTCAGCCTCCAAGTTCATGTTGTTGCCGTCCAGCACATATGAGCTTAAAAGGTTGACGCTCTGCTCCGTCAGAACTTCTAATATCAACCTTACCACAACAAGAGAAGAACAACCCGAAACTCCGCAACAAAGTTTCCACATTACCACAAGTTCCCTCCTTGACCGTACCAACCCCGAAGCTCTCTTGGATCAACAGCAACCACTTGCGTCACACATTTGAAGAGAGAACATACCCCAGTCAGTCAATCCAGTACCCACTCCCAGTAACCAGCAGAATCTGACTATCCCAAATAGTACAAAATGGCGCCCAGTTTCGACACTCTACTGGACAGAGGGTTCCGGTGCTTGTTTTGCGAAGAGGCCGTCTCTGGACATCCCTGCCACACATCGTTGAAATACTCCCTCGCCCATGGTATCTGTCCTGTCTGTACTGCCAATATTATTGTCCTGGACAACCTTCAGCGGGCGCAGCATCATGAACAATGCTTCTGGCACTGGATTCAATACGGGGAGTTTTTCATGCACGACGCTGAGTTCTCTGAAAAGATGGCGGCAGGCGAGATCTCACCTCCGGAGAAGGAGCAGTAGAAAAGCCACAAATGGAAGGATGCCATTGGACTGAAAGAAAGGCTGTCGTGGCTCATGAGCTTTTTGGTCTTGTTGAAGGCGGTCTTCCCACATCCCTCGAGTTGACTGGAAGGAGTTGGGGGAG